>CM042697.1:301430953-301820511 GCA_023614405.1 Avena insularis | reverse complement strand
CGGATGTTTCAAAATCGTAAAATGAATTTAGAATTTGACTTGACTACAATGGGTGGTTGTGACATGAGATACAAGTTCATTCTTAGTGTTACAAAATTTCAACTAGCTTTTCGCTTCAACTTAGAGGTAACTGGCTTTTGCAAAACAACCTTTAGAGCTTAGTGTCCACTACAAAAAACCCCTTCACTTGTTAGTATTAGTTTGCGAAAGTACTTAAAGAGTACTATGGCTTTGTCCCCGCTATTCCTAATGGCTGCATTTATGAAGAGGAGTACCAGGATGATGGACCCCTGTGAAGGTTACTTAATAATCAGGGGATTATCTCCCAACGCCGCATTGTTCGGTGATCAAGATGGAGCTCACCCACGCTACCTTTATTATTACGTATTTCACGCTGAGTTGTATTAAGAACTCGGATCATGATATCCCTATATTTGTGGGAAAGACCTTATGTATGGTTTGTAATGGATGATGTATCAGGAAATTCAATTCTCGTTATGTCTCGCAAAAAATGGTAATCCCGGATTGCGGCGTATGTCATAACAGTAATCTAGGATTAAAAATCCGTGTTGATGTTGGTATCGTGAGCCATCTCACTCATAGGAGGCCCTAAGCAGACCGGACGCTTGAATAAAAAAACTTAGTTTCAAAAACCAAAGGAAGCAAATATTTACAAAAAACTTGGCTCCTAATTCTTAATACTTTGGCTTATTTCGCGAAAATTCATGTTCAAAACCTTTTGCAAAATACATAAAATTTGACATACACTTGATCACCCTCACTAACTTACCTTCCCATATTCTTACAGATGGACGAAGCAACAAGTTTTATCGGGCTGAATGGATGAGACCTTATCTTTGGAAAGTTACAGATTCATCTCGCCTTTCTTTTAACTTCGAGCTGCTCAAGACCTCGTAGTTCTTCGGCTCAGCTCAATGATCAAGGAGGAGAAGAATCTCGCGCGGCTAATTGTTGCAAGTCTCCGGTAAAGATTGTTCTCCTCGGGCCGAGAATTCCGGGCCACCTTAAGAGAAAACGACTTCCGGAGGACTTGCAAGGGCCATGTATTAGCTCTTTGCCCGCCCGTAGGGGCAGAGATCAACCAGATCAAGGGTACCATGAGTTTTGTCCAAGCGTGATGCTAATGGACGCCCACCGGAAGCCCCATACCACCTCACCGGCGACCCGCTGACAACTCAGCTTCACATGATGCACGCCCATCGCCGCGAATTGACAATTGTCGTGGATCATTCTAACCACAAGTCCACGAATATCAAGACGTAATGATCAGACCATCGCCATGCTAGTGGTTGATTGCAAATCAAGCCGTTAGCTCTCGAGAAGAAGGAGCGATCATTGCTCATTCTCGCCACCGGTGACCGGATTTGGAGGAGACCATCAACGCAGAGAGACATGCAGGCTGGAGGAAAGGAGAATGCTTCAGAGGATCTTCGTGAGACCTTTACCCTATCTCAGCGATGATGATGATTTTCTTCGAGGATCGGGCTGTGGACTTTCACCGTATGAGGATGATTTCGCCTTCATCGATGAAGATGAGGATGAAGATGACCACTACAATCGACTCCAAGGAGTAGTAAGACGGAGCACTAGCTTAGTGAGTTGTATTCGTCCCATCAGACGTGTTTTAATGGTTTCTTAAAACCATCCGCTTTTTCTTTTGTTTGTGTGTGTGTTGTATCATGCTATGAATGAATGAATGGAAAAGCAAGTTGCTAGAAAATTCGAGTCAAACTTTAAAAAACTTTTCAAAAATCCCTGAACCTAGGAAATTTCCTCTTTCTCATGATTCATCTCAATCTTCAGATGCCACGCGGAGGCGGTCTATCCTCAAAATTGATAAGTTGCTGATCCCGCAAATGTTGTTTCGGATCACGGGGTCGTAAAGAGTCGCCGAACGCCATGCCAACTCTAGCTACCCTTCGCCAAATAGAGCAGTTCTGAAGGGCTCCACAACAACCAAGGCCAATGAAATCAGGACAACCATGGATCTAAGTCAAAATTTCCAAACACCAAACCCAATTGCTTTCACTAAGTCGAAGAGCCCCTAGATGCTTAATGATTGATGCAAACCATGGAAAACTACCCGTTAGTAGCCGGAGTGGAAGTAACGAAAGTTCTGTCACAACGCTCATCTACGGAGATGCAAGAGTGTAAGGTGGAACAGCTGCTCGCGGCACGACCGGAGGACGATGATGACCCGGAGGAATTCAAGGTCAAGTTCAGCAGAACCCATAAAGCACCGGTTTGATCAAGAATGAGAGATGAGTTCGAGAACTAAAGGAAGGGCGACGCATTATAGGAATACCGCGGACAAATTCTTTGTCATTAGTTGTGTATGCTCGGAGGAGATCGACATCTAGCCAAGAAGGCGTAGAGGCCTGAATGGTCTGCGACGATGAGATGCAAATGTATAGTAAATATCCCTTTGCTGATATTGAAGCTCTTGTCGACTACCAGAACCGTGACAGGAAGGAAAGATCCAAGCCATGAGAACCGCAGAAGGCCGCTTAATGCACTTCAGCCAGAAACCCATCGACCTCAAAGTATCGCCTAACCCATCTCCAGATTTGCCGCGAGAACCGTCAGAATTTCAATGAACCGTCTGACCTATCTCAACCGTGGGAAACCCAAGGCCCGGAGGAAATCACAAATAACTCGAAAACTTTGAAATTTCAACCGTGCCTCACCCGTTCAATATCAATGTTGCCACTAACACCAACACTTCGAGGATCGCCAATGCCGCAGGCTCGCTATGTTAAAAATAGAAAAGTTGCAAGTGACTTGTTATGATCGAAGGAAATATGGGTCACTACTCCAACGAAAGTGCCCCGACAAGAAGAATGCCCCAGCTCCCCAATACCAATGCTCCCCAGCCAAAGCAGCCGTGGTTCACCAGAAGAAGGTTTGCCCGTGGAATTAATTTCAACCAAGAATGGTCGCTTTTTCTCATGCATGTCAAGAAGGTTTGTGAAGCGCCAGACGTCAGGCTGGGTATGTTTTCGTTAATCTTGACTTCATAGGAGTGTTGTTTTGATTCTCGGTGCATCGCACTCATTATCACCAAGAATTTGTACGCGCTTAGTAAAATTCAAGCAACCAAATCCGAAGCATGTTAAGATCGCTCAAACTCTTGCCCAACCACCAAAGCTAGGCAATTTGCAAACTCGTCTCCTATCCGGAATCCATGGTATAGATTTTGCGTTAATCATAGTAATTTAACTAAAGGTTTGGAAGTAGTACTAGGAATGGATTGATGTCCAAACATAAATGATCGATTGATTGAAAGCAAGAAAAGCCATAACCATGACCAAGCATAGTCGAATATCAATGAGCATGTATCCTAAAACCTTACCTCGGCTAATTCAAGTGCAACAAGAGTATATCCCAACCTACCATTGACCAAGTCCTGGGATAGTCCTGTGGAATACCCCGATGTATTTCTGGGACAGCCATTTCAAGGCGCTCCAGATCTAGATATTATCGAAGTTTATCATTGAACTAATCCTGAATCGACCCACAGTCAGAGCAATTCTATAGTATGAACCCGCTCCCGAATCCAGAAGAACTCAAGAGTTGGATTCCATGTTGGAAATTGATTGATTCAACCAAGTGCGCCACTGGTTGAGATCAACGTTCTATTTAGGACAAGAAAGATGGAGGTAACTGTCAGGACGGATTAATGAAGTTGAATGATGTCACTATCAAGAACAAGTACCCATTTCAAGATAGAAGATTTTGTTTGATCATTGACCCAAGCAAAGTGTTTAAGATTGATTCAGAACCCGGCTACCATCAACTCAAGATTCAAGACGAGGATATTCCCAAGATCGCTTACTAATTCAAGCAGGATTATATTTAGTATATTGTCATGTCTTTTGGATTAACCAATGCCCCGCTATTTCATGAATCTCATGAATAAGATTTTATGGATCTCCTGAAAAGTTTGTTGTTTAATGATGACATTCTGATTTATTCCAAATTGGGTAGAATATGAGCTAAGCAATTTTGCGACCATTCTGAACCTTAGAGAGCACTATTGTATGGACAAGTTTAGCGGGTGTAATTCTGGTTGCTAGGAGGTAGATTCTCGGCCACATTGTATCACCGGAGGAATTTGACCCCTCAGCGGTGAAAGATAGAAGATTACAGTTTCCAAATCCACTAAAACCAAGCTCGCAGCATTTATTCCGATTGTGGATATTACCGCAAGTTCAGAGAAGGATTCTCTTTATATCACCAGACCCATGACCCAATTGTCAAGAAGCACAAGAAGTTGAATGGATGCATAAATGTGAAGCCAAGAACTCAAGAGAAGATTGATTTCAGTCCCCAATCTTAATCATGCCGAGCATCACTAAGCCCTTCGACGACAGATGCATCCAAGATCGTCTCTTGGACAAAAAAAGTAATGCAAGAAGGCAAAGTTATATCTTATCTATCTCGGCTACTGAAACAACATGCGAGTAAAATTAATTCAACCCATGACCTCAACTCAGAAATGAAGTTTTAGCCTCAAGCATTACGAGTATTACCCATGGGAAATTCCAGAGATTTATTCTGGATCAATAAGAGTCAAGTATATATTCATCAAGGAGGTGGAATATGAGGCAGATAAGATGATTGAGCTAATCATGATTACGACCTGACATTCACTATCACCCCGGTAGCTAAATGGTAGCAGATGCCCTTAGAAGACTGCCGGTCATTGAACCTATGATTTTAGTGAGCAAACTAAGTTGCACAAAGAGATGGAAGATTTTTGAATGGAATTAGTGGAAAGTGAAAGATTTTTGGCTAAAGAAGCTCTTTCAACCCACTTTGATCAGCCACAGATCAAAGAGGCGCAGAAAAGGAATGCTATTATCGACGGAATCAAGCGTCAGATCGGCATAAGCAAGTACCCGGATTCACCGAATATTAAGAAGGAGTTCGTAAGTAACAAAGGACACCGTGGTGTACCAAAAGAGATTCTAAGCTGAAAGAAGTTATCAAGGAAGCTCATGATACTCTTTTATTCTATCCACCCTGTAGGGACTAAGATGTATCAAGATTTGAAAGAGTAATTTCAGGTATAATATGAAGAGAGAAATCGAAGTTATATCGCCATGTGATATATACAATGAAATGGAAGGACATCAAAGACCTGTTGGATTGTTGCAACTTCTGAGATTCCGGAATGGAAAATGGATCATGGAATGGACTTTATCACTGGATTACCTACTTTAGTAGTAAATGACTTATTCGTCATAGTGGACAGATTGTCCAAAGTCGCCTACTTAATTCGGGCCAAGACCACATATCGAAGTTCGCCAGTTGAAAGCATACATCGCTAGAATCGCCGGGCTTGCATGGAGTCCCCAAGAACATCATATCGGATCGAGGAACCTGGGCCACTCGAGATTCGAAGAAAGCTCAAGAAGGTTAGAAACCCGCCAGATTTCAGCAATCGCTGTATCACCCCTTTAATCGATGGATATACGTGAGCGAAAGTAAATCAACATCAAGATATGTCGAGAGCATGCATAGCAGAATATGGATCGGTGGAAGACTGTCGCTTTGCAGAATTTTCATATAACAACAAAGCATTGCTTAGTTTGCAAATGGCCTATTTAATTATGTATGGAAAGAAGTATTTACCCTTTGAACTGGCTCAAGTAGGAGAGAATGACACCTGACATCCTACTTAGAAGCGTAAGAGAAGGTTCAAAAGATCTGTGGAGCACCCCAAGACAGCCTGCCTAGATGTGGTATGGCACCCCACAGAGACGCCGAGACTCGCCCAACACCTGGAGATTTTGTATTTGAAAGTGTCACTACTGAAAGGAATGCAGCCGTTTCCAACCCAAAAGGAAAGTTAGCTCCCAGATATATTTCCAGACCTTCAAGATTCTTGGAATCACAGGAGAAGTGTCGATCAATTAGAACTGCCCGAGGAGATGTCACCGTGCACAATGTACCTATATCTCATTACTGCAAGTGTCTCAAGTTCCAGAGAAGATCAAGGTTCAAGAATATTGATCACCTGGACCATAGAGATCAACGGCGATCTGATCTAATCCCGGCACTCCATCCGTATTTTAGCAGTTTTCAGAACTACCGTAACTCCAAGCATCAAGTTTTCAAGATTCTGGAGCAACCACACGTAAGAGGAAGCTACCCGGGAGCGTGAAGATCACATCGTGATGAGTTTCCGATCTCTTCAAATCCTAGGTAATTCATCTTTTCAAATCTCTAGACGAGATTTTGTTTAAGGGGGAAGGTTTGTAAGATCCCAAAAATATTAAACTTGGATCATCAAACTCAATCATCAAAATTAGGTTAATAAAACTTCTTTCAAATTAAAAAATATGAAAAGCATGCATATAAGCATTACAATTTGGATTCCTTGAATTGCCATGTTTGTGTTTCTTGCTTGTAAAATGATTCTTAGTGAAATAAAACATCACTAACAACTCACACTCTTCCCAAAGACAAACAAATCAAAACAAACAAACAAGTGAATGGTCACTTTGGCCAAATTAACTCCCATGCTCACTTTGGCTATCTCTAATCCTTCAAAACTTAACGAAACTTGTTTCTTGGATCTTTGCACCTTTGATATTTACTCTGTAACTGTGTACCAAGACCCACTTTTGTGTTTTCATCCAAAATCATTTAAATAGTTTAAAATGACAGTTTAAAATTGAATCTATATCAAGGCTAGAAGATCCACTTTTTCAAAAACCACCAAACAAGCTCAACTTTCAAAACCCAAGCATCCACAGTATCACCAAAGAGCATACCTAAAGACACCCAATTAAAAAATCTTTTTCAAAATTCAAACTTGAGTTCATGCGCTATTTCATCAAACAATTTGGTATAAATCAAACAAATCCTAAACACTAGTGCAATGATTTCGGGCCTAACTTGTTCTCTTCGGACACCACTAGTCCCGGTGTAGATCATCTAACAACCTTAATTCAATCACTAGCACTAATCAGAGTTGGCCATTGTCATCAATGGTATTGTACGAGAGCACCATTGCCACCCCATGATGCTGTAAAGCTACAAGCCATACTCAGCTTCTCAACCTTGTCCGGGAGCAAAGCTAGCGTCTCACCGCTTTCTCCCCTGCCTCCAGCCACAGGTAATGCTACCCATCGACTCACATGCCCGGAAAGCTGGCGCTGGTCAGCCTGCGCGCCACGCCGACCAGCACCTACGTAATTTAAGGCCGCCTTTTGGCCAAGGCTGCGTAACGGTGGGATCACCACCGCCCCAAAGAACTCATACGCATTATCGCCCATTTCCGCCGTTGCAGGATCACGCTGCCAGCGCTTATTAAAACTTCCTTTTCGCTCAAACACGAGAGCAATCGCAACATCTCGATTCCGATCAGCACCCGCCCCACGCCGCCTCTAACTGCTGAGCTTCGCCAGGGGAGCATAGCACCGCTTCTATCAAGCCGCGTCTATGCCGACAACTCTTCAGTACTCATCGTAATCATGACGAAGCCTGGGCTTGCGCCTGCCGGTCCCTCTCTCGCCACTATAAATAGAGGGCCTCCTGCTCGAATTCTTCTTCCACACCATTCCACTCCCTCTCACCTGTAATCCACCCCACCCCAGCCCCGAGCAAGACGCAGCAACAAGATCATCGAATTTCACTCTGAGCCTTCGCCGCCACATAAGAAGGAAGCTACTCGATTGAGCCGCCTGTAGAGCCGTCGGTATTCAGAGGTTTGCCGTCATCGACTGCGTTGTTACTCGCGATCGCCGACCTTCGCTGGTAGCCCCTAAGTGCAGCTAGCTCCCACCACCCCCACCTGCCATGTTAGTGAAGGTTCTCCGTCTCACGCCCGCTGTTCGACGGGACGATGAGCCGAGCTGCTCAATTCAAACTTTGGATCGCAAGTGCCAATACAATTGCTCCCATACCATTTCACGTTAAAGAGTCAACTCACCAAAGGAACCCCTAGTCAGCTGGCGCCCGCGCCATGGGAGTGACACCTGGCCGGCCCAATAAATTCCCTTCCTCAAGAGCTTCCACTTTCGCTTGAATTTAGATTTTTCTATTTTCATTCAAACGAGTTCTGTACCTAGTTTCAAAAATTAACCCAGCAAATCGATTCAGTGAACCAAATTGAATGAAACCAATTTTGTTAGAAAGGTCTTTGAAATGCTTAATCCATTCATGTTGATTCAAATCATTTGGATTCTGTAGATCACCTTGGTAAAATAACAAGGCAAAAGCTTTTTCGCCTTCTGCTAAACTTTTTCAAATTGAAACTATATTAGCTTTCAAAGCGACGCTATTAAGCAACTCTCAAAAATCACATTTAACCATACCTTTTAGAATATATAAAAATATATGGGTTTACTTACAGAAATAATAATAATCATAATAAAAGAATGCCACATAGGCATTTCTAGTCACTTATTTTATTTTAAAAATAAAAAGTTAAACCTTATTAAATTCAGACACCACTTGAAATCACCTCCCATGTACTGAAATATGTGGTGATGATATGTGTCAACATGATCCCATGTTTGGTTTGGAGAATAGTTAAATCTTAAGTAGTTTTTCAATGAGTAGAAATTACTTTTCTAAAAATAAATCAATAAGACAAATGCTTTTAGTCTAGAATGTTAGTGATGATGCTAGATCATCGATAGAACCCTTTTGTGATGGATGATTGAAAGTTGTTAAGTATTTTTTGGTGATTGTGCACCGATTATTTATAGACGCTTAGTACCGACCTAAGGATACGAGGAGTAAGGAGGATACTATCCAAGAAGAAGCCGAGGAGAACTTCAACCACCGCTTCCGACATTAAGGAAAGATAACCCTTGCAATTATGAAAGTTAGATAACCTATGCAATGCACTAATCATGCTTGGTTGACACATTTGATGATACCCAACCTAGTTTTATTTGCAAGATTCTATTTTATTTCTTTATCAAAGCTATTTATTTAGAGTTCACGGTTTCTTATTTGTAGATTCTAGGAGGATAATTGAAGCTTGTATAAAGAGCATTAAATTTGGCCTAAGCTAGATAATCTACGGTCATCCTAAGGCATGAGATTGAATTTCAGCTTAAAACTCCACCACTTATCACCTCATTAGTACTCACCCCCACTTGTAGATGCTAGTGCTAAGCATAAAACTTGATCAACTTTAGATGGGAATACTTGTGGAAAATGGTTATGAAAACCTTAGAATGATGATTCATTCTACTGAGATGTTTTGACATGTGCTCCGGTCACTGATGATTTTGGTGATGAAAATGTTGAGGCATGAGCCTTAACCCTTTATAAAACTGATGGTTATCTGATGCGATATCATCATTCCAATTTTACTGCATACAAACCACAATACCAAGATTGGGTAGGGCTTGACCGGAAACTTATATACCTTCGTATTGGTTCCCTCATGGCTAAGGTCTGAGTTGAGGCTACCTTGTGAAGATTGTCCACCCATGCAGCACCCAAGATGACAAATGGTCATGGTTGGGAGGCCAAACTCACAAGAGAGAGGTGCCTACACTAGGGCATGTAATTGAAAGGTTAGGGATTGATTATCCGCAATGAGTATGGTGAATTCAGGATTTGTTCCCATGATGTATCGAATGTTGTGGGTAAAAGTGTACAATCTCCGCAGAAAGTGTCAAACTATTCTAATAGCTGGTCTCGCATTTATGGACAATGGAGTGTCCATACTGCTCCCTGCCGATGTTTTCAAAATAACCGTGAAATGAATTGTTAATTGACTTTGACCACAAGTGGTGACATGAGATACAAGTTCCTCTTAGGTGTTATAAAATTTCAACTAGCTTTTCTTGCTTCTAAACTTAGTAGAGGTAACTGCTTTTGCAAAACAACCCTAGAGCTTAGTGTCCTACTCACAAAAAACCCCCTTCACTTGTTAGTATTAGTTTGGCACTTAAAGAGTACTCATGGCTTTGTCCCGGCTATTCCTCGGTATTTACTATGAAGAGGAGTACCAGGATGATGGACCCTTGAAGGTTATTAATTACAACTAGGATCATCTCCCATCGTCAAGACGCTCAGACCCCTAAGATGGAGCTTCACCCACGCTTACCTTTATTATTACGTATTTCACGCTGAGTTGTATTAAGAACTGGATCATGAGATCCTCATTTGTGTAAGACCTTATGTATGGTTTGTAATGGATTATGTATTGTATCCAATGCTATGTCTCGCAAAAATGGTAATCCTGGGATTGCGATGTATGGCATTACACGATCCGATTAAAAATCCGGAGCTGACACAAGGCACCTCAAGTTCAAGTGAAGACTAGAAGTAAAAGATATCAAAGATACAAGCATCAAAGTCATGGAATACTTACAAGTTTTGAGACAAGCTACATTACACTAAGAATGAAAAGTATGCTCTCAACTTGGTACCCTTGCACATGTGTAACACCCTCCAATCGCCCTATACAAGTTTTAGCGATTCCCAAACCCAGATAGAAACGATTCAAAGGTGCCCACCAGTACTTGCGTATGCAAGGAAAACAAAGTAATATCATTATACAATAGTCCACAATGGAACTGTAACATCCCAAAATACTAAACTTGGATTATCAAACTCTAATCATCAAAATTAGGTTAACAAAAACTTTTCTAAATAAAATTATGGAAGCATGCATGTGAGTATGCATTTCATTTTGAATTCTTTTTGAACCAACTTGTTTGTGTGTTCTTTGCTTGTAAATGGATCCTTAGGGTGAAATAAACATCATCTAAACATTTCCCAAACTTTTCCTAAAGACAAGTAAATCAAAACAATAAAATAAGGAAATGGTCATTTTGACCAATTTAACTCTCATGCCTACTTTGGCCGTCTCAAACTTTCAGAATCCCAATGTAGACTTTTCCGATCTTTGCACCCTTGAATGTACCATAACAAAGCATCAAGGCCCATTTTGTGCTCATCCGTAAACTTTCAAACGCATAGTTTAAATGACATTTCAAAATTGAATCTTTATCATATGAGAAGATCCCACTTTTTCAAAAACCACTCAAACAAGCTCAACTTTCAAAAACCCAAGCATCTCAGAGACTCACCAGCACCAATATAGCACACCCACCAAAAATCTTTTCAAAATTCAAAACTTGAATTCATGCGCCATTTCATCAAACACTTGGCGCACAAATCAAACAAAATCAAAACACTATAGTGTGCGCTGCTTGAGCTTAACTGGTTCC
The DNA here is from genome assembly GCA_023614405.1 of Avena insularis. Taxonomy (NCBI): domain Eukaryota; kingdom Viridiplantae; phylum Streptophyta; class Magnoliopsida; order Poales; family Poaceae; genus Avena; species Avena insularis. The sequence continues at coordinate 301,809,280 of CM042697.1, read as the reverse complement.
CTATCTAGCTCACAACCATCTTAGTAGATCATCTAGCAAGATTAACTCAAGCACTAGCACCATTGTGAGCTGCCAAACCATCAATGGTGAACAGCCAAGCCACCCTTGCCACCCCAAAGGCAGACAGCAAGTTAGGAAGAAAGCTAGCCATGCCAACCTTGTCCGGAGATCACCCACGCCACCGCTTCTCTCGACGAGCCGCCGAAGACACCGACCAGAGTGCCCAAGAATGTCGCTACCATGCTCGCCAACTGCCGAAAGCATGCTCCAGAGCGCCATCCTCGATTTAAACGATGTATCACCGACCGCGCCGCCTCGACGCATGAATACACGATCACCACCGACCTGTGAGACCGCCAGACATCCCTGCTCACCGCCCATGCCGCATACCACCGCCGCCGTCAAGACGCCGCTGCCAGCAGAGCGTCAGATGTTCCATACCAAACCGCGACCATTTTAAAGCAAGCGAAAGTCGAGAGCATCGCCAGAGACCACCAACCGATCGCCACCACCGCCATGCCTCAGCAGCCCGTAGCCATGACGCCACCGTCCTGCCATGCCGTTCGGGTTCACCATCGAGACTATAAATAGAGGACTTCCGCCAAATTCTTCACACCATTCATCTCCTCTCTCACCCGTAACCATCCCACCTCAGTCCTGAGCAAGGCTAGCAACAGATCGCCGAATTTCACCGAGTCCGCCGCCTAGAGAAGAAGGGAGCCAGCGATTGAGCCGCCTGGGAGGAGCCACCGGTACTGGAGATTCACGGCCGTCGACTTTGTCGCTCGGCCGCCGCCGACCTCGCCGCACTCCGGTGAGCCCCAACGACCCCAATCGCCGCTTAGGTTTCAGCTGGCAAGGCCTAACGCCGACGATGACTCTCACTTGGATTAGAACTAGATCAACGCACCACAGACCCCATACCGCTTTCACCCCTGCTTTCACGACGTTGGGGACAGCCACTTAAACAGCTCATGGAAGCTGCCAATGCTTAGCAGGCCGCCCAAGATCGCTTCCCACAGCAGGCTTATTTGAATTAAACCTTTTCTTTTATTTCAAACACACTTGCACTCCATTTTCAAAAATCAACCCAGGTCACCTCAAGCACCAATTTGCATTAAACCAATTTTGTTAGAAAGGTTCAGAATGCTGAATCCAAGCACATTGATTCAAGTCATTTGGATCTGTAGATCCCATGGTAAAAATAACAAGGCGTAAGCTTTTCACATTCCAACATTTTTCAAATTTAAACCATAATAGCTTTTGAGTTGATTCCAACTCTCAAAATCACATTTAACTATACCTTCAGAATATATAAAAATATATAGGGTTACTTACAGAAATATTGTTCAAGTAATAAAAGAATGCCACATAGGCATATCTAGCCATTTTACTTAATTAAAATAAAAGGTAAAACCTTATTAAATTGTGATACCACTTTAATTCATATTCCCATGGACTAAAATAAATGGTGATGAAATGTGTCAAAATTATCACATTGTTGGTTTAGAGAATATTAAATAATAAGTAGTTTTTCAATGAGTAGAAATTACTTTTCTAAAAATAAAAGAATTAAACCAAGCCTTAACTTGTAATGTTAGAGATGATGCTAGATCATCTATAGGACCCTTTGTGTGATGATTGCAAGTAGTTAAGTATTGTTTGGTGATCAGGTACCTCAGATTTATTCATAGACGCTTAGTACCAACCAAGGATACGAGGAGGAAGGAGGATTCTATTAAGAAGAAGGCTTTAGGAGAACTTCAACCACCGCTCGCGACATGGCAAGTCGATACTATACCTATGAAAGCCAAGAACCTTGCAAGCTAACATTTGCAATTTAGCAAGATTATACTGATATTGTGTCAAGAAACCTCACCTGTTACTTCCTCGCCTACTATATGCCATAAGCATATGTGATCATACCCATTTGATAAACCAATCCTAGTTTTACTTGCAAGCTTCTTACTTTATTTCTTTATCAAAGCTCACTTAGAGTTTACTTAAGAGATTGGTAGATACTAGAAAGATATGTGAAGGTTATAAAGAGCATAAAATTTGGCCTAAGTTAGAAACCTTGATATCACCGAGACATAAGGTTGTACTTAGTTGAAACTCCACTAGTCCACCACCCCTCATTAGTGCCTACCCCACTTATAGATGCTAGTAAGCATAAAACATGATCAACTTTTAGATGGGAATACTTGGTGGAAAAATGGTTATGAAAACCTTGGAATGATGGATCATTCTATTGAAATGTTTTGGACATGTGTTTCCGAAAACACCGGATTATTTTGGTGATGAAAATGTTGAGGCATGAGCCTTAGACCTTTATAAAAATGATGGTTGTTTGGATGCTATACCATTCCAATTTTATCAGACAACCACAATACCCAAAGATTGGGTAGGGCTTGATCGAAGCTTATATCCCTTAGTATTAGTTCCTCACGGCCAAGGTCCGAGCCGAGGCTACCTTGTGAAGATTGTCCACCTGCAGTATCTAAGATGATGCTTGGTCATGGTTGGGAGGCCAAACCTATAGGAGAGGTGATTATACTAGGGCGTGTAATTGAAAGGTTAGGATTGATTATCCAGACATACCAGTATGGTGAATTCAGGATTTGTTCTCGACGGATGTATCAATGTTGTGGTGAAAGTGTACAATCTCCGCAGAGTGTCAAACTATTCAAATAGCCGTGTCCATGTTATGGACAGCTGGAGTGGCCATACTGTTCTCCGATTCTTCTTTTCAAAATGACTTGTGAAATGAATTGAGACTTTGACTTGACCACAACAGGTTGTGACATGAGTTACAAGATCCCAGTTAGAGTTATAAAATTGTGATTAGCTTTGGAACTTCAGAGATAAATCTGGCTTTTGCAAAACAACCCTAGAGCCTAGTGTCCTATTATCCAAAACCCCTTTACTGTTAGTATTAGTTTACAGTACTTAAAGAGTACTCATGGCTTTGTCCCTGCTATTCCCATGGCTTACTATGAAGAGGAGTACCGGAGGATGGACCCAGAAGGTTACGATAACTAGGATCATCTCCCATCGCCAAGATTGCCTGTGGACTCAAGATGGAGCTTCGCCACGCCACTGCTATTATTACGTATTCTTCTTCTTGATGTTGTATTAAGAACTGGATCATGAGATCCTATTTGTGTAAGAACTTATGTATCGCTTTGTAATAGATGATGTACTATGGTATCCAATTTGTTATGTCTCGCAAAAAATGGTAATCCTGGGATTGCTATGTATGGCATAATGCATCCGGGATTAAAACTCCGTGTTGACAAGTTGGTATCGGAGCCATCCCGACCATAGGAGACCCTAGTTAGACCGACGCTTGAATCAAAACTTAGTTTCAAAACCAAAGAAAGCAAATATTTACAAAAACTTATTCTCATTCTTACCTCTTGGACTCCTTCATAAAAATTCACGCTTACTCCAAAATTATTTCCAAAGCTTACATCAAATTTTGCACCTTAGATCACTTTTAGTAAAACTCACAACTACGCTAGTGCACAAACGTAGTGAGTAGTATTCGTCCCATCGTATCGTAGTTCTCGTAATGGTTATTAAAAGCACCGCTTTTCTTGTTGTGGTGTGTGTTAATCGGTGCTATGAATGAATGAATGAATGAAAAGAAAGTTGCTGGAAAAAATCTGAGTCAAACTTTAAATTTTTTCAAAGACCCAAAACTTTAGAAATTTCCCTCTTTTCTCAATTAACTATCTCAATCTTCGATGCCACGTGGAGGAAGTGGTTCATCCTCGACCGATGTTGCAGATTCGCAAATGTTGACTTCTAATCGTGAAGTCGAAAGAGCTTAACGTCAAGCCAACCTAGCCACCCTTCAGAAATAGCCCAGCTAGCTCAGAATAACCAAGGCCACGGAAATCAAGATAACCATGGATCTAAGCTCAAAAATTTCAGAATACCAACCCACATGTTTTCAATGGGTCAAGAACCCTGACGCCATGATCGCAAACCATGGAAAATAACTTAGAAGTCGGAGTGGAAGCCAACGAGAAAGTTTTGTTTGCCACCCACTACCTAGCTTAGAGATGCCAGGCATGGTGAACAGTGTTCAAGAATGACCGGAGGCCGATGATGACCGAGGAATTCAAGGTCAAGTTCAGCGTAACCCATGTGCCACCGAGTTTGATCAAGAGAACTCAAGCAAGGACGGATGATGTAGTGGAATACCGTGACAAATTTTTGTCATTAGCTAGGTATGCCTTGGATGAGATCGACACGGAAGCCAAGAAGAAAGAAAGATTCTGAATGGTCTGCATGATTTAAATGCATAATGTTAGTCAATATCCCTTGTTGATATTGAAGCCCTTGTGGACTCAAATATCCAGATGGAAGGAAAGATCAACCAAGCCAATGAGAACTGCAAGCGCATGATGCATCAACTAGGAACCCATCGTACCCCAAAGTATCGCCCAACCCATCTCCAGGATTTGCCCCAAGAACCAACAGACTTCGGCGAACCGCCTGACTTATCCCAACCGTGGAAACCCTAGACCCAGAGGAAATCACAACAACCTCGCAACTCTAGAAATTTCAACCGTGCTCCACCCAAGTTCAAGACCAACAATGCCGCCACCAACACCAACACTGCCCGAGGATCGAAGCAATGATGTGCTCAGAAAAAGGACAAGTCGCAAGTGACCTGTTATGACCAGGAAATAAAGGTCACTATTCCAACGAAAGTGCCCCAACAAGAAGAATGCTACAGCCCCCAATGCCAATGCCCTCCAAAGCAATGCTGTGTTCAGCTAGGAAGAAGATTTGCCCTGTGGAATTCACTCACCGCAATGGCCGCCTTTTTTCTCATGCATATGTCAAGAAGCTCAGAAGCGCCACGCCGTGGTTGGGTATGTTTTCGTTAATCCAAGATTTGCAACGAGTGTTGTTTGATTCTGGTGCATCGATTCATTTGTCAATCAAGAATTTGTATGCACTAGTAAAATTCAACCAACCAAATCAAGCATGTTATGATTGTTCAAATTCCAGATCAACCACCAAGGCTAGGCAAATTTGCAGTCGTCCCTATCCTAATCCATGGCATAGATTTTATGCAAACTGATAGTACTGAACTAAAGGTTTGGAAGTAGTACTAGGAATGGATTGGATGTCCAAACATAAAGGATTGATTGATCGTGCCAAGAAAGCCATAACCATTACCAAAGACAGCGAATATCACGAACATATATCCGAAACCTTACCTCGTCAATTCAAGTGCAACAAGATTATAGCCCAACCTACCATTGACCAAGCACGATAGTCTCGTGAATACCCGATGTATTTCCTGATGTTTTGCCGCAGATGCCCCTAGATTGGGATATCGAGTTTATCATCGAACTAATCCTAACAGGACCCATAGCCTGCAGACCCTATAGTATGAACCCATCGGAGTTAGAAGAACCGAAGAAGCAATCGGATGCCATGCTAGAAATAGGATTGATTCAACCAAGCGCGTCACCATGGAGATCACCCGCCTTGTTTGTGGACAAGAAAGATGGAGGTAACCGCTTGTGTACGGATTATCGGAAATTGAATGATGTCACCATCAAGAACAAGTACCCTTGCCCAAGATAGAAGATTTGTTTGATCACCGACCGTGCCAAAGTGTTTTCTAAGATTGATCTTAGAATCGCGATCATCAACTCAAAATTCGTGCAGAGGATATTACAAAGACTGGCATACTACCAGATATGGATTATACGAGTATACGTCATGTCTTTTGGATTAACCAATGCCCCGCTTATTTCATGAATCTCATGAATAAGATTTTTATGGACTTCTGGATAAGTTTGTCGTTGTTTTATCGATGACATTCTGATTTATTCCAAATCGGAAGAAGAACATGAGCTACACCTAAGGACCATTCTTGGAACCCTTAGAGAGCATCGATGTATGCAAAGTTTAGCAAATGTGAATTTGGTTACAGGAGGTAGGATTCCTCTATCACATAGTATCAGCCGGAGGAATTGCTGTTGACCCAGCCAAAGTGAAAGATCTAGAAGATTGGCAAGCCCCAACCACTCAAACCCAAGTTCGTGCATTTCTCGGATTGGCGGGATATTACCGCAAATTCGTAGAAGGATTCTCTAGTATCGCCCACCCATGACCCAATTGCTGAAGAAGGACAAGGAGTTTGAATGGACCGACAAATGTGAAGCGAAGTTTTCAGAACTCAAGAGGAGATTGATTTCAGCCCCAATCTTGATCATGCCGGATATCACGAAGCCCTTCGATGTATTGTGACGCATCCAAGATCGGTCTCGTGATGTAAAGTAATGCAAGAAGGCAAAGTTATATCTTATCTATCTCGACCATTGAAGCAACATGAGCAAAATTACCCAACCCATGACCTTGAACTCGCAGCCGTAGTTCTAGCCCTGAAGACACGGAGACATTACCTGATGGGAAATCGCCAGAGAATTATACGGATCACAAGAGTCTAAAGTATATATTCACCGTAAGGAGCTGAATATGAGACATGGATTGAGCTAATCAAGGATTACGACCTGGACATTCACTATCACCCTGGTAAAGCCAATGTGGTAGAAGATGCCCTTAGCAGATTGCCGTGCCGCTTGAACTCCATGATCTTGAAGGAGCAACCAAGTTTGCACAAAGAGATGGAAGATTTTCGAATGGAATTAGTAAGTGACAGATTTTTGGCTAGCATAGAACTCCAGCCCACTTTGATCAGTCAGATTAAAGAGGAGCATAAGGGAAATGCTAGTATTGACGGAATCAAGCGACCCAGACAGTAAAGTACCTGGATTCACCAAGACTTAAGAAGGAGTTCCGTGGTACAAGGACACCTTTCTGTACCAGCAGATTCTGAGTTAAAAGAAGTTATTCTGAAGGAGGCTCATGATACTCTTTATTCTATCCATCCCGGAGGAACTAAGATGTATCAAGATTTGAAAGAGCAATTTTGGTGGCATAAGATGAAGAGAGATATTGAAGCTATATCGCCAAGTGTGATATATGTTAGAGAGTCAAGGACATCAAAGACCCGCAGGATTGTTGCAACCATTGCATTCCTGAATGGAAATGGATTCGCTGAATGGACTTTATCGGACTACCTACTTAGTAGGGGAAATGACTCTATCTGGGTCATAAGTGGACAGATTGTCCAAAGTCGCCCATTTCTTGCCCGTCAAGACCACACATCAGAGTTCGAAGCTAGCGGAGTTGTATATCGCTAGAATCGTCAGTTTGCACGGAGTCCCCAAGAACATAGTATCGGATCGAGGAACTCAGTTTACCTCGAGATTCTGGAAGAAAGTCCAAGAAGGTTTAGGAACCCGCCTAGATTTCAGTACCGCGTATCACCCTCAGATCGATGGACAAACGGAGCGAGTAAATCAAATACTCAAAGATATGCTTAGAGCATGTGTGCTAGAATATGGATCCAAGTGGAAGACTGCCTTCCGCTTGCAGAATTTTCTCAACAATAGTTATCAAGCCAGCTTGCAAATGGCCCCATTTGAATTTATGTACGGAAGGAAGTGTCGCACCCCTTTGAACTGGTCGGAAGTAGGAGAGAGTCAAATTTTTGGACCCGACATCCTACGAGAAGCAGAAGAGAAGGTTCACAAGATTTGTGAGCACCTCAAGACCGCCCAATCCATGTAAGAGTTAATACGACAAGAGACATCGAGACCTCGCCTTTCAACATAGGAGATTTTGTTTATCTAAAAGCTTCCATTGAAGGGAATCCAGCTTTCCAACTCAAAGGAAAGTTAGTTCTCAGATATATCGGACATTTCAAGATTCTGAACCGTCGAGGAGAAGTATCGTATCAATTGGAACTACCCGAAGAGATGTCAGCCATGCATAATGTGTTCCATATCTCATTCCTTCGCAAGTGTCTCGAAGTCCCCGAGAAGACCGAAGTATTCAAGAATATCGATCACCGGACCATAGAGATCAACGATGACCTAACCTATCCCGAAGTACCCATCCGTATTTTGGAAGAACCTTTCAACTACTCGGACCCAAGCATCAAGTTTCAAGATTCAAAGGAGCAACCACACGTAAGAGGAAGCTACCTGGGAGCGCGAGGATCACATCAGGACGGAGTTTCCCGATCTCTTCAAATCCTAGGTAATCTTTTTCGTCCTTTTTCAAATCTTGGGACGAGATTTTGTTTAAGGGGGGAAGGTTTGTAACATCCCAAAAATACTAAACTTGGATCATCAAACTCTAATCATCAAAAATTAGGGTTAACAAAAACTTTTCTAAATAAAATTATGGAAGCATGCATGTGAGTATGCATTTCATTTTGAATTCTTTTGAACCAACTTGTTTGTGTGTTCCTTTGCTTGTAAATGGATGCTTAGGTGAAATAAACATCATCTAAACATTTCCCAAACTTTTCCTAAAGACAAGTAAATCAAACAAATAAAATAAGGAATGGTCATTTTGACTAATTTAACTCCCATGCCTTCTTTGGCTATCTAAAACTTTCGTAACCTAATGTAGCCTTTTTCTGGATCTTTGCACCCCTTGAATGTACTCATAACAAAGTATCAGGGCCCAATTTGTGATCATCCAGAAACTTTCAAATGCATAGTTTAAATGACATTTCAAAATTGAATCTTTATCATATGAGAAGATCCCACTTTTTCAAAAACCACTCAAACAAGCTCAACTTTCAAACCCAAGCATCTGCACTCAAAGAAGACCAATCTAGCACACCCACCAAAAATCTTTTTCAAAATTAAAACTTGAATTCATGCGGCCATTTCATCAAACACTTGGCGCATATAAATCAAACAAAAATCAAAACACTATAGTGTGTAGTGTTTTCAAATTAACTCGTTCCCTATCTAGCTCACAACCAGCTCAAGAGATCATCTAGCAAGATTAACTAAGCACTAGCACCACCGTGAGCTTGCCAAACCATCAATGGTGAACAACCGGCCACCCTTGCCACACCTGTAGACAAAGAAGCTAGGAAGAAAGCTAGCCATGCTAACCTTGTCTCGAGATCACCCATGCCTCACCGCCCCTCTCGACCAGCCCTACCAAGACACCGACCAAAGCGCCCAGAATGCCGCCAAGACGTGTTTCGCCAACCATTTCTGAAAGCATGCGCCGAGCACCACCGATCTGCCCACGCAGACCACGCGCCGCCTCGCCACGTGCATACACGATCACGATCACCCAGAGACCGCCAGACATCCTCGTCACGCCCATGCCGCGACAGCCATCGTCACGTCAAGACGCCATTCGCCACAAGAGCGTCAAGGTGTTCCGCATCAAACCAAGACCGCCTTACAAGCACATTAAAGCCTAGACCATCGCTAGGAGACCACTCGTTATCTCCACCACCGGCCATGCCTCTAGCAAACCAGAGCCATGTCGCCACTGCCGCTCACATGCCGCTCGTCTCACCGTCGAGACTATAAATACAGGACTTCCCGCCCGAATTCTTCACACCATTCCACTCCTCTCTCACCCAGAACCACCCCACCTCAGTCCCGGAGCAAGGCGAGCAGCGCATCGTCGGAATTTCATCGGAGCCCACCGCCTCTGGAGAAGAAGGGAGCCAGCGATTGGAGCCGCCCCAGGAGGAGCCACCGGTACTAGGAGATTCGCCGTTGCCGACTTTGTCGCCGCCTGGCCGACCTCGGCCGCACCCGGTGAGCCCCCAACCACCCCCACTAGCCGCTTAGGTTTCGCTCACGGCGTTGCCCAACTTCGACGATGACTCTCAGCCATTGGATTATAACTAGACCGAACGCTCCACAGCGCCCCATACCGCTTCGCACCCCCCTATGTCACTAACGCATGGGGACAACCACTTAAACAGCCCGCGGAAGCGCTGTTCTTAGCAGGCCGGCCCAGTATCGTTTCCTGCGCAGCCTAGTTATTTGGATTAAACCTTTTTCTTTTTATTTCAAACACACTTCTGTACCCATTTTCAAAAATCAACCCAGGTCGACTCAGTGCACCAATTTGAATGAAACCAACTTTGTTAGAAAGGTTTAGGAATGCTGAATCCAAGCCCGTTGGATTCAAATCATTTGGATCTCAGAGATCACCCATGGTAAAATAACAAGGCAGAAGCATTTCAGCATTCAAACATTTTTCAAATTTAAACCATAATAGCTTTTGAGTTGATTCCAACTCTCAAAAATCACATTTAACTATGCCTTTCAGAATATATAAAAATATATAGGGTTACTTACAGAAATATTGTTCAAGTAATAAAAGAATGCCACATAGGCATATCTAGCCATTTTACTTAATTAAAATAAAAGGGTAAAACCTTATTAAATTGTGACACCACTTTAATTCATATTCCCATGGACTAAAATATGTGGTGATGACATGTGTCAACATGATCTCATCTTTGGTTTGGAGAATATTAAATCTTAAGTAGTTTTTCAATGAGTAGAAATTACTTTTCTAAAAATAAAAAGAATTAAACCAAGCCTTAACCTTGTAATGTTAGAGATGATGCTAGATCATCTATAGGACCCTTTTGTGTGATGATTGCAAGTAGTTAAGTATTGTTTGGTTATTGTGTACCTCGTATTTATTCATAGACGCTAGTACCAACCAAGGATACGAGGAGGAAGGAGGATTCTACGAAGAAGAAGCCGAGGAGAACTTCAACCATCGCTTCCGCATAAGGCAAGTTGATACTATACCTATGGAAGTAGTGAATTTTGCAAGCTAACACTTGCAATTTAGCAAGCTTATACTGATATTGTGTCAAGAACCCTTTACATGTTACCTTCCTACTATATGCCATAAGCATATGTGATCATACCCATTTGATAAACCAATCCTAGTTTTACTTGCAAGCTTATTACTTTATTTCTTTATCAAAGCTTACTTAGAGTTTACTTAAGAGATTGGTAGATACTAGAAAGATATGTGAAGGTTGCATAAAGAGTATAAAATTTGGCCTAAGTTAGAAACCTTGATATCACCGAGACATAAGGTTGTACTTAGTTGAAACTCCACTAGTCCACCACCCCTCATTAGTGCCTACCCCACTTATAGATGCTAGTGCTAAGCATAAAACATGATCAACTTTTAGATGGGAATACTTGGTGAAAATGGTTATGAAAACCTTGGAATGATGGATCATTCTATTGAAATGTTTTGGACATGTGTTTCCGAAACACCAGATGATTTTGGTGATGAAAATGTTGAGGCATGAGCCTTAGCCCTTTATAAAACTGATGGTTGTCTGTATGCGACACCATTCCAATTTTATCGCATAACCACAATACCAAGATTAGGTAGGGCTTGACCGAAGCTTATATCCCTTAGTATTAGTTCCTCATGGCCAAGGTCCAGCTGAGGCTACTCTTTAGAAGATTGTCCTCCGTGCAGCACCCAAGATGACAATGGTCATGGTTGGGAGGCCAAACTCACAGGAGAGGTGCTATACTAGGCGCAGTAATTGAAAGGTTAGGATTGATTATCTGCATACCGAGTATGGTGAATTCAGGATTTGTTCATGACGGATGTATCGAATGTTGTGATAAAAGTGTACAATCTCGCAGAGTGTCAAACTATTCAATAGCTGCCATGTTATGGATAGTTGGAGTGGTCATACTGCTCTGCCGAATTTCTTTTCAAAATGACCAGGAAATGAACTAAGACTTTGACTTGACCGTAACAGAAGTTGTGATATGAAATACAAGTTCTCAAAGCTAGGAGTTATAAAATTGTGACTAGCTTTAGAACTTAGTAGAGATAAATCTGCTTTTGCAAAACAACCCTAGAGCCTAGTGTCGTATTATCTAAAAACCCTTTACCTATTAGTATTAGTCATAGCACTTAAAGAGTACTATGGCTTTGTCCCTGGCTATTCTGGCGACTATGAAGAGGAGTACCGAGGATGGACCCTGTGAAGGTTACGGCTAACTAGGATCATCTCCCATCATCAAGATTGCGCTCGTGACCTCAAGATGGAGCTTCGCCACGCCATCAAGTTATTATTACGTATTCCGCTTCTTGATGTGCATTAAGAAGTGGATCATGAGATCCCTATTTGTGTAAGAACTTATGTATCATTTGTAATGGATGATGTACTATGGTATCCAATTCTGTTATGTCTCGCAAAAATGGTAATCCTGGGATTACATGTATGGCATAACAGGTATCCGGATTAAAAATCCGGTGTCACAGTGAACCCATGTAACAGGTATATAAAACACGTACTCCATGAGTCAAGAATACAGACATACAAGAGAAAGATCCAAATCACCTTGAAAACGATATAGCGCTCGAAAGTACGGACAAGATGCAAATTGAGCTAAGAGCCCTCAAGAATAACCAATGGCGCCCATAACCTCTGCCAAAGCGTAAGGGTAACCTGCTAACGACGCCGATCTCAAAACCGCTAAACAAAAGGTGCTCATAAAGGGCAAAGGAAAAAGAGAGCGGTTAGTACTGAGGCCAATACACGGCGAGACTAGAATTCGGCGGTCCTCACCTACATAGGTAGGGTGGACTGAGGCGGCAGTGCAACATGCACTAAACAACCTATAGAGACTCAATACAATCACACTATAAGATAGGGATAAGAAAACCTATTCGATCCAACCTAAAACTATCACCAAGCATACCCATCCTGGTATTTCTAGACCAAACTAGGAAGTCAACCGAGGAACTCACACCGTTGGCAGCTTTTTTATTCATTCCGCTATAGTTGCGAATTACTAGTCGATATAGATAGCATGAGTCATCCTGATATTATAACAATGGGTAGTTTTAGTTAACCATTCCATTGTAGTTGGAATACTTACTAGTCGACATAATGGTAACAGTGACAACCCAAATATAGCAGTTGGCACTTTTATTTAGCCATTCCATTATATTGAAGCTAATTACTAGTCATTATAAAGTCAAATTTATAGCATTTCTTTAGTTATAGTTGTCTATGATCGAGATCTGCTCCAAGTTGTCCATAATCATGGACACGACTTTCGTAAAGTTTTACCCTGCAGGGGGCAAAATACAACACACGATGATCAACCTCGAAAAAACCATATGAAAACCCAACGAGGCATCACGACAGAACATTCGCAAGATTCATATTTGATTTGGGGCCATCCCACTAAGCAACTCACGACGAAGTTGGCTGCTCCAGACTAACCCAGAGGTTTGTGTCAATGGTCAGAAACGACCGGGAACCCGAAGTGTGACTCGGTTTGTCGATACCGCTGAAACATTCCACTTACCTAACAGAGACGCCCACGCTAATCGTGAATAAAGCAAAGAAGCATGGCATAATTACATGATAGTAATAAAACCCCAAACTACTTTGTGGCCCCAAGGAATTAAATATGACTCAAGCTAAGGTTAGGGGGATTCATGGTCCCACATGCGGATAGTGCGAATATTCAAAGAATAGATATCGGCACCCGGGTCCTACAGACACAAGTGGACGGTTAAAAACCAAATAACATCTATTGCCCAATTGCATCTGCATTATTTACCTACTTCAATTTTAGTTATTAAACGGTAATTAAAGTCATGATCATCTCCAACATTAAACATGCGGCATTACTCCAACAACCTTGGAAGATCGATGACGCGACACATCACATGCGCAAGCAACTACGACTCGCAAGGCAATTATCTACCAAACAACATGTAATAGGATGTGTCCATGGCAATATAAGGGTCAGGAAGTATAACGGGCATGTAATATATAGCATCGCAACACAGATAGCAATAGATCAACAGGAGGAAATAAAGACTATAAATGTAAAATAGGTAGAAAGGGGAAGGATGCTCGCCTAAAAACATTGCCAAAGGTTCATATGAAGATCGGGTCGACACTCACATCAACTCATCGGCCTAATCCGTGAAGAAGAAAGCACTAGAAGAAACAACGGATGCACTATTTAATACTACGGCAGAAGATCGGGCATGATGCATGTATGATGTATGACATGACAAAGATGCGATGTGATCAAGCAATATTAAACGGAACCGGGGTTCCAACATTTACTTAGATGGTTCAAGTTGTTTAGATACCCCGCAATTTGAATGTTGTCTTATCAAGGCAAAAATATATCACCGGTTCGCTACACAAATTTAAATGGCGCCAATATTAGACTAGATTCGCCTCGATATGGCCTCCATATTTAATTATTAGGTGAGTTGAAAAAATACCCCAAACACCCACAATATATATGCGAGTATGAACAATTAAATATGCAACAATTTATATAGTTGGCAATTTATAAAATAGGGGCTTGGAAAAGGTCACACATCTTGGATCGAAGATCTTGGGACTCGGAGGGGTTCGGGTTCGGCCTTTGGATTCTGGATCGGTCTTCGTGTTCGTCTCGTGTTCTTCGGTCCGACTGGAAGAAGAACTTGGCCCGAGGGTGATCTTCGGGTCATCGGCTCCAATTGTTGATGGTGTTCTTGGTTTGCGTCGCTGTGTCTTCAGGTACCGCGATCCTGCATAACCTTTGCAGTGACATGATTACACACATATGAAAGGCTCCTGGCACGAAACAGCATCGGGTCGATCTTGGAAGCAACCACACAGGGGCACCCGCAGCAGACGTTGGTCAAGGATAGTCCCGGAGACGCGCAGGAGGGGCAGGACGAGGCAAGCCTGGCCATCATCGACTGAAACAAAGAATACCTGGCTCACTGCAGCAGAGAGGAGGCGGGAGGATACCGAGCCTTGGCGGGCGAGGCGGGCTATGCGTGTCGGGAAGGAGTACGCGAGGCACCGACGCGGTTCGGGAGGAGGCGCATGACCGAAGATGGCAAGGAGAACGGCGACGATTCGATGCGCAGACGGACGCAGGCGGCGGCCGTGGTTCCGGGCGGAGGCGCGACGGGGTACCGACAAGGTGACGCTGCAGCGGAGGTCACGGGGACGGCGTGGGGAAGAGGGCTGCAGGGCGAGCAAATGGTGGTCGAGGGAGAGTGGATGCGAGGGCGAGCTTGAGAGGGCCGAAGGTGGAGGGCGACCGGAGAGGCTCGCTGGCGGCGGCCAGCGATTGAGAGGAAGGAATCACGAGCGGGGGTCGAGGCGCCACGCGGCTTACAGGGATGGGGAGGTGGGCACTGTGATGGAATCGGAGTTGGTGAGGTGGTGGGGCCGGCCAATGTGGCGACACAGGAGATGTAGGGTATCGTAGCATGGAAAACAAAAATTTTCTATCGCATACAAACAAACAAGCCAAGATCTATCTACTAGATTGTAGCAACGAGTCGATAGAATAACTCACCCTTGAAGATTCCAAAGTGTTTAACGAGAGCGGATTCTCGTGGGTGATGTAGTCGCATTTTCCCGATCTCAAGATCGCGAGACGATCCTTCCAAGGCCATTCCTCGCAGCGCCCCAAGAAGTCGGTCACATCGCCTGTACTGGACTAATACCTTCCCATCCCTTGTTCCAGCAGACAGCGGAGGTTGTACCACTTCCTCATGATTCCTGCAGCACAACCACAAGTGGTACCTAAGTAGAGGGGAGATCTCTGAGGGCTTCAGCTTGCCGGAGCGAGTATGGCGGAGTATGAGAGTCCCTTGATGATCTAGGGTTTAGACACGCCGAGGAGGGGCAAGCCGGCTGGGGTTAGCTAGGCGGCGGTTTGCCCCAGGCGGCAAGGCGGCTGGAGGTGGCGGCACGGCCAGGGGTTTAGAGGTTTAGAGGTAGGAACTTGTGTGTCTAGGAGGGGAGCCCGCCGCCTCCTTATAGGTGGAGGGGCCGGCCAGGGAGGAGTCCTCCCAACTCAGCTTGGAGGTGGGTCATGAGGGAGGAACTCCTCCCAACCTCGGTTTCCACCTCCTCTCCACTTCCCAAAAAATAGCCGCTTGACTTTCAAATTGGCGTTGATTTTTCAAACAAGGATTTGATTAAATCCTCTATTTTGTTCAGCGATGACACTTAGTACATGATGCAATCATACCAACTTCATATAACACATTCATGTATTCTTCCTCCTGAGTGCCGGAGATTCTCGAACCTTCTAGAACATTCCCATGCGAAAACACTGTAATCATTCTCCAACTCAAACAGGACTTTCCTTATATGAATCTTATTCTGCACCATTCCTTATCTCCTCGTGATATCCCGAATCCCATTCGAGACTCAACAACATTTGCCCTCTTTCATCATTCCATAACTACTCAAACAACGCCGAATCCTTATGTGTCTCCCTACGTTCGTGAATTATGCTGACATGATCGAGACACTTCTCCTAACAATAACTCAATAGAGGAATCTAGAAATTCATATGGCTACATATTTCTACGATTACTTTTATCGAATGAACCACTTACATACGATACCAATTTCCCTTTGTCTCACGTATAGTTTACTTATCTCGAGGTTATGATCAAGCTGGTATCTCCGCATACCTAGTTCAACCTCGTTACCGATAAGTTCTCTTTCTCGCTCCTTGATATGTGATCCCTTGTGAGCTACCACATGCTTGCAAGCTAATTGGATGACATTTCACCGAGAGGGCCTGCAGTATATCTATCCGCTATATGGATGGACAAATCCCACTCTTGATCCATGTGTCTCAACCAATACTTTCCTAACACTCAATGCCACCTTTATAGCCACCTTTACGGTGTGGTGTCTGATGTCATCAAAGCACCCATCCGTAAAGGTGATATGCATGATCTCATGGTCGAAGGAATTAGGTTACTATGTATCGTAAAGCATATAGCAATTGAACCATTAAAATGACTTGATCTTTATGCTATGCTTATCTATAGGAGTATGTCCACCATATCATTCTCCTAACGATATGATCTTGTTGTTAATAACATCTCAATGTTCATGATAGGGAAACCACAATCATTTATTAACCAACAAGATAGTGATGTATAGAGGCTTTACTAGGGACTTCAATTTAAGTTTACAAATCACACAAGTATTAATGTTTCATTGTTAATACTATTATATCATGAATATAAACATTTATCATAAACACAAAGATATAATAATAACTACATTTATTATTGCCTCTAGGCATATCTCCAACAGAAAGCGGAGCAAGGGCTTAAATGGGCGTGGAGCGGTACCCATTGCATCGTGACGTGAGTGCAGTGGCTCGGTGTGGAGTGGGTGGTGGCTGGGAAGGTTTAGGATAGGTGGGGTTTGGGATAGATGGGGACTGCTTTCAGGATTAGGTTTGGTGTGAGGGTGGATGGGCTAGGTTTTGGCTTCACCGGTTGGGCCTTTAAGGCCTGGTCGGTTAGGTCTAGATTTTAGGTTTATTATTTTAATAAAATATTATGTCTGTTTTGTTTTAAATCTTTTTAGCAAATATCTTTTAGTCAAATAGTTTAGCGTATAAATATAAGATTTTGTTTTGAAACAAGAGGAGAGATATTACAAGAAACAAAAATAGCTTTAGTTAAAATATTTTGAGAGGCAAAATAAATGCATGATGCAAAAATGGCGACAAAATAGATGACAACATGCTATATTATAATTAGGTGTACTTAAAAGCTAAGCACCGACACCACTAACAATGGATCTCGCCGAGAACCGCCTCATGGTATAGGAAGAAGGTCATGGTATGGAGCTTCGCTCATGTAGATCCTCACGATACTACTCAACAAAGATCCTTGCTCCATCTTGAAATCGGCAACACCACTCAACAAGGGTCGGTGTCACGCTCATCGAGAGAGCACTGGATAAACAAAAGACGAAGGCAGAGGTCTCAAAAGGTAAGGCCACCTCTAACTTCCATGGAATGAGTATAATTGCATCGATCCACCACTCAATGTACAAGAGCGAATGATAAGAGTAGTCGGATGGTGATCACCCATCGCACCCAAAGCATTACTCGCGACATGAATATGAGAACTATGCAACCAACTCGGAATTCAGATCAAGATCGAAACAAAGGTTGATGCGTGCTCTTCATCGGATCTCGACATAGATGATATCGCCGTGAAGGAAGACACGGAAGATACAAAGAATTTTTAGTGAATTTTTGGTCCATCAAGGTACACAGAGGGAGATTCCTCGATGACATGAAGACAAATGTTGAAGCACCATATAAGAGGAAGCAAACCTTAAAGGTAATGGCGTAATCCCAACCACTAGAATTCCTAGACTCAAGAAAAGATAAGGGTAGATTCAAAACACGCAAAGGTAAGAGAGGAGAATAGCAGAGGTGTAAGGAGTAAAACAGATCTAATAAGATCTATCCAACCAATTTTTAAAATAGTTTTGACACTCTACGATCCGTTAGCTAGGTTATCCCAACAGACTAGACCAAGGTATCAGAATCGCTGGCTCGATACCACCAGAACACCTCCGATCTACCTATGCAAGTTTTAGCTATTCCCGCCAAACCCAAGAGATAAAACGATTCAAAGATGTCCATCAGCACTTGCGCAAGGGTGGAAAACAAAGTAATATCATTACACAATAGTCCACGATGGAACCCACGTAACAGGTATATACAACACGACTCCATGAGTCAAGAATACAGATATATAGTAGAAAGATCCAAATCACCATGAAAACGATACATCGTTCGAGTACAGATAAGATGGAAATTGAGCTAAGAGCCCTGAAGAATAACCAATGGCGTCCATAACCCTGCCCAGGCCAAGCCAAAAGTGTAACCCTGCTAACAACGCCGATCTCAAACCTGCTTAAACAAAAAGGTGTGCCGACAAAGGGCAAAGGAAAAGAGAGCCACAAGATCGAGGCCAAGACACAACGAGACTAGAATTCGTCTCGCCACATAGGTATGGTGGATCGAGGCGCAAGACATCATGCACTAAACAACCTATAGAGACTCAATACAACCTGCATATCGATAGGGATAAGAAAAACCTATTCGATCCAACCTGAAACTATCACTACATACCCATCTCGGTATTCCCCTCGAGACCAAACGAGGAAGTCAACCGAGGAACTCACATTGGCAGATTTATTCATTCCGAGATAGTTGCGCATTACTAGTCGACATAGATAGCATGAGTCATCCCTCGATATTATAAACAAAGGCAGTTTTAGTTAACCATTCCGCTAGAAGCGTAATACTTACTAGTCGACATACAATGGTACAGTGACAACCCAAATCCAAATAGCTTGTTGGCACTTTATTTAGCCATTCCATTATAGTGAAGCTGATTAATAGTCATTATAAAGTCAAATTTATAGCACTACTTTAGTTATAGTTGTCTATGATTGAGATATCGCGGGTCCAAGTCAGCCCATAATCATGCGACACGGCCAGAAAGTTTTACCCTGCAAGGGGCACACATAGCAACACACGCACGATCAACCTCGAAAAAAACCAAATGAAAACCCAACGAGGCATCACGACAGAACATTCGCAAGATTCATATTTGATTTGGGGCCATCCCACTAAGCAACCCTCGATTTAACGGTTGGCGCCTAGATGCACCTGTAGGTTTGTGTCAATGGATGTAAACGATCGAGAACCCAAAAGTGTGACCGGGCTTGTCGACACCGCTAAAACATCTGAATTACCTAAATAAGACAAAGGCCCACGCACAATCATAAATAAAGTAGTAAAGCATGCCATAATTACATGATAGTAATAAAGCCCCAAACTACTTTGTGGCCCCAAGGAATTAAATATGACTCAAGCTAGGGTTAGGGGGATTCATGGTCCCACATGCGGATAGTGCAAATATTCAAAGAACAGGTATCAAGTACTTGGGGTCCTACGGGACACAAGTGGACGGTTAAAAACCAAATAACATCTATTGCCCACCTATTCCTCTCTCAAAAAAGATTATTTACGCATTTCAATTTCAGTTATTAAACGGTAATTAAAGTCATGATCATCTCAAACATTAAACATGCGACATTACTCCAACAACTGTGGAAGATCGACGACGCGACACATCTCCTGCGCAAGCAACTACGACTCGCAAGGCCGACTATCTACCAAACAACAGGTAATAGGATGTGTCCATGGCAATATAAGGGTTGCAGGGAATTATAACGGGGTACGGAATCTATAACATCGCAACACAGATATCAATAGATCAATAGGAGGAAATAAAGACTATAAATATAAAATAGGTAGAAAGGAAAGGATGCTCGCTTGAAAACATTGCCAAAGGTTCATCTCAAGATCGGGTCGACACTCGCATCAACGCATCGCCCTAATTCGTGGAAGAAGAAAAGAACTAGAAGAAACAACGGATGCACTATTTAATACTACGATGTAAGATCGGGCATGATGCATGTATGATGTATGACATGACAAATATGCGGCGCGATCAAGCAATATTAGACTAATCGGGTTCCATTTACTTAGATGGTTCAAGTTGTTTAGATACCCCGCAATTTGAATGTTGTCTTATCAAGGCAAAAATATATCACCGGTTCGCTACACAAATTTAAATGGCGCCAATATTAGACTAGATTCGCCCGCATATGGCCTCTATATTTAATTATTAGGTGAGTTGAAAAAAATACCCCAAACACCCACAATATGTATGCGAGTATGAACAATTAAATATGCAACAGTTTATATAGTTGGCAATTTATAAAATAGGGGCTCGGAAAAGGTCACACATCTTGGATTGAAGATCTTGGGGCTCGGAGGGTTCGGTTCGCCCTTCGGATTCCGGATCTGTCTTCAGTTCGGTCTCGGGTGTTCAGTTCCGACCGGAAGAAGAACTTGGCGCCCGAGGGGATCTTCGGTAATCGGCCCAATTGTTGATTTATTTTCTTGCTTTGGTGCAGGGTGTCTTCGTACCAGATCCTATACAACCTTGGCGCGACACGATTACACACATACAAAAGGCTCTGGCACGAAACAACATCGGGTCAATCTTGGAAGAAACCACACAGGGCACCCGCAGCAGACATTGGTCAAGGATAGACCCGGCGACGCGCAGGAGGGGCTGGACGAGGCGAGCCTGTCCACGACACCGAGAAACAGCAGCGCTGGCTCGCTGCAGCAGAGAGGAGTCGGGGAGGGCGCGCCAGCGATTTAAGGGCAGCGGACGGCTCATGGAGTTGTCGGGAAAGGAGAGGACGCGAGACACCGACGTGGTTCGGGAGGAGGCGCATGAACGGCGTATGGCAAGGAGAATGGCGACGGCCGACGCTGAGATGGACACGGCGCGCACTGTGGTTCGGGTGAGGCGCGACGGGTACCGAAAGACGACGCAGAGGAGGTCACGTGGATGGCATGGGGAAGAGGGCCGATGGCGAGCAACGGTGGCCGAGGAGAGGGGAGGGCGAGCTTGAGGCGCCAAGGTGGAGGGCGACTGAGAGTCTCACTGTCATGCCAACGCTTGAGAGAAAGGAATCACGAAAGCAGGGTCGGGGCATGACACGTCATAGGGATGGGAGGTGGGGTACTAGGATGGAATCATGAGTTGGTGAGGTGGTAGGGCCAATGTATACAGGGAGAGCGGTTATGATAGGTGGGGTTTGGGATAGATGGGGATCTAGGGTTTCAGGATTAGGGTTTGGTGTGAGGTGGATGGGCTAGGGTTTGGCTTCACCTGGGCCTTTAAGGCCTGGCCGTTAGGTCTAGATTTTAGGTTTATTATTTTAATAAAATATTATGTTTGTTTTGTTTTAAATCTTTTAGCAAATATCTTTAGTCAAATAGTTTAGCAGATAAATATAAGATTTTCTTTTGAAACAAGAGGAGAGATATTACAAAGAACAAAAATAGCTTTAGTTAAAATATTTTGAGAGGCAAAATAAATGCATGATGCAAAACACAAAAATAGATGACAACATGTATATTATAATTTGGGTTTACTTAAAAGCAATTCACACCACTAACAATGGATCTCTCCTCGAGATCCGCCTCATGGTACAGGTGAGAAAAAGAAGGCTGCTACCTAGAGCTTGCTCATGTAGATCCTCATGACACCACTAACAAAGATCCTTGCTCCATCTTGAAATTGGCTACACCACCGACAAGGGTTTGAGCTCACGCTCATCGAGAGAGCACTGATAAACAAAATACGGCGGTAGGTCTCAAAAGGTAAGGCCACCTCTAACTTCCATGGAATGAGTATAATTGCATCCATCCAACGACTCAATGTACAAGAGCGTAATGATTGGGCAAAGAGTAGTCTGATGGTGATCATCCATCGTGCACCCAAAGCATTACTCTACATGAATATGAGAACTATGCAACCAACTCTCAAATTCAGATCAAGATCGGAAACAAAGGTTGATGCGCTCTTCATCGGATCTCGAGATGATGTCGCCGTGATGGAGGACAATTTAAGATACAAAGAAAATTTTAGTGAATTTTTGTCC
Organism: Avena insularis; assembly: GCA_023614405.1. Taxonomy (NCBI): domain Eukaryota; kingdom Viridiplantae; phylum Streptophyta; class Magnoliopsida; order Poales; family Poaceae; genus Avena; species Avena insularis. The sequence goes on along the minus strand of CM042697.1, from coordinate 301,786,998 downwards.
ATCAAGGTACGAAGAGGAGATTCCTCGATGACATGAAGATGTAATGTCAAGCAAGTATAAGAGGAAGCTAAACCCTAAGGTATGATGAATCCCAACCACGAGAATTCCTAGACTCGAAGAAAAGATAAGGGGTAGATTCAAAACACGCAAAGGTAAGAGGAGAATAGCAGAGGTGTATGGAGTAAAAACAGATCTAATAAGATCTATCCAACCAATTTTGTAAAATAGTTTTGACACTCTACAACGTCCGTTAGCTAGGTTATACTACAGGCTGGACCAAGGGTATCAGAATCGGCGGGCTCGATACCATCAGAACACCCTCCGATCGCCCTATGAAAGTTTTAGCGATTCCCGCTAAACCCGTATAAAAAACGATTCAAAGATGCCCACTGTAGCACTTGCGCGGGTGGAAACGGCAATATCATTACACAATAGTCCATGATGGAACCTACATACTGTATATACAACACGACTCCATGAGTCAAGTATACGATATATAGTAGAAAGATCCAAATCACCTTGAAAACGATACATCGCTCGAGTAATGCATAAGATGAAAATTGAGCTAAGAGCTCAAGAATAACCAATGGCGCCCATAACCCCGCCCAAAGCGTAGGGTAACCCCGCTAACGACGTCGATCTCCAAACCTGCTTAAACAAAAGGGGTGCCGACAAAGGGCAAAGGAAAAAGAGAGAGGTCAGTACTTTTTTTACCATGGGAAAATGGTGCTTTTTTCTCTCTTTCCTCTTTTCAGTATGTCTCTATTTTTATTATAAGAAGAAAGCTTCATAGATTGCTCACTATGGTGATGCAAGTTTCCACCATGATTAGGCATGGCTTAGGCTAGCGGTTCAGTGCTTTCTCTAACACATATACATAACTCCATGAACTTACAAGCTCCCTTTATTTGTTTAATCGACGACATCCGAAACAAAAAGAGCATGATATCAACTCGGGTATATAAATACAAGTGTTGAAAGCGCTGCCTCGTGGATAGCCCGGTTCAGAACTTCAAATTTATAATTTGCAAGCATATAACTTTCATGGACAGTCACAATGGTTCAAGCTTATTATGCAAGAAATAAAGTGTGCTATCAAGTTCATGAGAGCTTTACTAACTAACTTTCCTCATAACAAGCAAAGTACATTTTAATTGGAAGAAAACAAGGCATAATAAATATCCAATGAATAGCAAATGATTCTAGTAGGTAAAGTATGGTGGACACTTTGGCAATATTGGTTTTGGGGAAGTTGATGCACAAGTAGAGCTCATACTGCAAAGGTGCAAGTGAAGGCTAGGCACAGAGAGGAGCTTGGCTGAAACGAGAGAGCAATAATCGGGTATAATCATGCTTGCAACAAAATACATGACTAATTATTGCATGAAAATGATACAAGAGCTCTGAGGCAAAATAAATCATCAAGGCTTACTCACTATTGAATCACCATAAGCATGCGTGAACATGTGCCAAGTCGATTCACATGAAACATTCCCGAGGAGGATACCACAATATCATACAAAGTTATGAATAAAACAATGCAACAAAACATGTCTATATGACATGCTACAAAACTATTACAAAGTCGATCTAATCATAGCGGTCACATCCCAAAATTCCTTCTAATTTTGGAATGTGAAATAAATAAAATAAGCTTGATTGATTGTTTTACTTTGTTGAAAATTCCCAAAGAGAAGAAACTTTGAATAGAAAATCCTCTCAATCTTGATTTCAAAACCTTATATTATTTGTTATGACCTAAGTAGCCATATAGGCAACAGGGCATGTATTGATTATAGATTGTAGAAATTGGAGTCCAAGTTTGCAAAAAATACAAAATCATGTTGCATGCATAAGGTCATTGCATTAAACCCCAAGGAAATATTTCCATTGTCCAAAAGAATACTTAAAAACCTTAAATGGGATTTCTCTTTATTCTATAATACACCTCTATTGATCTATGGCTTTGTCCATAGTAACAAATTAAGAAATAGAATTCATAAATGATATATATTTACAAGATATCCATTTTATAAAAACCATAGAATTTGGTTTGGTGGATTTTGGATATAAAATGGAAAGATATGAATTTCACTATGATAAGAAATAATGCCCTTTTGGCCAAACTAAATATTTATGGCTTGGTAAATTTGAAATAGACAAGAAATAATGTAGTTAATATTTTAAATGATCATGATGATATTACAAAATTTTAGAAACAAAATTGAACTCAATTGGACTTCATATGAAAAGTAACAAAGAATTACTAAAAATGGTAAAGAAAGGAAAAAAGAAACAAACAAAACTCTAGTCATTAGCCCACCTAGTCAGCTGCTATCCTGTCAGTCACAAGTCAAACGCCGTCCAGCACAGAAAGTGTACCAAGTAGCTCAACAGGCTTCACCAATCTATGGCCCATCATCCTCAGCCCTCTCCCTCTCCTCTCACCGACAAGCTGCCGGTCCCACCTAGCCTCTCCTAATACTCTCCCGACGCGAGACCAAGCCTCCAAAGATTTAACCCGATTTAACTTCCCGAGAAAAATCTCAACAGATGTCATCCCTTTACCCTCGCCAAGATTCTCCACCTATTTGATCCCTCATGACTACCTCTAATACGCTCCACCTCTGGAACGCTTAAAGAACGCCGCCAAAGTCGCCGCGAATCTTCTCGCCAAGATTCCCGCCGCCACACGAGCTTCGTGAGTCAGCGTGCGGAGCATGTCTACCACCCCGCACTCCACGCCCCTGCATTCTCCGTCAAGCCGCCTCACCTCTCCCTCTCGCAGAGCGCCCCTGTGGAAGCCACCGACGCGCCGGAAGCTCGCAAATGGGCCGCAGACGACTCCATCCGCTGGTCGCCATCGCCACAAAAGGAGAAGAACGATGCTCGTGGTAACGAGGAGAACTCCATGCCTCGGAGAATCTCGGCCATCTACTCCGTAGCATCGAGTGCACGACCGGCTGCCGCCGATGGTCACTCTTCCTGACCAAGGCCACGCTTATCATCGCCGCTTGATCAATCGCCAGCCGACGCCGGGCTTGCCATCATTACTGCAAGCTCCCGTCTCCGATCTAATACAACGACTCCAGATTTGTTTGAGCCGAGCCCAGCAATTAAGCCGGGCTGTGATCAGCCAGGACTGAGCCAAACCGTGGGAGCCAACCATCGTACCGCCGTGATCCTCGATCCACAAGGCTGTGAACACATCACTTTAAACGAAGGGGTAAGGGCCTAATCAGATCTCGCCATCGTTGGCGTAATATCTTCAAGATATTCCCCTTATATAAACTGGAAATTGAATAAAAGACATAAATACATTAAACCTTGTAAAATTTATATAAAATATTTACATGTACAAATTTGGACAAAATGATACATGTATGGATTCATATTATCGTGTAGAATAATAATATATGATTATATATAAGTTTACAATATAGTTTTTACTATAATAAATTAAATAGTTTAATGGAAAATTTGCACAATAAATCATAGAAAATGGTCTCAGCATATCAAGTAAAAAATACAAATAAAGTGTCTAAGTGATTCATAATTACATAAATATTAATATGCTGTTACAGATCCAAATTTGGCAAAGTGTAGAATTTTGAGTGATTTAAATAGTTTTAATGGACTTTTAGGAGTATTAAATTTATAGTAAATAATTTGAGTAACTCAGAAAAAATATAGAATAATATGTTCCTGGAATCACATTATTTGTAGATTATAGATCTGGTATTTAGTTTGATTTTTAGACAACAGAAATTGTTTAAATGATTTAAACCCATTAAATACTATTTAAATCATAAGAAAGATTTATAACCCTTTGATTAAGTTGAATTCAATTGCTACTGGTTAGCAATAATGTCCTCTATCCAAAGCATTACACCCTAGACCCAAATTTAACACGGCAATTAGTACAGAAGTTTCAATAGAACTATTGTCCCTCTAGATTTGGCAATCAAGTATTAATAATAAATATCCTATTGCATTACATGACTGTCAGATGCACTCATGTGATGTAGTAATGTTCATGGAACCAATCTGCCAACCATTGGTGACTTATTAAACTGTTATGCATGTATTTGTTCACTGGCTGTTTTGTTGTATTGTGCATACTTGCATTATTTTTGATCGGTGTGTCTGCTGTGCAACCGTTTGACCGATAGATTGCGGGAGTGCTACTATCTTGATTGTGACGAAGTGCAAAATATCGTACCATTGTGAGGATTGTTGGAACCATCACATCAACTTAAAAGGCAAGTGGCACCGCTTACATAAATGTCCTACTTATTTTCCCTATGCATTATAGTTGTTTTCTAGTAGAATTGCATGTGTAGGAAATATTTTGCAATTATGTGTTATGCTATGTCCCATTTAGGATATCCTTTTATCTTGTTTAGTGGAAACATCAGAGTTGTAGTATGCTTTAGTCTCCCGCTTATAGATTCGGATGGAATCATGTTATGACTATTGTGAGTATTGAAAAGCTTATGTTTTATATAATAAAACAAGTACTTAATGAATCACCCCGGTGGAATATTGTTGTTGTTGAGTTTCAAAGAAGTGGCAATGATGGGGACCGTATCTTTATTACCTCTCGTGTGTAACACTCGGAAGAAGACCACCAGGGTATAATTTATAAGAGATTGACATGTTTCAGACAAGAGCTTCCCAAAGACAACCACTATTACGCCATTAAGGGCTCTAAATTTTAGTTAATTTACATAGCTGAAGACCCTTTACATTGGTATATCTTCGTGTTAACTAGAATTGTGCATTGGAGGTTATATTCGTGGTAATGGTGTTTGTTAGACGCATAGTATTGTAGGTATTGAAGGCTGACTTCTATGGAAAGACTTAGATTACATTATCGATCTCGCCGCAGATACCCAATTCAGGTGTGTACTAAACCACAGCCCACTGGTGGCATCAAGGCGAGATTGTGTCGTGGTGGGTAAAGTGTACAACTTCAGCAGAAGATATAAAATCTAATTACCATTATCCATGTCCCCAAGCAGAAACAATATTGAGAACCTAAGGCTTAGTTTTGCGGATGATCTCGGCACTCAATTTCTTAATACAATTTGATGGATTAATGGCGAATATGAGCACTTGTAAAGTTGGCCAATGTGTTGATACAATTTTAGAAAGGATTAAACTAATTGAAAATGATAGGATAAAAACTATTTCTTTATGCAATGAGCAGAAATCTACCTAGGCCAAATAAGTATGTAATTGATAGGTTCCATTTATATCCATACTAGTGACACTTGCCAATACATTATAAGTATTTAATTATTTGTGGCTGCAACCTTTCATGTTGCAAAGTTATATCATTTCGAGGATCGTTATAGGTCGCAAGACTCCACTCAACGATTGTTCTCCGTGAACATTTGAAGAATGGAGATCATCATTATTTCCGTCAGATATATCAAATTATGATCATATTTGCTAGCTTATGATGTATGCCACAGCTATTTATATCATTTTTATACTATGTGTTCTGGAAGAACTCATCCGTACTGGATACTATGCATTACGAACCAGCCTCATCAAAGCGAAAAGGCAAGATGCACGAGCTATGCCGAATGAGGGATCGCGGACCTTTAGAAATGGATTAGTAATAAGACCCCTATTAGAGAACTATCATATTTACTTACTAGAGTTCTTATATTTCTTGTCTATCTTTTCTAGAAATCTTTCTTGTTCAAAATTTGTAGTCGTCCATTCTATGATACCTATGTATGAGAGCTAGCTAAGTAAAATAAAAGGACATAAATAAAACATATTATCAAGTTTGGTTAGGGTCTACCATCATGTTCTATCTCTTTTTAGGAGATCATCGTTATCGTAGTTAGCATATTGATCTTACTTATAACTTATGTGGTATGACAAATATAGGTTGTTTGTTTGGCCATGAGCTATTTTGAAAGCGATGCGTTACGTTTAGGATCGGGCTTAGTTTTGAACTCTAAATTTTCTGGAAATTTTGATGAGGTTTTGAAATTAGTTTAATGTGTGAATTGATTGAAATTCATGATTTTACTTGCTGCAGTTCTCTCGTATGACCTATTGTACCGCTGCCATTTTTCATATTTTATTGAAAATTCATAAAAAATCTAAAAAATAGGATCCTCGAGCATAATTACCTGTACTAGGCGAACAAAACTTGCTAAAATTCCCACTAGTTTAAGATGCCTTAAAATTTTGCGGAACCCGTCGTACTGCTTGATAGATTTTATTTGTTTATTTTGTTGCCCTTATTCACTCTAGTATTGTACCCAACCTTTTCTGAAACCATTTTGTGGTTATACATCGCTAGTTTTAAACCACTGTGGGTCACATTGCAAGTGTTTGCTTGTGTGTTGATTTACAGGATTGTTTGTTTGTTTGTTATATTGATCGCTTTCCATATAGTTATGGGCAGAAATACTTTAGTCCTCTTCATCTATACTCATTATTCTATCCCAAATGTGATGCCGCCGTCACAACTCCACTGGGATGAGGCTTGATAGCAGCATGCATAATAACTATCACAATTGGTGACTCAATTCATAACAACAACCCAACCCAAGCCGGATGCACCTACTTAGGTTCCTAAAGCTAAGGCCTGCAAAATTTTTACAAGCGCACTCCGAGCCTATGATAACACTTGATTGGCTACGCTCAAGTGAATAAGGACTTAGTAACAAATTTTGATGCATTGCACGAAGAGAAAGTGAGGCTTATCGTGTCACTACTTGAAGGACAGTAGCTATATGGCTGATACCTCTATCACTCCACCCATCGATACAATCACCGAGATGTTCGAGGAAGGATCTGCCATCAAATTACAACCGCCCGAGTTATGAGCCCCAAGAGAAGGGGGGAATTGCGGATTCACCAAAGACATTGCACAAAGGTCGCAAAGACAGAGGAATTCACCAATGGTCTCAGCTTATGTCTCGGTGAGGACGGTTAATCGGCGATAAAAGCAAGAGAGATTGATACCGGAGGATGAGCTCATTCAGCTATTAGTAGTGTACACTCCCCACTCTTCCGTGATCTAATGACAAAGCTAGATTCCTTGAAGAGAAACGAAGCGTAAGTTGAGAAGGCAAGAGGAAGCACAACAACAAATCAAGAACTGTGATCATGTCGAGAATCAGACTTCCTTCCATAATGGGAATGGAAACTCTGACATCACAAGCATGAAGAACGAATATGATCACTATGGATTGATTAGTGACCACCACAACAACGAAGGAGTTATTATGGGTGACAGTGATAGTCAAGACAATGATGGAAATAGTGGCCTAACTATCACAAGAAGTAAAAAAGAGAGATAAGCCAGCCACAAGAGCAGTAATTGTAACCGGGCATTATACGAGCTCTTGAAGAAAGAAGAAGGTCAGAAGAAGAAGAATGTCGAAAATCTAATGAGCAAGCCCAATCTAACCTGGAAGGAATGAACCACTACTGACGACTCACCTCTTTGATGAAGGAGTCCTTGAAGAGCTGGATGAAGAGGAATGATGATGAATTGGTAGCACCCTGATGCAATTTAACTCATTTCTTTCTATCCTTCCCAAATCTCGACATTTCTTTTAAGGGTGGTAGTTCTGTCACATCCCAAAAATTCTTCTTAATTTTGGAAGTGAAATAAATAAAATAAGCTTGATTGATTGTTTTACTTTATGAAAATTCAAAGAGAAGAAATCTTTGAATAGAAAATCCTCTCAATCTGATTTCAAAACCTATATTATTTTAGAAAGAGACTTTAAGTGTTTTACATAAAAAGCAAAAGGGCATGGATTGATTATGGATTATATAATTGAGTGCAAGTTTAAAAATACAAAATCATGTTGGTATGCATAAGGTCATTGCATTAAACCCCAAGGAAATATTTCCATTGTCCAAAAGAATACCTAAAACCCAAATGGATTTCCATTCTAAGTAATAATTCCCTGATCTATATATTTTCTCATTCCATAAAGTATACTCAGAATTCATAAATGATATATATTTACAGAGCACCATTTTATAAAAAAACCATAGAATTTGGTTTGGTGGATTTTGACATAAAAATGGGCATATGAATTTCACAGATATGATAGGTTTAGTTTGCCAGCCCTGCATCTATTGATTAGTTTTCCAGAATCTCATCTTCAAAATTGCTCAAACTCTTAACTAGTAGCTCTAAATGTCAATTTAAAAGTATAAACGCCTGGTAGATGAGACTCGGAGAAGCAGGAGGTAGTTTCAGATAGCCAGGCCAAGAAGTCAGTATAAATATAATGCCCTTTGCCAAACTAAATATTTATGGGTTGGTGGTAAATTTGAAATATCAAGAATAATATAGTTAATATTTTAAATGATCAGGATGGATATTATAAAATTTTAGAAATAAAATTGAACTCAATTGGAGTTCATGAAAAGTAATGAAAGAAATTACTAAAAACAAAAGGAAAGAAACAAAAAACCTAATTAACCCGGGATTAGCCACCAAAATTTCAATTTAGCCGATCAGATCTTCCGCTTATTTCACCAGCGCTGGCGTAGCTGCCAAGAGCAGCCGGGGGCCAGCAGAGCCGCCCAACTATGGCCTATCATCTGGCAGCCCGCCTCTCCTCTCCCTTCACCAACAAGGGTCCCACTCTAGTCTTCTCGCTACTTCCTGACGGAAAGACCAGCCCAAGACGTAACCCGATTTAACCTCACGAGGTTCACTGACCGACGTCATTCTTCGGCCAAGATTCGCACCTATTTAATCCTCTAATTTATCATTTCTACGATACCTTGGAAACCCTAAAGAATACCGCCAGTTGCTGCCAAATCTTCACCAAGATCCGCCGCCAATCGAGCTTCTGAGCTCTGCCAGGAGTATATGTTCACCACTCGCAACCCTCCTCTCCCTCCCATTCCACACCTGCACTCAGCCACCTCTCTCCCTCTCTCCGCGTGAGCTCCCCAGTAAGCCACCGACGCCAGAGAGCTCGCAGACGTCGCATCACTCCATCCGGCTTGTCACACCCGCCACAAAAAGGAGAAGAACATACCTGTAATGAGGAACCTGTTTTGGGAATCTCTTTCATCTACTCCAGAGTATCAGAGTGACCGAGCGCTGATGGCTACTCTTTCACCCCGCTACCACGCCATCGTCGTTGCCACCGACTTCACAGCAATGATGCTGGCTCGCCATCGCACAATGCGTTCCTAATTTATCTAATACAAACGCCCAGATCATGGAGCCGTCCAAACAAGCCGGGCTAAGCCAGACTGAGCTAAGCCGCCTGTGTGGAGCCACAACAGTCATTTATCCCTTTACCCAAAGGCTAGAACACATCATTTAAAACGTATGGGTATGCCTAATCAGATCTCGCTGCCATGCTGGCAGAATATTCTCTACATATTCTATTTAAACCGAAATTGAATAAAAGACAGAAATAAACTTTGAAATTCATATAAGTATTTATATGTCCAAATGCAATATATTAAAAGTACATGACGGGCACCGTAAATTAGAGAATTATACTAGAAAATCCCCACAAAAATCAGAAATATCGCATCTTCGCTTTGAATAGACTTGGAAAAATCTATAAATCAAGATTATATTTAGATGGAAAATTTCACCAATGCCATAATACAACAGGAATAATGCTGTGTCTTCACCGTTACTTTTTCTTGCATACAGATGCACCAGATCCGAAGTCGTAAGAAAATCATCAATCATCAAATTCGGATGCCCCAGCGCACAAGCTTGTACCAATCAGAAATTAGAGAATTATACTAGAAAACTCCACAAAATCAGAAACATTTTAGACCATTTGAATAGACTGTAAATCTATAACCATTAGATTATATTTAGATGGAAAATTCACCCACCAAATGCCACATAACAGGAATAATGTTGCCCTCATCATATTTTCCCTTTTTCATACAGGATGGCCAGCCGTGATCCAAGTCAAAAATCATCGACCATCAAATTGGATGTTCTACTGATGACCATCTGCGCATCTGCATGTGTTCCATCATTACTTACCAAGAGAAGACATGCAAAATACTTAGTGTTACAAATGATACCCCATCTCTATGCCACTCCTTATTTCCTTCAGATCATGTTAATTTTTTTCCTCCTGAACCTCACCTATATGATCCGGCTAATACTGAACATACAAAGTTATCAAATCATATGATGGCAGCAGATCCCTTACTCATGGCTATTGGGTCATTTTTCACCGGTTATGGCAAGAAGAACAATCCATGCAGCATGCAGAGTCAGAGACGGTATTCATGGCCTGAGATGACAGCAGGTATAACCTAGCAAGCGACATTCTCGCGGAACTTGCAAGGAACAGAGATAGCAAATCGATCCCGTAGCGGACGTTAAAGGAGGTGGTCAATGCTCCGACAGAGGCCACACATAAGACCATATGTAGATACTAGGTAAGTTCTTATGGTCAATATGCATTGTCATGTATACAGATGATAATTTTAGAGTTTTTTATTAATTAAATCAATTTTATCATCATGATTTTGTTTTCAGAGTAAAAAACACTTCTCTTCATGCAAAAGAAAGAACTACCCTCCCCTTCCGAAAACACATGTCATAGATTTGCTGTAAAATTGCATGTATCTAGACGATTTAGTATATAGTTTTATGTGAATTCCAGATAAATTTTTCACATCCCTACAGACAGAGTGGGAGTATTACCTTGACTAATATTTAATAAGAAAATTCTCATTGTTGATCTAGGGTACACGATATTTGGTCAGGTTTATAGGATACTTTCTTGAGTGCCATCATTTTATTGTTACTACTAATGCACATAGACCATCTTTTAGTATTCCCTTTAGGCTAAACTGAGACAGCTCTAGAAACTACGTATGGTCAATTCAGTTAATTATGGCTTTTCTATTTGATATGATATTGGCACTCCATCTGTTCTAAAGAATAAGATATTTTAGTCTTTTTAAAACATATATATATAGGATGTATTAGCGCCAAAAGATAAATCAGGAGAAATAAGTGAAACTACATAAACTAAAAGGCGCCTAGGATACACGGTTTAAAAAAGATAAAACATTTTATATTTTAAAATAGAGGGAGTACAAGATAGTGAGCCCATAAATATCAGACGAGTTTGTAAAGCTGAGCATACCGATCTTAACATCTCTAGACTTCGATTTTGTAGTTTTACATGATTTCATCGGTCTTGATTTCTTAATTTCAATTGTAAAATATAGACCAAATCGAATCCTTCTGCAGAAAAAACTAGAGTTAAAACAAAAAAATATACGACAAAAAACAAATATGAAGCAGGCAATTGACAATGGCATTACCTAGATCGTGTTACTTTTATTCTCCATTCATCACGCAAACTTCTTGAATAGCAATTGTTTTTCCATATGGTTCAGTACATATCCATCAGCCCTATCACCTATCACTCATGTATAGTATTCCACAATAGTTACCTTTACTTCAAATGCGATTGACCGGTGGTTGTCATATGTTTTCTTGGCTGATTGCTGAAATCAAAACTTATCAATCCTTTAATTAAATTACACTCAAAGCTGCCGGAAAAATAGATGTTTTCTCTGTTTCTTATGAAGTATATACTCCCAACTTAATGGATCTCACAATTTCGCCCTTTTATTAATGCTAATCAAGAAAGGCAAGATAACTTTGAAGGATCCTAGATTTTATAAAGCTTACAAATAAAAAAAGGTTTTAACTGTGCTATTATTTTTTATCGTATATAATTATCTCATGCGTTCCTTTGCATATTTTCACCATGTGGTATTACAGAGACGGAAGTTGCCATAAGCACCAGTTTGTAAAGGAAAATGATGTTATTTAAGACCCATTACTACATAGTTCAGCTTCACTCTACCTAGGACCTTCAGCACGGCGAATCGTTAAGGTTTTTTGTTTAACTGATTCATGTGTTTTCTCTATATTTGGTCAATCTACATCGCTTGGACTTAAAAACTACTAAGCCACCAGACTACATTTATAAAGAGGTATCATGTACGTAGTATTATCAAAATATTTAAATGTATGTGCAACCTCGACGAACATGATAATTTTCTACAGCTGAATTAAATGAAAACAAATTAGTTTCAAACAATTTGTTCCTATCAATGCAAGAAAGGACACGTGAGGGAATTTAGTTGCCATTTTAGTTGGTTTATGAGGTAAACGATAATGATGAAATGAATATAGTTGGTTTATGACGATAATCGTGGATGATGCAAAGGTTGTGTGTTTTTAAGGCTATACACTTTACACCAACATTAACGTGGTAATTTGTTTTGATCTCAGATTTATAGTAGTTTCCATATATGTTCTTAATCTTCAAATATATCTTATGAGCTTATTTATATGAGATGTGTGTCAAGTTAATATAGTGTATTATACAGATAAGAACATGTTATAGTTATGATGTTGGGTTGTAAGTCTATATATTATATCATTACTAATATTTTCTTTACTATTCCATGCAAATATTTCAGCCATGTGGCCCCACCAAAACCTATTATTATTCCATGCACTTTTAAAGTAAATAAATGGATGGTATATTATATTATTAGTATCATACCCTTTGACCCTCAAAATGATAATATCATATGTCGTGGTGCCTAAAGTGTAATTTTGATCTTCACTCTGTACCTATCACCCACAGGAATTGCATGTTTTAATATTTTCCAAAAAGCCTATTGGTCTGTATTTTAAGTTAGAAAGTTGAGGTATGCCTACTAATGCTCCATCAATACCGACTCAAAAGCCAAGGTACAATTACTATTGATGATATCCACGGCAGACTCAAGAAATGACAGTTATTGAACTGAATTTTGTTGGTTTATTTCGAAAGTTCCCTTACATTGAAAACTTAAAATATTCTTTTTATTATTTTATAGATAGATAGTGCATAAACGACTTTAAACTTTACTATTGTGTATGGTCATCCAGATTGACCTACTTTTTTACGTTCTAAAATTAATGGCAAAAGATATTTGGAATTAATTAATATCATATATACCCTTCGACTCCACAAATATGTCACAAATTTATTGAGATCTCAGCATGTATCTAGGCGCATTGTAGTGTATATGTACATGCAAATCTAGAAAAATATGCGATGTCCTTTTTTAGGAATAGAGTACATAAATTATAGAACAATGGCTTATTGACTTTCACGTTCAACAGATCCTACTATCAGAAATTTGTGCTCATTGTTCTAGTCTAAACAAAAATATTAGAAATGATGCCCTATCATATGATAATGCAACAACCTATAAAACACATTTTTATTTCAACAATCACACTATGAAATGAGACTACTTCAAAACAAGCTTCTATCATAAACAACAATATTTAAATAATATACAATAAAGAAGCTCAAAAGCCACAAGAAGTGCTGCCTTTTCTAGTTTGACAAATGATACATGTATGGATTCATATTATCGGTAGAATAATAATATACGATTATATATAAAGTTTAGAATATGCTCACTGTAATAAAATAAATAGTTTATTACAATTTGACTAAATAAATCATAGAAAATTATATGTATATCATAAAAAATACAAAAAGTGTCTATGATTCAATTTCATAAATATTACATGCTGTTAGATCCAAATTTTGGCAAAGGTAGAATTTCTGTAGTGACGAAATAGTTAATGGATTCTTAGAGTATTAAATTCATAGTAAATAATTTATAACCAGAAAATATGAATATTAGGTTCTGGAATCACATCACGCAGATTAAGTAGATCTGTATTTAGTTTGATTTTAGACAACAGAAATTGGTTTAAATAATTTAAACCCATTAACACTATTTAAATCATAAGAAAAGATTTATAACCCCATTGTTGAATCCAATTGATACTGCTAGTAATAATGTCCTCTATCAAGTACACCCTAGACCCAAAATACTACAATTAGTAAGGTAGTTTCAACAGAACTACGAAAAACCATAGATTGGCAATCAAGTATTAATAATAAATATCCTATCGCATTAAATGATTCCCTGCATGCATCATGATGTTGTAATGTTCAGGAACTAATTATGTCACATCCCAAATTTTAGATTTGGTCTGCACCATTCATATCATTGCATCATACTTTCCATGTAAACCGCCGAGTGAAAAAGGTTCGCGAAACGCTATTTGCAAAACCTTATTCTATTTTTGTTACGAGGTTCCGGTGTTTTAGTAGACCACGACTACCTGTAGATTAGTGGTTTCACCAAACCTTGACGCTAGATTGTTCCCCGATTGTACTTGTAACTGTGAGGCTAAGAATCACCAAATTGAGCCTCAGACCGGAGAAGGCCGCTTATGAATCACTGAACGGTCCTAAATTCGACCATTTTCAAGTCCAAACTAACTTCCTCAAGGCTTGCTGCTGTGAGATTCCAAGTGGGTCTAATTTAAAGGGCAGCCCTGGACTCCTGCCCGACCCCCTGCTCCCCGATCACCTCCCCAAGGCCGCCTCCGCCACCAAGAGCCGCCGGAGTCACAGCACGCCACTGCGCCTCCCACCTCGGCTCAAGGCTGCCCGCCGCCTCCACCGCTGCCAGCTCAAGACTCATTACCGGGCGCCTGGGCCAAGACTACCTCGGCAATGCTTCTCATACGCTGCCACAACCGCCACGCCGCCATACCGCCGCTTCGCTGAAGGTTGCCGAATACCGCGCTTAAGCTGCCGCTGTTTCGTCATAAGCGACGCTGCGACGACGACGACACGCCACACAAGCTATGTCACAATGTTTCGACCGTATTTCGCCAAAGACGCTGCTACCGCTCATAAGGCCAAGGTCGATCTTTGTACCGCTGCTGACCGTTTTCCTCCACAGAAAACCCCCGACGCTGAATCGATCGCAAGACTGGTCTGAACTCGCCGCCGTCTGCTTTAGCCCGTTCGTTTCGGTAAGACTGCAGCCACCGTTAGATTTCAGATCAGCGGCTCAGATTGTTCGTTGTTGGTCAGACTCGGTGACTAGTCGACGCCCAAATAACAGACGCTGACCAGTCAATGGTTAATTTCGTTAATCCTTTTAGTTGACAGATTTCGGTAGAATCTTGTAAATTGCGTAGAAATTAAACCGTTTGGCCAAAAATTGCAAATAAAATATGTGTAGATTCAGTGAGTCGTGTAGAATCTCGCTGTATCTTTGGTTCAGGCTTTTGAAGCAAGGTTTATTACAGTTTAATCAAACTAGTTAGTGGTCTTTTCAGAGTAATAAATTTGTAGAAAAAGATCCGTAGCTCCAAAAATCGCGTATGATATGTCCCTGGATTCAGTGGAACGAGGGGAATCTCATCGTGAATTAAAAAGATAGGCTTACAGTAAAAACTTCTGCAGAAACTGTCTAGTGGCTTTCTGCAGTGTTTTAATTACTCGGGAGTTTTATAATTCCTTTTGAGTAATTACAGTTGGTACTGTTTCTAATCAGCGATGCCTATGCGGGAGAATTTTCCCAAGATTTTACAAACAGTTTACTACCGGTAGTGAATTATTTGAGTTCTAGCTCTAGTTTTGAGCACTACTTTTACTTAATAGTTTTCCTAGCGCTAAAACTATTTTCCATGCATGCAATCGGTAGTATTATGGAATAGGATGTTGTGGTGCAGCTGTAGCACCAATTCAATTGTCGTTCTTGCATTCATGCATCATATTTGTTGCATATGCTTGTGGATTGTTTGTTTATGAATGCAATTGTATCGTGTAGATTGTGATGAGTGCAACGCTTGCTCGTGTGTGGATTGTTATTCCGACCGCTACAATCAAGGCAAGTAGATGCTACTTTGTTCATGATATCGTCCTACTATTTACAATGCATTGTCGTGTATTTTGTAGATGCATGTGTAGGATGATACTATCGCTATGATATGTCCTATTATGTGGTAGGGCTTTCCTTGTAGATGAACCACCGTTGGTAGATGTGCTTAGACATGCCATATTGAACGAGGGCTGGGTTACATCATTGAGACTTGTTTCTAAAAGTATTGGTTTGTGAAAACTAAAACAACTTAATCAATGAATCTCCTGGGTGTGATGGTATTGATAATTTTTGGTGGTTTCATTGCGGAAAGGCACCCAGGTATCAAGAGAGAATGATTGGCTTCTTTATTGTGTAGCTTACGTGTACAACCATGTGCCAATAATGGAATGGGCGGTTGGTTGGACTTAGTAGGTTGCGGTAACTCGAACCCGCGTATCCAGAGATGTAGAATTTTGGTAGGTTGGACCGGTGCGCGTCGGGATTGAGGAGCTACTTCCCGAACAATCTCTTCTTGGACTTCTCCCTATCATCACCCAAAATAAGAGTGATGGTACGAGCTGGGCTAGCCAAGTCACATGGGTAAAGTGTACTAACCTCTGCAGGGTGTATAATCTAATCGATTAGCCGTGTCCCCAGTTATGGACAACTGAGTTGCTTGACACATGGGTAAAGTTATTTGCAAATGCAAGCCAGACACAGCTCCACTTGCCAAATATGCATGTAGATGTTAGTACTATTGTCTCCATTACTAGCTCTACTTGCCATACATTCCATGTATTGACCCTTCGGGGCTGCTACGTTTCATGTTGCAGGTTATTCCGATTCTGAGTAATCGATATAGGCCACGGTACTCCACTTGGCACTTGTTAACTTGTGGGCAATTTGAAGAATGGAGGATTTGCTTTATTTATGTTGCTACCTGAATAATTTGAGCTAGCCTTGAGCTAAGCTTTTATTGTAATAATGGTACTCTGGATCATCGTTATCTATGATACACGGATATTTTGCTATGTTATTCATCTTACTCTATTGTGGGCCAATGAACCGATCCAGGGATTGACATGTCACATAGAGGCCACGGTCTTTTCAGAACTGCGGTGTTACATGAGTTCTCCACCTCTGCACTACCATCATGCGCTATTTGGTCTGCCATCTTTCTTCTTCCGTTGCTCGGTTGGATCGGAGCCTGGGATATGTCGCCTACATCGGAGGTCTGTAGAACTTCGGAGGCGCCACACTTGGAGCGAGGAGTTGTTCGTCTTCATCAACATATGCCTACCTGCATAAGGCGTACCCTGGTCTTCAAGGGTATGAATAATGTTTCCCTCTCTGTTTCTTATGTCTACATATAATAGATCTTGGTTATTGTGTTCGCATAGTTAGAATTTTTTGTTTTCTACTACGGAACCCAATAGTGGTATTAGAGCTGATCTATGCATGGGTATACATGTCGTATGGATAAAACACATAGAAATATGTGGGCATTGATTTTCTAGTTGCTAAACCTCTTTCGTGTACTTGTTATATCGTGGTACTGTTTGATGAAGCGCCCCCAACCAAACTTACACGGTGATTTGCGAGACTGGTCCACAAGAAAGTGTCTTTGGGGGTGTATGTTTCTCTATAGTAGTTGATATGACATTTATAACAGAGGGCCCTGGAAAGGGAGAGAAGAGGCAATTGTTGAATCCATGTTGTGGCTTAACATTCATAGGTGGGAAGGGGTTATGTCGTGAAAGCCCTAAAGCCACGTAAAACATGCAAAAGGTAAAGTAGAGGCGTTTAACTTTATTTTGTAGGGGCGTGTGTCGTGATATGGTATTGGTAATTTTATGAAACATTTTTCGTTAGATCTCTCGATGGCGATCAAGGCGCTACAACCATGTCATGGAACCATACTTTTGAAGTATTTATTTGGCATCTTATTTTTCTTGTATATTAGATATACGACGGTAGCATAATAGGATGATCTCTCACATAATTCCAATGATAGTGTTACTCTTGTGTGTGCACTACTAAGAAAGTTCTTTGTTATGAGGCATGTCGTGACGATCGGGTGTTAGACATATATGTGTTTGCATACGGTGGGTTTAAGCCATGTTGCACTGCAATACACACAAGTTAGAATTGGCGAGCCTAGCATATACAGACATGGCCTCAGAATACAAGAGACCGAAAGGTCGATCATGAGTCACATGAATGATGTGATTGACATTGGGGAATGTGTACCTTTGAAACTACATCGCCGGATGTGACGATCTGGGGTGGTGTAGCATATTGGGATCATGTGATCACTGAACGACTTGAGGGATGTTCGTTTGAGTGGGAGTTATCTTTGTTTTTATTTTAGTGTAAATTAAAACTTGAACTCATATTATGAACATGATCTAAATACTTTGCAAATCCATTGTAGATGTCTCTCCCACCCACTTTCAACCTTAGCTCATTCCTAGAGAAGGACAAGATGAAAACCGATGAAACCAACTTCACCACCTGGTACTGCAACCTGAGGATCCTCCTAGTCCTCTACAAGCCGACGTATGTCATCAAAAATGAATTGCCCGATAAACCCGCTGAAACCGCCACCCAGGACAAAAAGAATGTCTAACAGTCCAAGGCGGATGATTTCTCCCTCATCCAGAGTGGAATGCTTTATGCCATGGAGCCAGAGCTTTGAAAGCGTTTTGAGAATATGAGTACCTTTGAGATCATTGAAGATCTCAAGGCTGTATTTTCTCCACATGCTCAGGCTGAGAGGTATGAAGCTTCTGAGCTCTTCTTCTCCGCTAAGATGGAAGAGCACAACTGCGTGAGCGATCATGTAGTCAAGATGTCTGGCTACATTGAATGCTTGAACTCCATGGATTGCAAGATCCTGGATGTGCTCGCGATTGATAGGGTGCTACACTCGCTGCCCCTAGCTACAAGGGTTAAAGTATATTTCCTATCCTAAGTGATTTTGATGTTTGACGATAACATACATATCGGACTAATCATTTTCCAAGTGTACCACATGTTTTAATCAGGAGAAGACATTATTTGTACTCCCAAAAAAGGGTCGTGTGCAAGTATTTGCCCAAGCTTCTGTGGTGTCCGGTAGTACCTAAAATACCAACCGGTACTACCGCTCGCCACCGGTTGTACTGCTCTTTGTTACCGGACAAGGTAGAGAGGGCTGGCGAGATTGCCCCATGCTCCTATGGTGTCCGATAGTACCAGAGATACAAACCCTTACTACCACTCTCCACCGATAGTTTGCTTGGTGCCGGCAGGGCGGGTCATGAGCTTGCCCAACCCCACTTCCTCACCCGTAAGGAGCTTGACTACCTCCTCGGTCCAAGATCATGGACTACCGCTTATGGAAGCACCATGTTTTCTGTGTACTACCACCAGAGGAGTCCGTTGCCTAGTCACTCAATGGATAAGGTTCCGGTACTTCATCCAATACCTGACCGGTAGAATCGGTTGTTTCCGGTACTATCGCTTTGGTATCCGGTAGTACCGGTTCTGAGAAACCTGCAACGGGCAGATCTTCTCTGTGGGGTATAAAAAGACCCCTCTTCTACCTTGGAAGGTTGCTTGACCCACTAAAGAACACCATCCCCATTTGAGCCACCAAATCGCTAAGATCTCTTCATCCAACCATCCAAAGTCATTGATCTTTGGAGAATCGAAGGAGGAGTCCTTGATCTATAGCTTCACCAAGAGAGATCTTCATTTCCCCCTCATTCACTTGAGGGCCCCTTGCTCTAGTGTTTCTGTCAACACTCGGATTTTTAATCCCAAATGCCTGTTATGCCAAACATCGCAATCTCAGGATTACCATTTTTGCGAGACATAACCGACTGGATATCATAGTACATCATCCATTACAAACCATACATACGGTCTTACACAAATAATGATCTCATGATCTAGTCTTAATACAATTCAAGCAACGGAAATAACATAATAATAACGATAGGGTGGGCAAAGCTCCATCTTCATGGTCACAGGCAATGCTGACAATGGGAGATGGTCCTAGTTGTCGTAACCTTCCTGCTGTCTGTCTTCCTGATACTCCTCTTCATAGTATGGCCACGGAAATAGCTAGGGACAAAGCCATGAGTACTCTTTAAGTACTCGCAAACTAATAGTAACAAGTGAAGTGGTTTTTGAGTAGGATATACTAAGCTCTAGGGTTGTTTTGCAAAAACCCAGGTTTACCTTAACTAAGTTCAGAAGCAAAGAAAGCTAGTTGAAAGTTTTATGACACCTAAGTGGGAACTTGAATTTCATGTCACAACTCTATTATGGTCAAGTCAAAGTCATAATTCATTTCACAAATCATTTTGAAAACATTTGACGACGGAACAGTATGGCCACTCCAACTGTTAATAACCGCGGACGCGGCTATTCGAATAGTTTGACACTCTACAGAGATTGTACACTTTCACCACAACATTTGATACATCCGTCAGGAACAATCCTGAAGTCACCATACTCAGTATGCGGATAATCAATCCTAACCTTTCAATTACACGCCCTAGTATAGGCACTTCTCTTGTGAGTTTGGCCTCCCAACCATGACCAACTGTCATCTTGGGAACTCCACAGGTGGACAATCTTAACAAGGTAGCCTCAGCTCAAACCTTGGCCGCAAGGAAACCCTTACTAAGGTATATGAATTTCCAGTCAAGCCCTACCCAAATTTTGGGTATTGTGGTTGTACGGTAAAATTGGAATGGTATCGCATCCAGACAACCATCAGTTTTATAAAGGGCTAAGGCTCATGCCTTAACATTTTCATCATCAAAATCATCTGGTGTTCAAGAACACATGTCAAAAAAATTCAGTAGAATGACTCATCATTCTAAGGTTTTCATAACCATTTTCACCAAGTATTCCCATTTAAAGTTGATCAAATTTTATGCTTAGCCTAGCATCTACAAGTGGGGTTAAATACTAATGAGGGGTGGTAAACAAGTGAGAATGATCTAAGTTCAATCTCATGCCTCAGGATGACATCAAGGTTAACTAACTTAGGTCAAGTTTTATGCTCTTTATGATACCTTAAAATATCCATCTAAAATCTACAAGTCACTAAGTAAACTCTAAGAGAAAGCTTTAATAAAGAAATAAAATACTAAGCTTGCAAGTAAAACTAGGATGGGGTATCATCACATGTATCTAACCAAGCAAGCTCAATGCGTGGCATAGATTATCTAACTTTCATAGTTGCAAGGGTTAGCTTGCATAGTCAATAGCTTGCTAATTCAACTAGTAGTATTAGGCTTGCCTTGTGCAGAGCAGTGGTTGAAGTTCTCCTCGGCTTTTTCCTCGTAGTATCCTCCTTCCTCCTCGTATACTTGGTTGGTACTAGCGTCTATAAATAAATACGAGGTACACAGTCACCGCACAATACTTAACTATTTCTATTTATCACACAAAGGTTCACACTAGATGATCTAGCATCATCACTATTATCACAAAGATTAAAGCACTTGTCTTATTTTTTATTTTAGAAAATTAATTTATACTCATTGAAAAACTACTTAAGATTTAATATTATCCAACTCAAACATGGGATCATGTTGACACATGTCATCACCACACATTTCAGTACATGGGAATGTGATTTAAAGTGGTGTCACAATTTAATAAGGTTGAACCTTTTTATTTTAATTAAATAAAATGACTAGAATGCCCTATGAGGCATTCTTTGATTACTTGATCATTATTTCTGTAAGTAAACCTATATATTTTTATATATTCTGAAAGGTATGGTTAAATGTGATTTTTGAGAGTTGGAATCAACTCAAAAGCTTTCATGGTTGAATTTTGAAAAATGTTTGAATGCAGAAAAGATTCTGCCTTGTTATTTTTACCATGGGTGATCTACAAATCTAAATGGTTTGAATCCAACGGGTCTGGATTAAGCACTCTAGTATCTTTCTAACAAAAATTGGTTTCATGCATTTTGGTTTAGTGAATCGAGCTGGGTTGATTTGTGAATCTAGGTACATAACTGATTTTGAAACTAAATGAATAAACCTAAGTTTGAATTGTTGGGTCACGCGGGAGGTTTAACTGGGCCGGCCCACTACACACAGCGCGCGTGCGAGGGCTGGTTAAGTGAACGACCCCACTAGTCAGTGAGACAGCGAGTGGCAAAGGGGTACGGGGCGATCTAGGCCGTGCAATCTAGTTCTAATCCTACGACTGTGGTTCATCGTCCACGCCTGAACAGGACGCGGCGAGGTTGAACCCTAGAGCAGCCAGTGGGGGTCGACGAGGGCTCACCGGGGCTCCGACGATGGTCGGCGATGGGGGCGAACGACGAATTCGACAATGGTGATCCTCCTGGTACCAGCAGCTCATCCTGGGGTGGCTCCAATAGATGGCGCCTCTCCTCTTCTGCAGCGGCGGACTCTTGTGAAATTCCGGTCACCTGGTGCTCGCCTTATTCCGGGGGTGAGTGGGTGGGGAGTGAGATGGTGTGCTCAAATCGAACGGGGGTGGCCTCCTTTTATAGTGCCCGAAGGGCACCGACAGGCACGGGTGGGGCTCGTCGTGGTCGTCGGCACAGCGTGCTAATGGCATGGGCGACGATAGGGGACAGTGCGTTGCCTCCTGGTGAAGCTCAACGGCTTGATGGCTCGACGTGGGGCGGTGAGGAACTGTTGGATCGTCGCGGTGCTCTGGGCGGGTTCGACGGTGGTTTTAATGTCGTACAGCGTCCATGGTCCGCACGGCGGTGAACTGGGTTGTCTGGCGGGTTGCTAGGGTGTTGGCGATCACACACGCAAGCGGCGAGGGCGGCGTGCGGTCTGTGGGCTCGTGTCGTTGATGGCGCACTGGGGCGCTCTCGGCACGCATGCAGAGAGCCTAGGCGCGAGCTGGTCGTGTGGTCCAGTGGCTGGCATGGCTCGAGCGTTGGATAGGGGGTGGCGATGGACGTTGGAGAGTGTCCTAGACAAGGTTGGCGAGGCTATAGCTTCTCCTAGATCGCTGGCGACATGGGGGTGGCAAGTGTGCTCTCGGCATGGTCACCATTGATGGCTATTGCATGCTCACGGTGGGATAAAGCTAGTTAACATAGTTTGATCATCTACTGAGAGTGTAGGGTGAGCTAGAGAGGGAACAAGGTTGGCCAAAATCACTGCTCCTAATAGTGTTTGATGTTTGTTTGTTTGCTGATTACAAGGTGTTTGATGAAATGGCCAAAAGAAATTCAAATTTGAATTTTGGATTCAAACTTGGTGGGTTTGCTAGTTACATACTAGGGAATCTTGGGTTAGTTGGATTTGTCAAGGGGCACTGGTTTGGTTGGGTTTTGAAAATGTGGGATCTTCTCATATGTTATAGATTCAATTTTCAATTGTCATTTGAATGGGGTTGCCAAATGTTTCTGCAAGTTTGAAAGGTAGGCTTTGATTCACTTTTACTTGGTCTAGAAAGGGGTGAAAATAATTGGAAAAGTTTCTGTTTGAAATCTTGGACTAGAAATACTCAAAGTGACCTAGTGAGCAAGATTGGCAAAAATGACCATTTGCTTTATTTGTTTTGTTTTTGATTTTTTCTTGATTTGTTTCTGCTTGGAAATGTTTTAGATGATGTTATTTTCATCTTTAAACCATTCCTTGCTATTTATATTAATCACACAAGTCCATTCATGCATTCATACAATCATCACATACACACATGCATTCATTTGGTTTTTATTTAATCAAAGTTTTTGTTAACCCTAACTTTAGTGATTAGAATTTGATAATCATGGTCAATATTTTTGGGATGTTACAAACCTTCACTCCTTAAACAAAATCTTGTCCCGAGATTTGAAAAAGAAGAAAAAAGATTACCTAAGATTTAAAGAGATCGGGAAACTCCGTCCTGATGTGATCTTCTCGCTCCCAGGTAGCTTCTTCTTCAGTGTGGTTGCTCCACTGAATCTTGAGAAACTTGATGCTTCGGGTTCTGGTGGTTCTGAAAGCTTCCTCCAAAATACGGATGGGTACTTCGGGGTACGTCAGGTCATCGTTGATCTCTATGGTGCGGTGATCAATGTTCTTGAAAACTTTAGTCTTCCTCGGAACTTCAAGGCATTTGCAAAGTAACGATATATGGAACACATTGTGCACTACTGACATCTCCTCTGGCAGTTCCAATTGATACGATACTTCTCCTCGACGATTCAGAATCTGGAAGGGTCCGATATATCGGGGGCTAACTTTCCTTTGAGCTGTAAACGTTGCATTCCCTTCAAAGGCGACACTTTGAGTTACAAAAAATCTCCGATATTGAAAGCGAGGTCTCGATGTCACTTATCGGCGTAACTCTTCTGTTTTGACTAGGCGGTCTTGAGGTGCTCACGAATCTTGTGAAATTTTCTTCTGCTTCTCGTAGGATGTCAGGTCCGAAGATGTGACTCTCTCCTACTTCCGACCAATTCAAAGGGGTGCGACACTTCCTTCCATACATGAATTCAAATGGGGCCATTTGCAAACTAGCTTAATAACTGTTGTTGTAAGAAAATTCTGCGAAAGGCAGACAATCTTCCCATTTAGATCCATACTCTAGCACACATGCTCTCAACATATCTTCGAGTATTTGATTTACTCGCTCCATTTGTCCATCGGTTTGAGGATGATACGCTGTGCTGAAATCCAGTCAGGTTTCTAATCCTTCTTGGACTTTCTTCCAGAATCTCGAGGTAAACTGAGTTCATCGATCTGATACGATGTTCTTGGGGACTCCGTGCAAACTGAAGATTCTAGCGATGTATAATTCTGCTAGTTTCGAACTCTGGTAGGTGGTCTTAACTAGTAAGAAATGGGCTACCTTGGACAATCTGTCAACTATGACCCAAATAGAGTCATTTCCCCTACTAGAAGTAGGCAATCCGGTGGTAAAGTCCATTTCAATGGAATCCCATTTCCATTCCGGAATCTGCAATGGTTGCAATAGTCCTGCGGGTCTTTGATGTCCCGCCTTGACTCTCTGATAAATATCACACTTGGCAATATAGCTTCCAATTTCTCTCTTCATCTTATGCCACCAAAATTGCTCCTTCAAATCCTGATACATCTTCGTTCATTCGGGGTGGATAGAATAAAGAGTATCATGGGCCTCCTTCAAAATAACTTCTTTCAACTCTAAATCTGCTGGTACACAGAGACGTCCTTTGTACCACAAAACTCCTTCTTCATCCTCGGTGAATCCGGGTACTTTGCCTGTACCGATACGACGTTTGATTCCGTCGATACTAGCATTTCCTTTATGTGCCTCCTTGAGATGACTGATCAAAGTGGGTTGAAGTTCTATGCTAGCCAAAAATCCTTCACTTACTAATTCCATTCGGAAATCTTCCATCTCTTTGTGCAAACTTGGTTGCTCCTTCAGAATCATGGAGTTCAAGCGACACGGCAATCTGCTAAGTGCATCTGCTACCACATTGGCTTTACCGGGGTGATAGTGAATGTCCAGATCATAGTCCTTGATTAGCTCAATCCATCTTCTCTGCCTCATATTCAGCTCCTTCTGAGTGAATATATACTTCATTCTCTTGTTATCCGAATAAATCTCACAACGGTTTCCCATAAGATAATGCCTCCATGTCTTCAGGGCTAGAACTATGGCTGCTAGTTCAAGGTCATGGGTAGGATAGTTCTGCTCATGTTGCTTCAGTTGTCGGGATAGATAAGATATAACTTTGCCTTCTTACATTAAAACACATCCGAGACCGATCTTGGATGTGTCACAATATACATCAAAGGGCTTCGTGATATCCGGCATGATCAAGATTGGGGCTGAAATTAATCTCCTCTTGAGTTCCTAAAAACGCACTTCACATTTGTCCGTCCATTCAAACTTCTTGTCCTTCTTCAGCAACTGGATCATGGGTCTAGCGATACTCGAGAATCCTTCTACGAACTTGCGGTAGTATCCCGCTAATCCGAGAAATGCACGAACTTGGGTTTGAGTGGTCGGGGCTTGACAATCTTCAACATCCTTCACCTTTGCAGGGTCAACGGCAATTCCTCCGGCTGATACAATATGTGCGAGGAATCCTACCTCCTGTAACCAGAATTCACATTTGCTAAACTTGGCATACAGTTGATGCTCTCTAAGGGTTCCAAGGATGGTCCTTAGGTGTAGCTCATGTTATTCTTCTGATTTGGAATAAATCAGAATGTCATCGATGAAAACAACAACAAACTTATCCAGGAAGTCCATAAAAATCTTATTCATGAGGTTCATGAAATAAGTGGGGGCATTGGTTAATCCAAAAGACATGACCGTGTACTCGTATAATCCATATCTGCTGGTAAAGGCAGTCTTTGGAATATCCTCTGCGCGAATCTTGAGTTGGTCATAGCCAGTTCTAAGATCAA
Source organism: Avena insularis (assembly GCA_023614405.1). Lineage (NCBI taxonomy): Eukaryota > Viridiplantae > Streptophyta > Magnoliopsida > Poales > Poaceae > Avena > Avena insularis. The sequence goes on along the minus strand of CM042697.1, from coordinate 301,760,848 downwards.
TCTTAGAAAATACTTTGGCACCAGTCAACTGGTCAAACATGTCTTCTATCTTCGGCAGTGGGTACTTGTTCTTGATGGTGACATCATTCAACTTCCGATAATCCGTACACAAACGGTTACCTCCATCTTTCTTATCCACAAATAAAACAGGTGATCTCCATGGTGACACACTTGGCTAAATCAATCCTATTTCCAGCATGGCATCCAGTTGCTTCTTCAGTTCCACGAGTTCATACGGGTTCATACTATATGGTCTCTGGGCTATGGGTCCGGTTCCAGGGATTAGTTCAATGATAAACTCGATATCCCGATCTGGGGGCATACCGGGCAAAACATCTGGAAATACATCGGGGTATTCATAGACTATCCGGACTTGGTCAATGGTTGGCTGGGCTATACTCTTGTTGCACTTGAATTGGCGGGGCAAGGTTTCCGATACATGCTCTACTAATATTCCGACTATACTGGTCATGGTTATGGCTTTCTTGGCATAGTCAATTAATCCTTTATGTTTGGACATCCAATCCATTCCTAGTACTACTTCCAAACCTTTAGTTCCGAGTACTATTAGATTAGCATAAAAATCTATGCCATGGATTCGAATAGGTACGGCTTTGCAAATTTGTCTAGCTTTGGTGGTTGAACCAGGTAATTGAACTATCACAACATGTTTCAATTTGGTGGGTTGAATCTTACTAGTGCATGCAAATTCTTCAGTAACAAACGAGTGCGATGCTCCAGAATCAAACAACACTCTTGCAAGTAGTGAGTTAACATAAAACATACCCATCACGACATCTGGTGCTTCTTGGGCTTCTTCAGCATGCATGAGAAAGATACGGCCGTTGCGGTTGAGCGAGTTCCCTAGGGCAAACCTTCTTCCGGACTGAACACGACGCTGCCGCTGAGCTGGGGCATTTGCATTGGGGGATGCAACAATCTTATTGGGGCACTCATTGTAATAGTGACCCTTGGTTCCACATTCATAACAAGTCACTTGCAACTTGTCCTTTGCTGCAACAGGCACAACATTGCTTCCAGTCCTTTGGGCAGTGTTGGTGTTGGTGGCGGCATTGTTGTTGTTGAAATTAGGTGGTGCATGGTTGAAATTGCAGGGGTTGTTGTGGTTTCCTCCTGGCCTTGGGTTTCCATCGTTGGGATAGGTCGGACGGTTCATCGGTGGTCTGTTGTTTCTTGGGGCAAATCCTAGGATGGGTTGGGGTTATACTTTGGTGTATGGTGGGTTCCTGGTTGATTCATCATGCGACGCTTGAGGTTCTCATTGGCTTGGTTGATCTTGCCTTCCATCTGAATGGCAGAGTCAACTAAGGCATCAATATCAGCAAAGGGGATATTGACTAATACCGTCTGCATCTCATCATGCAGACCATTCAGGAATCTCTCCTTTTTCTTGGCTTCAGTGTCGATCTCATCTGGTGCATACCTAGCCAATGACAAGAATTTGTCACAGTATTCCACTATGGTCATCCTCCCTTGCTTCAGTTCCCTGAATTCATATCTCATCCTCTTGATCAAACCCGGTGGCACATGGGTTCTGCTGAACTTAACTTTGAACTCTTCCCAAGTCATCATCTGACATCATGTCATTGCACAAACGCTGTTCCACCATGCTCTTGCATCTCCTGTCAGGTAGTGGGTAGCAAACAACACTTTCTCGTTAGCTTCCACTCCTGCAACTTCCAGATTGTTCTCCATGGTTTGCAACCAACCATTTGCATCTAGGGGCTCTTCTGACTTAGTGAAAACGGGTGGATTGGTGTTCTGGAAATTCTTGAGCTTAGATCCATGGTTGTCCTGATTTCCATGGCCTTGATTGTTGTTGGCCATCTGAGCTATCTGTTGAAGGGTGGCTAAGTTGGCTTGACGTTCGGCTCTTTCGGCTTCATGGTCCGAAACCAACATTTGCAAGATTTGCAACATTGGGTCCGGGGATGAAGTGCTTCCTTCGCGAGGCATCTGAAGATTGAGATAGATCATGAGAAAAGAGGGAAATTTCTATGGTTCGGGGTCTTGTTTTTGAAAAGTGTTCAAAGTTTGACTCAGATTTTTTCTAGCAACTTGCTTTTCATTCATTCATTCATAGCACACGATACAACACACACCACAACAAAGGAAAACAGATGGTTTTAAGAACCATTCTGTGAGACTATGCTACAGTGGGACCGAATACAACTCACTAATGCTAGTGATCAAGTGCTACTACTCCTCGGAGTCATCATCGATGAAGGCGAAGTCATCCTCATCGGTGAAGAAGTCCATGGCCTGATCCTCCAGAAAGTCATCATCATCATCGCTGAGATAGGAGTAGGGGTCTCCACAAAGGTCTTCCCATGCATTCTCCCTCTCCTTCAACACAGTATCTCTCTCGTGGATGGTCTCCTCCAAATCCGTGATCCGGTGGCAAAGACGGGCAATGATGCGCTCCTTCTTGTCGACCTGACGGCGACGAGACTGGCGATCCTTCGCTAGCATGGCAATGGTCTGATCTGTCAACACCCGGATTTTTAATCCCAGATGCCTGTTATGCCATACATCGCAATCCCAGGATTACCATTTTTGTGAGACATAACAGAATTGGATACCATAGTACATCATCCATTACAAACGATACATAAGTTCTTTACACAAATAGGGATCTCATGATCCAGTTCTTAATACAACATCAAGCAGCGGAATACGTAATAATAATGGTAGCGTAGGTGAAGCTCCATCTTCAGGGTCACAGGCAATGCTGACGATGGGAGATGATCCTAGTTGTCGTAACCTTCCTGGGGTCCATCCTCCAGGTAATCCTCTTCATAGTCTGGCCATGGGAATAGCCAGGGACAAAGCCATGAGTACTCTTTAAGTACTCGCAAACTAATACTAACAGGTAAAGGGTTTTTTTGGATAATAGGACACTAGGCTCTAGGGTTGTTTTGCAAAAGCCAGATTTATCCCTACTAAGTTTAGAGGCAACGAATGCTCGTCACAATTTTATAACTCCTAAGTGGGAACTTGTATTTCATATCACAACTCTGTTGTGGTCAAGTCAAAGTTTCAAATCATTTCACAAGTCATTTTGAAAAGTCGGCGAGGGGAACAGTATGGCCACTCAACTGTCCATAATCATGACGCCGGCTATTCGAATAGTTTGACACTCTGCAGAGATTGTACACTTTCACCACAACATTCGATACATCCGTCAGGAACAAATCCTTAATTCACCATACTCAGTATGTGGATAATCAATCCTAACCTTTCGATTACACGCCCTAGTATAAGCACCTCTCCTGTGAGTTTGGCCTCCCAACCATGACCAACTGTCATCTTGGGTACTGCATAGGTGGACAATCTTCACAAGGTAGCCTCAGCTCAGACCTTGGTCGTGAGGGAACTAATACTAAGGTATATAAGTTTCCAGTCAAGCCCTACCCAATCTTCGGGTATTGTGGTTGTACGATAAAATTGGAATGGTATCGCATCTAGACAACCATCAGTTTTAGAAAGGGCTAAGGCTCATGCCACATCGTTTTCATCACCAAAATCATCAGGTGTTTGGAAACACATGTCCAAACCATTTCAATAGAATGATCCATCATTCCAAGGTTTTCATAACCATTTTTCCACCAAGTATTCCCATCTAAAGTTGATCAAGTTTTATGCTTAGCACTAGCATCTACAAGTGGGGGTAAGCAATAATCAGGGGTGGTAAACTAGTGGAGTTCTAACTAAGTTCAATCTCATGCCTTAAGATGACATCAAGATTATCTAGCTTAGGCCAAATTTTATGCTCTTTATGCAACCTTCAGATATCTTTCTTGTATCTATAATTCACTTAAGTAAACTCTAAGGAATAGCTTTGCTAAAGAAATAAAGTATAAAGCTTGTAAGTAAAAACTAGGATTGGTTGGTCAAGTGGGTTGGATCATATATGCTTAAGGCATATAGTGGGCAGAGTAACAAGTAGTGGGTTGTGGCATCAGTAGTGTATCTTGCAAGGGTTAGCTTGCATTGGTCCACTTAGTTAATAAAGCTTGCACAATATCAGTATAAGCTTGCTAAATTGCAAGTGTTAGCTTGCACATTCACTAGTAGTATTAGGATTGCATTGGTCAACTTGATTAGTAAAGCTTGCCTTGAGCAGAGCAGTGGTTGAAGTTCTCCTCGGCTTCTTCTTCGTAGAATCCTCCTTCCTCCTCGTATCCTTGGTCGGTACTAGTGTCTATAAATAAATACGATGTACACAATCATCAAACAATACTTAACTACTTGCATTCATCACACACAAGGGTCCTATAGATGATCTAACATCATCTCTAATCATTACAAGATTAAGGCTTGGTTTAATTCCTTTTATTTTTAGAAAAGTAATTTCTACTCATTGAAAAACTACTTAAGATTTAATATTCTCCAAACCAAACATGGGATCATGTTGACACATGTCATCACCACATATTTTAGTCCATGGGAATATGATTTAAAGTGGTGTCACAATTTAATAAGGTTTTACCCTTTTATTTTAATTATTTAAAGTGGCTAGTAATGCCTATGTAGCATTCTTTTATTACTTGAACATTATTTCTGAAGGTAAACCTATATATTTTTATATATTCTGAAAGGTATGGTTAAATGTGATTTTTGAGAGTTGGAATCAACTCAAAAGCTATTATGGTTTAAATTTGAAAAATGTTTGAATGCAGAAAAGCTTCTGCCTTGTTATTTTTACCATGGGTGGTCTATATATCCAAATGACTTGAATCCAACGGGCTTGGATCTAGCAGTCTCAGACCTTTCTAACAAAATTGGTTTCATTCAATTTCGTGCAATTAATCGATCTGGGTTGATTTTTGAAGTTGGGTACATAAGTGAGTTTGAAACAAAATGAAAAAGGTTTAATTCAAATAACTGGGCTGCGCGGGAAAAGTTAACGGGCCGGCCTGCTAAGCGCAGTGCTCCCACGGGCTGCTTAAGTGGGTGTCCCTACTCTTCAGTGAGACAGGGAGGGGCGAAGCGGTACGGGGCGATGTGGATCGTTCGATCTAGTTCTAATCCAACGGCTGAGAGTCATCATCGATGTTGAGCAACGCCGGCGAGAGAGAAACCTAGCGCGGCTAGTGAGGGGTGCTGGGGGCTCACCGGGGTGCAGGCGAGGGTCAACGAGGCGGGCGAACACAAGGGTGGTCGCGGCAGCTCCTGGGGTGGACGAAATCGATGGCGCCCTTCTTCTCCAGAGGCGGCGGGCTCCGGTGAAATTCCGGTGAGGTGGTGCTCGCCTTGCTCTGGGAACGGTGTGGCACGATCAGTGAGGAGAGGGGAGTGAGATGGTGTGAATAAATCAAGCGGGGGTGGCCTCTATTTATAGTCAAGCGAGGGGACCGACGGGGCGCACAGTGAGCTCGTCGGGGACGATCTTACAGGTGGCTATTGGCATGGGCGAAGGTAGGGGGCGGTGCGGTGTTCCCTGGCGATGCTCAACGACATGGTTTTGAGGCGTGGGGCGGTGCGGTTTGGTCTGGAACATGCGACGCTCTACGCGGCAGAGGCGGCGTCTTCGACGGCGAGCGGTGGCTGTGCGTCACGGGGTGGCGAACGAGGATGTCTGGTGGTCTCCTAGGTCGGTGGGGATTGTGTATGCACACGGTGAGGGCGACGCGCGGTCTGTGGGCGCTGGTCGAGGGTGGCGCTCTGGCACACGCTCGGCATGGTTGCTGGCGAGGTTGGCATGGTTCGTGCGTGTGGTCCAGGGCTTGGCAACGCCGCCTGGGACACGATGAGTGGCGGTGGACGGTGGGCTGCCTCCCAGACATGCTGGCTAGGCTTGCTTTTCTTCCTAGCTTGCTGTCGACATGGGGGTGACATGGGTGTGCTCAGCTGTTCACCATTGATGGCAATGCCAAGCTTACAGTGATGCTAAGGGTTAGTTTAGGTTGTTAGATGATCTACTAAGGCTAGTGGTGTCCAGAGAGGGAACAAGTTAGGCTTCAATCTCTGCTCACTATAGTGTTTAGGATTTTGTATGATTTGTGTCTGCAACCTGTTTGATGAAATGGCCGCATGAAATCAAGTTTTGAATTTTGAAAAGATTTTTGGTGGGTTTGCTATATTGGTGCTAGTGAGTCTGCAGATGCTTGGGTTTTGAAAGTTGAGCTTGTTTGAGTGGTTTTTGAAAAAGTGGGATCTTCCCATATGATAAAGATTCAATTTTGAATCGTCATTTAAACTATGCATTTGAAAGTTTCTGTATGATCACAAAGTGGGCCTTGATACCTTGTTATGAGTACATTCAAGGGGTGCAAAGATCCAGAAAAGTTTCCATTAGGTTCTGAAAGTTTGAGACAGCCAAAGTAGGCATGGGAGTTAAATTGGTCAAAATGACCATTCCTTTATTTTATTGGTTTTGATTTATTTGTCTTTAGGAAAAGTTTGGAAAATGTTTAGATGATGTTTATTTCACCTAAGAAACATTTTACAAGCAAGGAAACATACAAACAAGGTGGTTCAAAAGAATTTCAAATTAAATGCATACACATATGCATGCCTTCATAATTTTAATTAGAAAAGTTTTTGTTAACCCTAATTTTGATGATTAGAGTTTGATGATTTAAGTTTAATATTTTTGGGATGTTACAAACCTTCCCCCCTTAAACAAAATCTCGTCCCGAGATTTGAAAAAGGACGAAAAGATTACCTAGGATTTGAAGAGATCGGGAAACTCCGTCCTGATGTGATCTTCGCGTTCTGTGTAGCTTCCTCTTACGTGTGGTTGCTCCTTTGAATCTTGAGAAACTTGATGCTTCGGGTTTGGGTAGTTCGAAAAGCTTCTTCCAAAATACGGATGGGTACTTCAGGATAGGTCAGGTCATCGTTGATCTCTATGGTCCGATGATCGATATTCTTGAACACTTCGGTCTTCTCGGGGACTTCGAGACACTTGCGAAGTAACGAGATATGGAACACATTGTGCACGGCTGACATCTCTTCGGGTAGTTCCAATTGATACGACACTTCTCCTTGACGGTTCAGAATTTTGAAAGGTCTGATATACCTGGGGGCTAACTTTCCTTTGAGTTGGAAATGCTGCATTCCCTTCGATGGCGACACTTTCAGATAAACAAAATCTCCTATGTTGAAGGCGAGGTCTCGACATCTCTTGTCGACGTAACTCTTCTGTCGGGATTGGGCGGTCTTGAGGTGCTCACGAATCTTGTGAACCTTCTCTTCTGCTTCTCCTAGGATGTCGGGTCCGAAAATCTGACTCTCTCCTACTTCCGACCAGTTCAAAGGGGTGCGACACTTCCTTCCGTACATGAATTCAAATAGGGCCATTTGCAAACTGGCTTGATAACTGTTGTTGTATGAAAATTCTGCAAACGACAGACAATCTTCCCACTTGGATCCATATTCCAACACGCATGCTCTCAGCATAACTTCGAGTATTTGGTTTACTCGCTCTGTTTGTCCATCGGTCTGAGGGTGATACGCGGTGCTGAAATCTAGACAGGTTCCTAAACCTTCTTGGACTTTCTTCCAGAATCTCGAGGTAAACTGAGTTCCTCGATCCGATACTATGTTCTTGGGGACTCGTAAATCGACGATTCTAGCGATGTATAACTCCGCTAGTTTCGAACTCTGATATGTGGTCTTGACGGGCAAGAAATGGGCGACTTTGGACAATCTGTCCACTATGATCCAGATAGAGTCATTTCCCCTACTAGAAGTAGGTAGTCCAGTGATAAAGTCCATTCCTACAGAATCCCATTTCCATTCCGGAATCTGCAAGGGTTGCAACAATCCAGCGGGTCTTTGATGTCCTTCCTTGACTCGCTGACATATATCACACTTGGCGATATAGCTTCCAATTTCTCTCTTCACCTTATGCCACCAAAATTGCTCTTTTAAATCTTGATACATCTTAGTTCCTCCGGGATGGATAGAATAAAGAGTATCATGAGCCTCCTTCAAAATAACTCCTTTCAACTCGGAATCTGCTGGTCCACAAAGGCGTCCTTTGTACCACAGAACTCCTTCTTCGTCCTCGGTGAATCCGGGTACTTTGCCTGTACCGATACGATGCTTGATTCCATCAATACTAGCATTTCCCTTCTGTGCCTCTTTAATCTGACTGATCAAAGTGGGCTGGAGTTCTATGCTAGCCAGAAATACTTCACTTACTAATTCCATTCGAAAATCTTCCATCTCCTTGTGCAAACTTGGTTGCTCCTTCAAAATCATGGAGTTCAAGCGGCACGGCAATCTGCTAAGGGCATCGGCTACCACGTTGGCTTTACCGGGGTGATAGTGAATGTGCAGATCGTAATCCTTGATTAGCTCAATCCATCTTCTCTGCCTCATATTCAGCTCCTTCTGAGTGAATATATACTTTAGGCTCTTGTGATCCGAATAAATCTCACAACAGTTTCCCATCAGGTAATGTCTCCATGTCTTCAGGGCTAGAACTACGGCTGCGAGTTCGAGGTCATGGGTTGGGTAGTTTTTCTCATGTTGCTTCAATTGTCGAGATAGATAAGATATAACTTTGCCTTCTTGCATTAGCACACATCCGAGACCAATCTTGGATGCATCACAATACACATCGAAGGGCTTCGTGATATCCGGCATGATCAAGATTTGGGCTGAAATCAATCTCCTCTTGAGTTCTTGAAAACTCGCTTCACACTTGTCGGTCCATTCAAACTTCTTGTCCTTCTTCAGCAATTGGGTCATGGGTCTGGCGATACTCGAGAATCCTTCTACGAATTTGCGGTAATATCCCGCCAATCCGAGAAATGCACGAACTTGGGTTTGAGTGGTTGAGGCTTGCCAATCTTCTACGTCTTTCACTTTGGCAGGGTCAACGGCAATTCCTCCGGCTGATACAATGTGACCGAGGAATCCTACCTCCTGTAACCACTATTCACATTTGTTAAACTTTGCATACAACTGATGCTCTCTAAGGGTTCCAAGAATGGTCCTTAGGTGTAGCTCATGTTCTTCTTCTGATTTGGAATAAATCAGAATGTCATCAATGAAAACAACGACAAAAACTTATCCAGGAACTGCATAAAAATCTTATTCATGAGATTCATGAAATAAGCGGGGGCATTGGTTAATCCGAAAGACATGACCGTATACTCATACAATCCATATCTGGTGGTAAAGGCAGTCTTTGGAATATCCTCTGCACGAATTTTGAGTTGATGATAGCCAGTCCTAAGATCAATCTTAGAAAACACTTTGGCACTGGTCAAACTGATCAAACAAATCTTCTATCTTGGGCAAGGGGTACTTGTTCTTGATGGTGACATCATTTAATTTCCGATAATCCATACACAAACGGTTACCTCCATCCTTCTTGTCCACAAACAAGACAGGTGATCTCCAAGGTGACGCACTTGGTTGAATCAATCCAATTTCCAGCATGGAATCTAGTTGCTTCTTCAGTTTTGCGATCTCTGACGGGTTCATACTATATGGTCTTTGGGCTATGGGTCCAGTTCCAGGAATTAGTTCAATGATAAACTCGATATCCCGATCTGGGGCATACTGCAAAACATCCGAAATACATCGGGTATTCACGGACTATCCGGACTTGGTCAATGGTAGGTTGGGCTATACTCTTGTTGCATTTGAATTGGCGAGGTAAGGTTTTATATATGCTTGATCGATATTCGGGTACTGGTCATGGTTATGGCTTTCTTGGCACAGTCAATTAATCCTTTATGTTTGGACATCCAATCCATTCCTAGTACTACTTCCAAACCTTTAGTTCCAAGTACTATCATATTTGCATAAAAATCTATGCCATGGATTCAGATAGGGACGGCTTTGCAAATTTGCCTAGCCTTGGTGGTTGATCCGGGAATTTGAACAATCATAACATGCTTCAGTTTGGTTGGTTGAATTTTACTAGTGCAGGCAAATTCTTCGGTGACAAATGAGTGCGATGCACCAGAATCAAACAACACTCGTGCAAGTACTGAATTAACAGAAAACATACCCAGCACGACGTCTAGCGCTTCCTGAGCTTCTTCAGCATGCATGAGAAAAAGACGGCCGTTGCGGTTGAGCGAATTCCCTGGGGCAAATATTCTTCCTGGCTGAACACGACGCTGCTGCTGAGCTAGGACATTGGTATTGGGGGTTGTAGCATTCTTCTTGTTGGGGAACTCGTTGGAATAGTGGCCTTTATTTCCATAGTAATAACAGGTCACTTGCGACTTGTCCTTGGCTGCTACAGGCACAACATTGCTTCCAGTCCTCGGGGCAGTGTTGGTGTTGGCGGTAACATTGTTGTTGTTGAACTTGGGTGGGGCACGATTGAAATTGCTAGAGTTGCCAGGTTTTTTTTTGATTTCCTCCGGGTCTAGGGTTTCCACGGTTGGGATAGGTCGGACGGTTCATCGGGGGTCTGTTGGTCCTTGGGGCAAATCCTGGAGATGGGTTAGGGCGATACTTTGGGGTCTGATGGGTTCCTGGCTGATGCATCATATGACGCTTGTGGTTCTCATTGGCTTGGTTGATATTTCCTTCCATCTGGATAGCAGAGTCGACAAGGGCTTCAATATCCGCAAAGGGGATATTGACTAACATCGTCTGCATCTCATCATGCAGACCATTCAGGAATCTTTCTTTCTTCTTGGCTTTAGTGTCTATTTCATCCGGGGCATACCTAGCTAATGACAAAAATTTGTCACGGTATTCCACTACAGTCATCCTTCCTTGCTTCAGCTCTCTGAACTCGTCACTCATTCTCTTGATCAAACCCGGTGGCACATGGGTTCTGCTAAACTTGACCTTGAATTCCTCCCAGGTCATCATCTGGCCTCCGGTCATTGCGCGAACACTGTTCCACCATGGTCTGGCATCTCCGGCTAGATAGTGGGTGGCGAACAGGACTTTCTCGTTCGCTTCCGCTCCAGCTACTTCTAAGTTATTTTCCATGGTTTGCAGCCAATCATCGGTGTCTAGGGGCTCTTCGGACTTAGTGAAAATAGGTGGGTTGGTATTCTGGAAGTTCTTGAGCTTAGATCCATGGTTGTCCTGATTTCCGTGGCCTTGGTTGTTGTGGGCTAGCTGGGCTATCTGCTGAAGGGTGGCTAGGTTGGCTTGACGTTCCGCGCTTTCAGCTTCACGGTCAGAAGTCAACATTTGTAGTATCTGCAACATCGGGTCTGGGGTTGAACCACTTCCTCCACGTGGCATCTGAAGATTTAGATAGATCATGAGAAAAGAGGGAAATTTCTAAAGTTTTGGGTCTTTAAAGAAATTTTTAAAGTTTGACTCAGATTTTCTAGCAACTTGCTTTTTCATTTATTCATTCATTCATAGCACCCGATACAACACACACCACAACAAAGAAAAGCAGATGGTTTTAAGAACCATTATGAGAACTACGATACAGTGGGACCGAATACTATTCACTACGCTTGTGCTCAAGTGCTACTACTCCTCGGAATCTGTGGCTTCGTCATCTTCATCATCATCGATGAAGGCGAAATCGTCCTCATCGGTGAAGAAATCCATAGCCTGATCTTCCAGAAAATCATCATCATCGCTGAGATAGGAGTAGGGGTCTCGAAGATCCTCTCCGGCATTCTCCCTTTCCTCCAACTAATTGTCTCTCTCGTGGATGGTCTCCTCCAGAGATGAGATGCGGTGGCAAAGACGGGCAATAATGCGCTCCTTCTTGTCGAGCTGACGGCGGCGGGACTTGCGATCCTTTGCTAGCAGGGCGATGGTCTGGTCCTTTGTCTTGATGATGGCAGACTTGTGGTTGCAGTAGTCACGGCAGTTGTCCAACTCTTGCTGACGATCGTACATCATGAAGCTAAGGTGGTCCAATTGGGTCTTCAGATCAGGGTGGTATGGGGCTTCCAGTGGTTGTCCATTAGCATCACGCCTTGGGCAAAACTCAAAGCGAGTACCCTTGATCTGATTGATGCTCTGCCCACACAGACGAGAAAGAGCTTCCTGCATGGCTCTGGCAAGTCCATCGAGCCAGTTGTTTTCCCTCAAGGTAAACTGAATTCCCTCTGCAGTGGGAGGTTCAATATTTCCTCGGAGACTTGCAACAATTAGCCACTGCAGATCTTCTCCTCCTTGATCATTGAGCTGAGCTCCGAAGAACTCGGGGTGCAGACGCTCCAGAAGTTCCGAAAGCTGGTCCATATCCCTCTCAAAGATCAGGTCTCCTCCATTCCCTAGTTGGTAAAATTTACTGTACTTCACGTCCATCTATAAGAATATAGGATGAGTAAGTTAGTAGAGTGATTAAGTGTGTCAAAATTTTATGTATTTTGCAAGAGCTTTTGGAGGAACATGAATTTTCATGAAAGAATCAAAAGGATAAGAATGAGAATAAGTTTTTGTAAATATTTTTTTCTTTGGTTTTGGGAAATAAGTTTTGGGTTTAAACGTCCAGTCTAACTAGGGTCTCCTATGGTCAGGATGGCTCTGATACAAACTTGTCAAGACCCGGATTTTAAATCTCTATGCCTGTTATGCCATACATCGCAATCCTAGGATTACCATTTTTGCGAGACATAACAGAATTGGATACCATAGTACATCATCCATTACAAACGATACATAAGTTCTTTACACAAATAGGGATCTCATGATCCAGTTCTTAATACAACATCATGCAGCGGAATACGTAATAATAACGGTAGCATAGGCGAAGCTCCATCTTCGGGGTCACAGGCAATGCTGACGATGGGAGATGATCCTAGTTGTCGTAACCTTCCTGGGGTCCATCCTCCAGGTACTCCTCTTCATAGTTTGGCCATGGAAATAGCCAGGGACAAATCCATGAGTAGTCTTTAAGTACTCGCAAACTAATACTAACAGGTAAACGGGTTTTTGGATAATAGGATACTAGGCTCTAGGGTTGTTTTGCAAAAGCCAGATTTATCGCTACTAAGTTTAGAGGCAACGAATGCTCATCACAATTTTATAACTACTAAGTGGGAACTTGTATTTCATATCACAACTCTGTTGTGGTCAAGTCAAAGTTTCAAATCATTTCACAAGTCATTTTGAAAAGTCTGACGGGGGAACAGTATGGCCACTCCAACTGTCCATAACCGCGGACGCGGCTATTCGAATAGTTTGACACTCTGCAGAGATTGTACACTTTCACCACAACATTCGATACATCCGTCAGGAACAAATCCTGAATTCACCATACTCAGTATGTGGATAATCAATCCTAACCTTTCGATTACACGCCCTAGTATAAGCACCTCTCCTGTGAGTTTGGCCTCCCAACCATGACCAACTGTCATCTTGGGTACTGCATAGGTGGACAATCTTCACAAGGTAGCCTCAGCTCAGACCTTGGTCGTGAGGGAACTAATACTAAGGTATATAAGTTTCCAGTTAAGACCTACCCAATCTTCGGGTATTGTGGTTGTACGATAAAATTGGAATGGTATCGCATCTAGACAACCATCAGTTTTAGAAAGGGCTAAGGCTCATGCCTCATCGTTTTCATCACCAAAATCATCAGGTGTTTGGAAACACATGTCCAAAACATTTCAATAGAATGATCCATCATTCCAAGGTTTTCATAACCATTTTTCCACCAAGTATTCCCATCTAAAGTTGATCAAGTTTTATGCTTAGCACTAGCATCTACAAGTGGGGGTAAGCAATAATCAGGGGTGGTAAACTAGTGGAGTTCTAACTAAGTTCAATCTCATGCCTTAAGATGACATCAAGATTATCTAGCTTAGGCCAAATTTTATGCTCTTTATGCAACCTTCAGATATCTTTCTAGTATCTATAATTCACTTAAGTAAACTCTAAGGAATAGCTTTGCTAAAGAAATAAAGTATAAAGCTTGTAAGTAAAAACTAGGATTGGTTGGTCAAGTGGGTTGGATCATATATGCTTAAGGCATATAGTGGGCAGAGTAACAAGTAGTGGGTTGTGGCATCAGTAGGGTATCTTGCAAGGGTTAGCTTGCATTGGTCCACTTAGTTAATAAAGCTTGCACAATATCAGTATAAGCTTGCTAAATTGCAAGTGTTAGCTTGCACATTCACTAGTAGTAATAGGCTTGCATTGGTAAACTTGATTAGTAAAGCTTGCCTTGAGCAGAGCAGTGGTTGAAGTTCTCCTCGGCTTCTTCTTCGTAGAATCCTCCTTCCTCCTCGTATCCTTGGTCGGTACTAGCGTCTATAAATAAATACGATGTACACAATCACCAAACAATACTTAACTACTTGCATTCATCACACACAAGGGTCCTATAGGTGATCTAACATCATCTCTAATCATTACAAGATTAAGGCTTGGTTTAATTCCTTTTATTTTTAGAAAAGTAATTTCTACTCATTGAAAAACTACTTAAGATTTAATATTCTCCAAACCAAACATGGGATCATGTTGACACATGTCATCACCACATATTTTAGTCCATGGGAATATGATTTAAAGTGGTGTCACAATTTAATAAGGTTTTACCCTTTTATTTTAATTATTTAAAGTGCCTATTAATGCCTAGATAGCATTCTTTTATTACTTGAACATTATTTCTGAAGGTAAACCTATATATTTTTATATATTCTGAAAGGTATGGTTAAATGTGACTTTTGAGAGTTGGAATCAACTCAAAAGCTATTATGGTTTAAATTTGAAAAATGTTTGAATGCAGAAAAGCTTCTGCCTTGTTATTTTTACCATGGGTGGTCTATAGATCCAAATGACTTGAATACAACGGGCTTGGATTCATCAGTCTCTGACCTTTCTAACAAAATTAATTTCATTCAATTTGGTGCATTGAATCGATCTGGGTTGATTTTTGAAGTTGGGTATAGAAGTGAGTTTGAAACAAAATGAAAAAGGTTTAATTCAAATAACTGGGCTGCGCGGGAAAAGTTAACGGGCCGACCTGCTAAGCGCAGTGCTCCCGCGGGCTGCTTAAGTGGGTGTCCCCACTCGTCAGTGAGACAGGGAGGGGCGAAGCGGTACGGGGCGATGTGGATCGTTCGATCTAGTTCTAATCCAACGGCTGAGAGTCATCGTCGATGTTGAGCAACACCGGTGAGAAAGAAACCTAGCGCGACCAGTGAGGGGTGCTGGGGGCTCACCGGGGTGCAAGCGAGGGTCGACGATGCGGGAGAACGACGAAGTCGATGACGGCGAACTCAGGGGTGGTCGCGGCAGCTCCTGGGATGGACGAAATCGATGGCGCCCTTCTTCTCTAGAGGCGGCGGGCTCCGGTGAAATTCCAGCGAGGTGGTGCTCGCCTTTCTCTGGGAACGGTGTGGCACGACCAGTGAGGAGAGGGGAGTGAGATGGTGTGAAGAAATCAAGCGGGGGTGGCCTCTATTTATAGTCAAGCGAGGGGACCGACGGGGCACACAGTGAGCTCGTCGGGGGCAATCTTACAGGCGGCTATTAGCATGGGCGAAGGTAGGGGGCGGTGCGGTGTTCCCTGGCGATGCTCAACGACATGGTTTTGAGGCGTGGGGCGGTGCGGTTTGGTCTGGAACATGCGACGCTCTACGCGGCAGAGGCGGCGTCTTCGACGGCGAGCGGTGGCTGTGCGTCACGGGGCGGCGAACGAGGATGTCTGGTGGTCTCCTAGGTCGGTGGGGATTGTGTATGCACGCGGTGAGGGCGGCGCGCGGTCTGTGGGCGCTGGTCGAGGGTGGCGCTCTGGCGCACGCTCGGCATGGTTGCTGGCGAGGTTGGCATGGTTTGTGCGTGTGGTCTAGGGCTTGGCAACGCTCGCGGCTAGGACAGTGAGTGGCGGTGGACGGTGGGCTGCCTCCCAGACATGCTGGCTAGGCTTGCTTTTCTTCCTAGCTTGCTGTCGACATGGGGGTGACATGGGTGTGCTTGGCTGTTCACCATTGATGGCAATGCCAAGCTTACAGTGATGCTAAGGGTTAGTTTAGGTTGTTAGATGATCTACTAAGGCTAGTGATGTCCAGAGAGGGAACAAGTTAGGCTTCAATCACTGCTCACTATAGTGTTTAGGATTTTGTATGATTTGTGTCTACAACCTGTTTGATGAAATGGCCGCATGAAATCAAGTTTTGAATTTTGAAAAGATTTTTGGTGGGTTTGCTAGATTGGTGCTAGTGAGTCTGCAGATGCTTGGGTTTTGAAAGTTGAGCTTGTTTGAGTGGTTTTTGAAAAAGTGGGATCTTCCCATATGATAAAGATTCAATTTTGAATTGTCATTTAAACTATGCATTTGAAAGTTTCTGGATGATCACAAAGTGGTCCTTGATACCTTGTTATGAGTACATTCAAGGGGTGCAAAGATCCAGAAAAGTTTCCATTAGGTTCTGAAAGTTTGAGACAGCCAAAGTAGGCATGGGAGTTAAATTGGTCAAAATGACCATTCCTTTATTTTATTGGTTTTGATTTATTTGTCTTTAGGAAAAGTTTGGGAAATGTTTAGATGATGTTTATTTCACCTAAGAAACATTTTACAAGAAAGGAAACATACAAACAAGGTGGTTCAAAAGAATTTCAAATTAAATGCATACACATATGCATGCCTTCATAATTTTAATTAGAAAAGTTTTTGTTAACCCTAATTTTGATGATTAGAGTTTGATGATTTAAGTTTAATATTTTTGGGATGTTACATGATCCTTCTTGGCGGCGATGGCGTACTTGTGGTTGGCGTAGGAGCGGGCATTGTCCAACTCCTTCTGACGGTCATACATCATGAAGCTGAGGTGGTGAAATTGACTCTTCAGCTCGTGGTGATATGGGGCCTCCAGTGGCTGTCCCATAACATCACGCCTTGGGTAGAACACAAAGCGGGTACCCTTGATCTGATTGATACTCTGCCCACACAGACGGGCAAGAGCTTCCTACATGGCCCTAGCAAGTCCATCGAGCCAGTTGTTCTCTCTCAAGGTGAACTGAATTCCCTCTCCGGTGGGGGCTTCAATCTTTCCCCGGAGACTTGCAACAACTAGCCACAGCAAATCCTCTCCTTCCTGATCATTGAGCCGAGCTCCGAAGAACTCAGGGTGTGGACGCTCCAGTATTTCTGCTAGCTGGTCCAAGTCATGCTCAAAGATGAGGTCTCCTCCATTCCCCAACTGATAAAACTTGCTGTACTTCACGTCCATCTATACAAGTGGGGGTAAATACTAATGAGGGGTGGTAAACAAGTGAGAATGATCTAAGTTAAATCTCATGCCTCGGGATGACATCAAGATTAACTAACTTAGGTCAAGTTTTATGCTCTTTATGCTACCTTAAAATATCCTTCTGAAATCTACAAGTCACTAAGTAAACTCTAAGAGAAAGCTTTAATAAAGAAATAAAATACTAACCTTGCAAGTAAAACTAGGATGGGGTATCATCACATGTATCTAACCAAGCAGGTTCAATGCATGGCATAGATTATCTAACTTTCATAGTTGCAAGGGTTAGCTTGCAAAGTCAATAGCTTGCTAATTCAACTAGTAGTATTAGGCTTGCCTTGTGCAGAGCAGTGGTTGAAGTTCTCCTTGGCTTCTTCCTCGTAGTATCCTCCTTCCTCCTCGTATCCTTGGTCGGTACTAGCATCTATAAATAAATACGAGGTACACAATCACCACACAATACTTAACTATTTCTATTTATCACACAAAGGTTCACACTAGATGATCTAGCATCATCACTATTATCACAAATATTAAAGCACTTGTCTTATTTATTTTATTTTAGAAAAGTAATTTCTACTCATTGAAAAACTACTTAAGATTTAATATTATCCAACTCAAACATGAGATCATGTTGATACATCTCATCACCACACATTTAAGTACATGGGAATGTGATTTAGAGTGGTGTCAAAATTTAATAAGGTTGAACCTTTTTATTTTAATTAAATAAAATGACAAGAATGGCCAAAAGGAATTCTTTTATTACTTGATCATTATTTATGCAAGTAAACCTATATATTTTTATATATTCTGAAAGGTATGGTTAAATGTGATTTTTGAGAGTTGTAATCAACTCAAAAGCTTTCATGGTTGAATTTTGAAAAATGTTTGAATGTAGAAACGCTTCTGCCTTGTTATTTTTACCATGGGTGATCTACAAATATAAATGGTTTGAATCCAACGGGCTTGGATTAAGCACTCCAGTACCTTTCTAACAAAATTGGTTTCATGCATTTTGGTTCAGTGAATCGAGCTGGGTTGATTTTTGAATCTAGGTACATAACTGATTTTGAAACTAAATGAATAAATCTAAGTTTGAATTGTTGGGTCGCGCGGGAGGTTTAACTGGGCCGACCCACGATGCACAGCGTGCGCGCGGGCTGGTTAAGTAAACGACCCCACTAGTCAGTGAGACAGCCAGTGGCGAAGCGGTACGGGGTGATCTAGGCCATGCGATCTAGTTCTAATCCTACGGTTGTGGCTCATTGTCCACGCCTGAACAGGACGCGGCGAGGTTGAACCCTAGCGCGGCCAGTGGGGGTCGACGGGGGCTCACCGGGGCTCCGGCGATGGTCGGTGATGGGGGCTAACGACGAAGTCAACGATGGTGATCCTCCTGGTACCGGCAGCTCCTCCTAGGGCAGATCCAATCGACGGTGCCTCTCCTCTTCTACAGCGGCGGACTCCGGTGAAATTCCGGTCACCTGGTGCTCTCCTTGTTCCGGGGGTGAGTGGGTGTGATCGGTGAGAGGTGGGGAGTGAGACGGTGTGCTCAAATCGAACGGGGGTGGCCTCCTTTTATAGTGCCTAAAGGGGACCTACGGGCACGAGTGGAGCTTGTCGTGGTCGTCGACACAGCGTGCTAATGGCATGGGCGCCGGTAGGGGACGGTGCGTTGCCTCCTGGCGAAGCTCAACGGCTTGATGGCTCGGCGTGGGGCGATGAGGAACGGTCGGAACATCGCGGCGCTCTGGGCGGGTCTGACGGTGGTTTTAATGGTGTACAACGTCCATAGTCCATGCGGCAGCGAACGGGGTTGTCTGGCGGGTTGCTGGGGTGCTAGCAATCACGCACGCAAGCGGCAAGGGCGACGTGCGGTCTGTGGGCTCGTGTCACTGATGGCGCACTAGCGCGCTCTCGGCACACACACACAGAGACTGGGCGCGAGCTGGTCGTGTGGTCCAGTGGCTGGCAAGGCTCAAGCGTTGGACAGGGGGTGGCAATGGACGGTGGAGAGTGTCCCAGACAAGGTTGGCGAGGCTATAGCTTCTCCTAGATCGCTGGCGACATGGGGGTGGCAAGTGTGCTCTCGGCATGGTCACCATTGATGGCTATTGCATGCTCACGGTGGGATAAAGCTAGTTAACTTAGTTTGATCATCTACTGAGAGTGTAGGGTGAGCTAGAGAGGGAACAAGGTTGGCCAAAATCACTGCTCCTAATAGTGTTTGATGTTTGTTTGTTTGTTGATTACAAGGTGTTTGATGAAATGGCCGAAAGAAATTCAAATTTGAATTTTGTATTCAAACTTGGTGGGTTTGCTAGTTACATACTAGGGAATCTTGGGTTAGTTGGATTTGTCAAGGGGCACCGGTTTGGTTGGGTTTTGAAAATGTGGGATCTTCTCATATGTTATAGATTCAATTTTCAATTGTCATTTGAATGGGGTTGCCAAATGTTTCTACAAGTTTGAAAGGTAGGCTTTGATTCACTTTTACTTCGTCTAGCAAGGGGTGAAAATAATTGGAAAAGTTACTGTTTGAAATCTTGGACTAGAAACACTCAAAGTGACCTAGTGAGCAAGATTGACAAAAATGACGATTTGCTTTATTTATTTTGTTTTTGATTTTCTCTTGATTTGTTTCTGCTTGGAAATGTTTTAGATGATGTTATTTTCATCTTTAAACCATTCCTTGCTATTTAGATTAATCACACAAGTCCATGCATGCATTCATACAATCATCACATACACACATGCATTCATTTGGTTTTTATTTAATCAATGTTTTTGTTAACCCTAATTTTAGTGATTAGAATTTGATAATTATGATCAATATTTTTGGGATGTTATAGTTTCTGATGGGGATATGCCTACCGGGGTATGCCCAGCAGGACGTTTCCTATTGGCCCGAGCTGCCAGCGAGTGGGCCTGCAGGACGGCGACTGGATCGAGACTTGGCAAGGACTCAGGCGACTGGAAGCTGGAGGCCCAGAAGCGTAGCTAGGCCCAGTCGGACTAGGTCAAAGACCCTCTGAATCCTTAACCAATTCGGTTGTAGATCTGTAAACCCTAGCGAGGTGAGCCTATATAAACCTCCCTAGGGTACGCATAGAGGACACGTTCCATCATACACCCCAGCGACTCGCCGCCTAGTCGTCGAGCTCGCCCTTGTACTCTCTCCATAATACAATCTAGCAGGAGTAGGTCTTTACCCTCCGGGGGGCGAACCTGGGTAAACCCTTGTGTCTCCGCCCTCATTTCGCACCGTAGATGGCTGTCCGCCCTTGCCCCATGTTCTACTACTCGCTGCCGATTGCAGCATCTGCCGTGGCCATTCCCACGACAGTTACGCCCACCGTGGGGCCTGGAAGGTCAGGTCGGTGTTCTGCAGCGAGATCCAATCTACCCATCAACGGGATGATCGCCACCGGCCGCATGATCGTGATAGGCAAGATCCTCCAGATCTTGCCGAGCATCTATGTCCCGGCGGCATGCCCCATCATGCACAGCGTGATCATGCCGGTCGGCACGATCAGCCTCTTCGTCGGCTTCACCAACATCATTGTCTCGGAGGACTCGTCTCGCATCCGCGAGTCGCTGCAAGCGACCAGCTCTCTGAAAGCCAGGTCCGCATGATCCACCATGTTGCCTTCGAGTACGACTCGACCCACAGCAACGTGGTCGAAACCACCATGGTCGCGGACGACATGGCCCTCAACAACGATGTCGACTCGGAGACCCCGACGTCGGCTGCCGGATCCATCGTTGCCGCATCGCCCGCGGGCTCCATCAACCAGGTCTCCAACGTGGGAGACTTCGAGGACACCTCCATCCTTGGGATCTTCGACTTCGACTCCAGGTCGGAGAACTCCGCCAACCTCCACGACAGGTCTGGTCGCCACATCGCGGCCTACATGGAGAATGGCGCCGACCCCCCGCCAGACCCCTTCTCCACGCTAATCCCACCAAACACAACAGCAACGGAGGTCGAGGAACTCCGCCTGCGGGTGGAGGAGGCGGTCCGCAAAAAACAAGACAAGCGCGGTTTTTTTTGCCTCGAGCAGGTGACAGCGCAGGAACTCTCGCATTACCACTAACTCCGAATCAGGTCGCGCCTGAACCCCACTATTCAGGGACGCGCCCTAAACTTCGACGACAAGAACGACCCGGCTCATGCAGCTGAGTGCGTGATCTGCGTGAATGCGCTGCCAGGAGGGAGCTCCCGGCCCACCACCACCCAACCGTGCGCCCCCAGGGACCAACCAAGAATCATGGTCTCCTCGCGGGAGCGAGACGCAAACGGCCTCCCACAGTTCTCCACTCCGATGGACAATGTCGTCACGAGCCGAGCAGCGGTCGACAACATAAACGTAACCGGGGAAGGCGCCCTGCAGATCCAGTACGCCAAGGCTCTACTTGCCAAGGCAGTCGAGCAACAAAACGCGGGTGCCGACTCACAGGGTCGCATGTACTCGCGTTCGTCAGGCAGCAGGGCGGCCTCGAGCGGCCTCCCAATGGTGGCGAACACCCTCAACTGCCCACCACCCGAGCCCCTGCAGCTCCAACATTGACCCGTGCACGCGGCACTCTCCACCAACGACCCGCGGCCGGCGAACAACTTCGTCGCCGCCAACGGGCAGCCAGTCGACGCGCGCGCCCACATCATCAACAACCAGAGCTGGCGCGCACGCCAGCCCGACGACCTACGGCATACACTCACCAACCACCGTGACGGCGAACCAAGGGGATCGCTGAGTCAAGTCGGA
Source organism: Avena insularis (assembly GCA_023614405.1). Lineage (NCBI taxonomy): Eukaryota > Viridiplantae > Streptophyta > Magnoliopsida > Poales > Poaceae > Avena > Avena insularis. The sequence goes on along the minus strand of CM042697.1, from coordinate 301,738,953 downwards.
CCCCAGTGCTTCGGACCAATGATCCGAGGCAAAAAATACCCGGCGAACTTCAAGGCGCCGAAGGAGATCGAGAAGTACGATCCCTCGTACGACCCGTCCGTGTGGCTGGATACCTACCTCATGGCAATGGGAATCGCTGGCCAGACCGACCTGCTTGCCGCCCGCCACCTCCCCCTGATGATGGAGGGAGCGTGTAGGCAATGGATCAACACCCTCCCTGCGGACAACATCGAATCCAGGGAGGAAATGCGCGACGCCTTCGCCGAGGTTCCTACCCGCGCCACCACCATCGAGGACCTGGAGCGATGCGTCCAGGGACCCCGCGAGTCGACCCGCAGTTGGGTCCAATGGTGGCAAGACCTGTGGTATAACGTGGCCGGAATCCACCCGGACACAGCGATCCACTGTTTCAAGACCTCGTGCCGCTACGAGCCCCTGGTCGCCAATCTCAAGCGAGTGTACTGAACACTCGACAACATATCGGACCTCCTAGAGATCGCCAAGAGGTACGCGGAAGAGGACCCAAACCAAGAAACTGACGATGCGTCGGGAGGGAATCACCGCACGAGAGGCCACGACAACGGGAGGCGACCCGAGCTACGCTACAGCAACACTCGCCTCACCGGCAAGCGTCGCGGTGACGGGCGAGTCGACTTCATCGCCAACGCCGGATACGCCCCGCGCGAACCCAAGAGCTTCCGCCGCGACGAAGGCCAGCGCCGCGATAGCGGCAACTACAAGGCGAAGCCGAGGTTCGACCCCACGGCTCTCCTCAATCAACCCTGTGTGTTTCACAGCAGGAAAGGGAAGGCCGCCACGCACACGACCGCCGACTGCCACTCCCTCAAGGAAATTGAGAAGGCATGGCGCGCACGGGAAGACCCCGACAACAACCCGCCAAACGACGGAAAATTCGGCAGCATTGCGGGCTCGCTCCACACCTTCACAGGCTTCAACACGAAGCGCGAGAAGAAGGTCATCGCCCGCGCCATCACCGTCAACACGGTGTCGCAGATAGACATCCCCCAGTTCCTTAACTGGTCTGAGCAACCAATCACCTGGAGTCGCGAGGACCACTCGCCACGGATCGAATATCCGGGCCGAGTCGCCTTGGTGGTCAAGCCCAAGGTGGGGGACTATTGGCTCCCCAAGACGCCGATGAACGGCGGCAGCTCCATCAACATCCTATACCTAGACACATTCAGGCGACTGTGGCTCCCGCAGTCGATGATCGATACGACCTACACCACCTTCCACGGCATCGTCCTCGGTCGTAAGGCGTACCCAATCGGCAAGGTGACGCTGCCAGTCACCTTCGGCACACCAGCAAACTTCCACACCGAGCGGATCGTCTTCGAGCTGGTGCCGTTCAACAGCCCCTACCACTGTGTCCTGGGGCGCCAAGCGTTCGCCAAATTCATGGCAGCTCCCCACTACGCATACAACGCGATGAAGCTCCCCGGGCCGTGTGGCATCATCACTGTCCATGGCGATCCCAACATGGCCGCAGAATGCGAGGCCAAAGGCGCTGAACTCGCTGACGCCGTCATCACGGCAGAGGCCAACCATGCTGAGGATCTCGCCAAGTACGCGAGCGGGCTCAACAACGACGACCCCACCATTCTCAAGAATCCCAACTCGGAGGGTGGTATCCCCACCGCCTTCGTGGCAACGACGCACACTCGCACCGTCGAGCTGGTCCCAGGCGACTCCAGACAGACGGTGACGATCAGGACGGGCATGAGCCCACCATAGGAAGGCGCGCTCAACGAGTTCCTACGTGAGAATTGCTACATCTTCGCATGGAAGCCATCTGACATGCCTGGTGTCCTGAGGGAACTCGAAGAGCACAAACTCAACGCCGACCCCAAAGTGCGACCTGTCAAGCAGTCGTTGTGGCCCTTCAATGAAGAGCACCGCCGAGCAATAGCCGAGGAGGTGCAGCATCTACTCACTGCAGGCTTCATCCGGCCAATCAAATACTCCAAATGGCTGGCAAACCCAGTCCTGGTCGAGAAGAAAAACGGGACTTGGAGAATGTGTATTGACTACACAAACCTCAACAGCACCTTCCTGAAGGAGCAGTTCGTCCTCCCACGGATCGACCAAATCATCGACTCGACCGCGGGTTCTGAGTCGCTATGCTTCCTCGATGCCTACTCTGGGTACAACCAGATCAAAATGGCAGTCGAGGACGAAGAGAAGAAGGCGTTCATCATGCCATTCGACGCCTTCTGCTACACCGCCATGACCTTCGGCCTCAAGAACGCCGGGGCGACCTACCAGAGGTGCATGCAGGGGTGCCTTGCGAGCCAAATTGGCTGCAACATCCACGTCTACATCGACGACGTGGTGGTAAAATCCACTTGCCAGGACGATCTACTCGCCGACCTGGCGGAAACCTTCGCAACCTGCAGAGGTACAAGATAAAGCTAAACCCAGGAAAGTGCACCTTCGGTGTACCCACTAGACAGCTGCTGGGATACGTCGTCTCCAAGCGCGGGATCGAGGCGAACCCCGCCAAGATCAACACGATCGCGCGGCTCGGTAGACCCGAGTGCGCCCGGCTCGGCAGACCCGAGTGCCTGCGTGACGTCCAGAAGTGGGCCAGACGAGTCGCGGCTCTTAGTCGCTTCATCCCCTGGCTAGGCGAGAAGGCGATGCCCCTCTACCGCCTAATGCGCAAGAACCCCACCTTCTAGTGGGACAAGGAGGCAGATGACGCACTCCACGCTCTCAAGGAGGTGCTACTCGCTGCACCGCTACTCGCCGCCCCCGTTGACAAGGAGCCCATGCTTGTCTATGTCACGGCTTCCGAGCGCGTTGTCAGCGCCGTCATGGTCGTCGAACGACCAGAGGAAGGAAAGGAGCGCCCGGTGTAGTGACCCGTATACTACATTAGCGAAGTCCTCACCGAGTCGTGCCAGCGCTACCCGCAGTACAAAAAATTGGTATACGCGGTCTTCAGAGCACATCGGCGACTGCCGCACTATTTCCAGGAGCACCCAATAATGGTCGTCTCCTCAGCACCGTTGCAGGACATCATCCGCAACCGTGAGGCGACCGGGCGAGTCGCCAAGTGGGCTATCGAGATCGGCATCCACAACATAAGGTACGAGCCGAGCAAAGCGATCAAATCGCAGGCTCCCGCAGACTTCCTCGCCGACTAGGACGAGGCCCAGCAGCCAGAGAAGCTGCCATACCTCCATTACTGGAGCCTACATTTTGACGGCTCCAAGAACGCAGATGGCGCAGGGGTGGGGATCGTCCTAACATCTCCGAAGGGCGACAAGCTACCCTACGTCCTCTACCTCGACTTCACCCTCTAACCAACAACATGGCTGAGTACGAGGTGCTACTCCACGGCATGCGGGCAACCAAGAAGATGAACATCAATCGCCTGCGCTGCTATGGAGACTCCGACCTCGTCGCCAGGCAAGTCGCTGGCACCTGCGATGCCGTCTCCCCCACCATGGCGGCATACCTCCAAGCAGTGGACCAGCTGGGAGGCCACTTCGCAGGCTACTCCGTCGAGTGGATCGACAGGCGGAAGAACGAGGAGGCCGACGCACTCTCCCGCATCGGCTCGGCTCGACTCGCACCACCGCCGGCGTCTTCCTCGACACCATCACCAAGCCCTCCCTCTCTCCCCCAAGGGAGATCGACATCAGAATTCCGCTGCAACCAGACATAGCCCTGGTCGCACTAATCGCCGAGCCAAGCAACTGGACCACGCCATACATCTCTTACTTGGAGGGAGGCACCCTACCCGCAGACGAGATGGAGGCCCGGATGATAGCACGCCGCTGCAAATCCTTTGTCATCATCAATGGCGAGCTCCACAAGCGCAGCGTGACCGGCGTGTTCCAACGCTACGTCCAACCCGCTGAAGGATGCAAGATCCTCCAGGACATCCACTCTGGCGACTGCGGACACCACGTCGGCACCCGCTCCCTGGTCGCCAAGGCCATGCGACATGGCTTCTACTGGCTCACCACACATGACGACGTGGTCGACATCGTCCAGCGATGCATCGGGTGCTAGAAGTACGCCAACCAGAGTCACGTACCGAGCTCGGCACTCAAGACAATCCCCATCACCTGGCCGTTCGCCATATGGGGCATGGATATGGTAGGCCCCTTCAAAAAGGCCCCCTCTGGCTTCACCCACCTCCTAGTCGCAGTCGATAAATTCACAAAATGGGTGGAGGCCAAGACAGTCCGCAAGTGCGACGGGAAGACCGCTACAAAATTCCTACGCGATCTCATCTATCGCTACGGGTTCCCAAACAGCATCATCACAGACAACGGCACCAATTTCACCAAGGGAGCCATGGCCGAGTTCTACGAGGAGCAAAACATCTGACTCGACCTCGCCTCAGTCGCCCACCCGGAGACCAATGGCCAGGCGGAACGCGCCAACCAGAGCATCCTCCACGGCCTGAAGCCACGGCTACAAGCCCCACTCGAGCGCACCGCCGGGTGCTGGGTCGAAGAACTCCCTTCTGTCATCTGGGGCATCCGCACCTCCGTCAACAGGTCGACGGGGTTCACCCCCTTCTTCATGGTGTATGGCGCCAAGGCAGTCATGCCAACCGGCCTCGAGCACGACTCACCTCGGGTGGTCAACTACACAGAGGCTGACAACGAGCTCGCACGCCAAGACAGAATCGACCAGCTCGACGAAGCACGCGACCTAGCTCGCTCCCGCACCGCCATCTACCAGCAAGGGCTTCGCCGCTACCACAGCCGGCGAGTATGGACTCGCACTTTCCAGGAAGGCGACTTGGTACTGCGTCTAATCCAGGACAAGAAAGGCATGCACAAGCTCTCCCTCCCTTGGGAGGGACCATTCGCCATCGGGCGAGTCCTGGGCAACGACGCCTACTACCTCACCGACGTCCGAGGTGACGGAAAACTCGACGTCAAGCGGCCATGGAATGTAAACCTCCTACGGAATTTCTACTCTTAGAACTCCAGACATGTACCCCCTACCCGCTATGAAATAAAGAAGATTGATTCGTGCAAATTGCGTCTACTCTCCATGCCTTGTGCCAGTCGGACTCATAATAACAGCGTTACGCTATTCGTAGAAGTCAACCTTTGGTAACGCGACCGGTACGGCCAAGTAGTGCAGTACAAGGGCACTGCAAAAATTCAGGCCTCGTACCGTCCACGAAAAAAGCTAACCCAGAGCCCCATTGGAGTCGCCTAGCTCGACTGGCTCCCCGAGCCAAGATGACTGCATTCTCTTCCCACAGCTACCTAGTCCTCCACATCCTCGGTGCAGCGACTCGAACGGCAAATTACCACGCTCGAGGACTGGCACCAGCCCAAAGAAGAGCGACTAGGGAAAAATGCCAAGTAAGAGAGCGCGCCCAGGACTCGCCATGCGACTGATCTTACGGATCAGGCAGAGCAACGCGCCTAACACAACGCGCCTAGTCCTCACCTACCTTGGGCATGCGACTAGAACGACCAAGTACCACGCTCGGGGACTCGGCGACCCGACCCCGTTCGCGCTCGGGAAAACGGCCAAGTAAAGAGCACCCCTGGGAGTCGCCATGCGACTGGCTTCCCGAGCCATGGCGAGTCGACCCCAACTCACTAACAGTTCACACAACATATAAAAACGAGGTTAACCCCACAAAAAGGACGGACGCGCTCGGGGGCTCGTACAACCAACACTCAAACCACAAAAGCAATGACAAAATAACCCGTGCATTCCTTCATAGCAGCAAAATTTTGTTCGCATACAAGAAGAATTACATGTTTATCTTGCGCTCACGCCGAATGGCAAAACACTCTATTCCGCAAGCTTCAAGGAGGAGGCGCCACCGTCCTTGCGGTTCGGATAAAGGGAACCCAGGGATTCGATGGGTACGTCGTGAGTTCACTCGCCATCGCCGCACGAAATGGTTGCTCCACCTTGAAGTCGTGGTGCGCCGGTTCGGGGTCATTGGGGGCGACGACCGTTTCCTGATAGGGAATAAGGTCGCCCATCGCCCAATCACGGTCAGAGTACACCGTGGCTCGCTTCGTCAGCTTCAACACCTCGGCAATCTCGACCGAGCCCGTCGACAAGGGGTACCCGCTCGTGACGTCGTCGAGGTTGAAATCGTCAGGAAAATGTGCGAGCCCAAGGCTCAGCGCAGTCGCCACTCCACGATGGAAGGCCGACCGCGTCATGAACTCCACGACCGACGGGGCCTTCTCTAGATAGCGCCATACCTCGATGAGGTCGTTGGGGATCACCTCCGTAGGCGAGATCTCCTGAAGATACGCCCGGAGGCAAGTCGCTGACAGCGCGGCTGAATCGACCAGGGTAGTCACGCATTGCCGCGCATCGTACGACTGCGCCTCTTCGGTGTTATCAGTGATCAGGCCTGCAACACACAAGCAAACAGTGAGCAAAGCACTAAAATATGTGGTACGCGAGCTCGGAAAGTGGCTGAAGGAAAGCTCACCAATCAGCGGGCGGCAGACGTCCATGATGAAATTCTGAAGAGCCGAGAGGTCATTCTGCAACCCGGCGACGAGTGCGTCCGACACCTTCCGCTCCTCAACAGAAGAAGTGACGGACGCCTTGGCTCGTCCTTCCACCGAGCTTGCTTCCGCCTTCGCCTCCTTGAGCTCACGCTCCAGTTCGGCGATTCGCTTCTCCGCGACGCTCAAGGAAGACGGAGCCACCGTCAACTCACCCGCCGAAACAAGGCCCTGGCGAGCCTCCTTCACTGCGGCCGCACTATTCTCTGCTTCTAAAACAAAACGGTCAACACCACAACAAGTTCGCGACAAGCGCCAAACAAGACAAACACTCACCCGAAGTCGCTCGAAGCTCCTCGTTCGTATCCTGGACAGCGAGAAGCTCCTTGTCCACGCGTCACTTGGCAGCAAGTCGCTCGGCCGACTCGCGCTGCAACCCTTGTGCAACAATCACAGCGTCAGCAACCAAAAATTCCTAAGTGCCCAGCCGCTGAAATTCAGCGACTAGGCACTCGGGGACTGGATGGCGAAAAATAGTAAGAATCCGACCACTGAAATTCAGTGGCCAGATCCTCGGGGACTGGACATACCTGGATGGAGGCACCTAGCATGCCGTGAAGCTCCATAGCATCCACCGACGAAAGCACGAGCGGAGTGTGCCCGCGACGCTGTTCGACCTCCATACCGGCGGCCCCAGGGAATTGGCTTGGTGGCACCGAGGCACTCGCCATGGCGTCCCTCGCTACAAAGCGAGGGAACGTTGCCACCACAGCGCCCGCGCCACCTGAAGGCGGCCCGGCCGCCTCAATCGAAACCATGGGGCCTGCCTACTGCGACCCCGCGTCCTCCGACGCCTTCAGAGGTACGCCCACCGCAATCAGGGCTTTGCTCGTGGCAGCCACTGGCTCATCCGAGATCGTGACGACTTCATCGCCTTTGGTTCTCCTGGTGCCATCGGCGAGAGCCTCAGTCTCTTCACCCTTCCTCTTCCTCGAGGGATCAGCCGACTCCTCTGCGGTGACCGATGGAACCTTGGCCACCGAAGGATGACCTATCTTCTTTACTCCAGTCCTGCGAGACGACTCCGTTAATAACACTCGACAATCGAAACACGAATCAAACAGACAGATGAAAGGCTGAGGAATACTCACTTGGTGACTCGGATAAATCGTAGGCCAGTGCGAATGCTGGCCGGCTTTTCTAGTTTTGGCCCCAGTGTAACACCCTCAGAATCGACCCTATGAAAGTTTCAGCAATTCCCGCCAAACCCGCATAGAAACGATTCAAAGGTGTCCACCAGGCACTTTCGTGCGGGTGGAAAACGAAGTAATACCATTACACATTAGTCCAGGATGGAACCCACAGAACAAATATATACAACAACGACTCTATGAGTCAAGAATACAGATATACAATACAAATATCCAAATCACCTTTAAAACGATACAGCGTCTGAGTACGGACGAGATGCAAATTGAGCTAAAAGCCCTGAAGAATAACCGATGGCGTCCATAACCCTGTCCAGGCCAAGCCGGAAGGGTAATCCTGCTAACGATGTCGATCTCCAAACCTTCTTAAACAAAAAAAGGGGTGTCAGCAAAGGGCAAAGGAAAAAAGAGAGCGGTCAGTAGTGAGGCCAGTATACGGCGAGACTAGAATTCGGCGGTCCTCGCCTACATAGGTATGGTGGACTGAAGCGGCAGCGCAACATGCACTAAACAACCTATAGAGACTCAATACAACTAGTGGCTATCAGATAGGGATAAGTAAGACCTATTCGGATCCAAACTCAAACTATCAACAAGCATACCCATCCTGGTGTTTCCCCCTCGAAACGAATCGAGGAAGTCAACCGAGGAACTCACACAGTTGGCAATTTTATCATTCCATTAAAGTTGTAGCAATTACTAGTCAGATATAGATAGCATGAGTCATCCTGATATAATAAGCAGTGGGCACTTTTAGTTAACCATTTCGTTGTAGTTGCGATACTTACTAGTCAGATATAATTGTAACATGTGACAACCCAAAACTTGCAATTGTTGGCACTTTTATTTAGCCATTCCATTATAGTGAAGCTGATTACTAGTCATTATAAAGTCAAATTTATAGCACTACTTTAGTTATAGTTATCTATGATCGAGATACTGTGCTCCAAGTCGTCCATAACCATGCACACAGCTTTCAGAAAGTTTTACCCTCCAGGGGGCACAAATAGCAACACACGCACGACCAAATGAAAACCCAACGAGGCATCATGACAGATCAATTGCAAGATTCATATAATATTTCAGGGGGGCACCCCACCAAGCTACCCGCTACGAAGTTGGCCGGCTCCGAGACGGACCTAGAGGTTTGCGAGAACGGATGTAAACGACTGGATACCCGAAAGTGTGACTAGACTTGTCGATACCACGTGATCGTGCCGTGATCCAGAATAGTACAGGCGCTCCACGCGCAATCATAAATAAAGCAGTAAAGCATGGTATAAGTACAAGATAGTAATAAAGCCCCAAACTAGTTTGTGGCACCAAGAAATAATATATGACTCAAGCTCTGGCTAGGGGGATTCATGGTCCCACATGCGGATAGTGCGAATATTCAAAGAACAGGTATCAAGTACTCGGGGTCCTATGGGACACAAGTGGACGGTTAAAAACCAAATAACATCCATTGCCCACCTGTGTCTCTGCATTATTTACCTACTTCAATTTTAGTTATTAAACGATAATTAAAGCCATGATCATCTCCAACATAAAGCATATGGCAGTCTTCCAACAACTGAGGTACTTGACGACACGCAACAACACTTGAGCAAGCAACTATGACACGCAAGTCCAACTATCTACCAAACAACAGGTAATAGGATGTTCCCAAGTCAATATAAGGCTGCAAGGGATATCACGGGTACGAAAACTAGAGCATCGCAACACAGATAGCAATAGATCAACGAGAGGAAATAAAGACTATAAAAATAAAATAGGTAAAAGGGGGAGAATGCTCGCCTGAAAATATTACCAAAGGTTCATATCCGAAGAACTTGTCGAAGCTCACAACATCTCATCGTCTTATCCGGGAAGAAGCAAAACACTAAAAGGAACAAGCGATGCAGCAATTACAACTAATGCGGAAGAATCAGCGTGATCATGATATGATGCATGGCAAGGCAAGTTAATGATGCAAACTATGTCGAAAAGTTATTAGGGGCATAGCACAATGATGATATAGCACTTATAATCATGAGGCATTATTAATAAGAAACAATTAGTTCTCAATTTTATTTATCATATTTTCCTTGCATAAACAATATTGATTATAAAACTGCTCTTAATGCATGATGCAAATGATAACATGGATATCATGGTTGGAGAGGTCTCGTCGCGTTGGTCGCGCTGATCGATTTGGTCATATTATTTACGGAATTCACACTTACAGATTTAAAGTTATGAATTTATTAAGAAAAGACATTTATTAACAATTAAATTATTTCGCAATTTTTAAATTGTTCAAATGATATTATAAATAGCATAAACATATTCCTCACATTTTTTTGATTCAAAAACATATATTATTCAATTTATTTGAATTTATGAATTTAAAGTATTATTTAAGTAAAAATTATTAAAGAGGGGTCGAAGTCAAAGGTTTGACTAGATAGAGTCAAATCTAGTCAAAATTGAAAACATGGATGAATTCATATTTGGAAAAAATTCACTTTTAATTTTGTAAGTTTCCTCAAATTCAAAAGCATTTGAAAGTTATGAATTTATTTAACTTATATTCACTCATGAAATTCTAGTTGAATTTGAATATAGCTGGGAACTTTTTCTTACTTGAGGCGAACCTACCCACACTCACGGCCAGATGGGGTCAGACATCCAACGGGGCCACACACGCGTGGGAATCTGGGCGCTGACACATGGAGCATCCAGGGTCCGCGGTTTGACAGGATAAGAAACACAAGGGAGCTTTTGGAAAAAGGCAAGATCTGATCGGTTACATGACGAATCTAAATATTGGATCCAGTGAAAACTGCTAGCTGACTCAAATTTTTGGAGGAAGATGGCGAGCAAACAATCAAGAATTTCGAGATGACACAAAGACTAAAGTTTAAGAAGAAAACAAGGCCTACAGGTTATATGTTTATGGTCTCGACAGAGGCGGACTATAGATCCCAGAAATCGATGAAGAACATAGTTGTTTTCGCCTGGTTATTGACAGATGAACTCAGTCCGATTTACAGAGAGCTGGGGACGTCTTATTAGGAAAATTTCTAGAGCTATAGAGATCGAATATCAGCGTGCAGGTAACTGTTTTGAAGGGTATTCATAGGGCTACAAGAGGGTGCTCACAACTCGGGCCAAGGTGAACTGTACCGGCTAAGCTATGGCGACAAATAGCGGCGGGAGTAGGCCCGTCTGTCTGCCTGTCGGCCACGCGCGTGCGATGCAGCTGATGGAGGCGCGCGACAGAGCGGCAAGGCACAACACGCACGGGTGAGGCCGGGGTGCAGGAGAGGGAAACCGGACGAGGGAAGGGGAGACGAAGTGGTGGAGCTCACCTAGGGAGGTGTCGGAGATGGAGATTCCAGGCCAGAAGGCGACGACGATGGCGGCACAGCGACGAACGAGAAAACGAGTGGCGGGCGAGCAGAGCTGAGCCCGGCACCGAGGCGGTCATGGCAGCGGTGCACAGGTGTGGTGTGCGCGTGCGGGTGCTGCTCCTGGCTCGATGCAGCGAGCACCGTGCTTGTGGCCAACGGCGGCGGCGGAGCCATAGCTCCGTCTAGCTAGGTTTTTCGTCGGAAGGAAGAAAACAGAGGGGTAGAGCCAGATGCAGATCGAAGGGGGAAAGTGGAGGATGGCAGGGAGGGAGGGGACCTGGTCTTGGTTAGGTAGCTTGGAGAGGTTGCTTTTTTGCATCGAGAGGAAAAGAGGCAAGCACGGCAACAACATGGTTGTGCACTGGCTTTCGCACGTGATCGCAGCGGGAAGAGGTACATGGCATAGATGGACTGGGTGCTTGGTGGAGTTGGACCAGTAGAAGGGGTGGTTCCCGCTTGATAGCCAGGGAGAGAAAACTAGATGGATAGAGCTAGGATTTTAGGAGAGGTTTTGGTTTAGGTTAAACTCAAGCAAAGATGATTAGGGTTACCTTAGAGACATTTATGTTTACAGATTTGCAAATGGATCCAAAAGCCAAGAAAGCAACAAAAGCCATATGAAGAGGAGTTCATTGTTTTGTATAGGATTTGGAAACAATGCTTCCAAAACTGGAAGAAACACATCAAAGAGAAAAGAATAAGGAGACTCTTCTTATGCATGGCCATGCATTAGTAATAAATGGTTCCTTCTTGTTGTGAAAACAACTAGACGTTTCATGGCCTTTATCAAACATTGAATGGAACCCTCTAAATACTAGACACTTATTCCACTCATATGGTCTCAAGAATTTAGGGGCATGCATGAATATGGCTATGGAAATATAGTGTGTGTACTAGTATTAATTCCACATGACCAAATATGTAACAAGCAAATCCATAAATTGAAGTAGAACCCTACAAGGAGAAAGAGATTGCCATGCAAATGTGTCAATGGGTCTCCCATACTTACTATTGTGAAAACAATATAGACCATATATGGGGCACAAGACAAAGAATGGATCCATTCCCAAATGTTTGTGAGCTAGAGTCAAAATACCAAAAGAGAAAGCATTTGCTCATAATACAAAGAGATGGTAGATTTGAGGATGGAACAAAAGGAAGGTGGCAAGGATAAGTGGTGGAGTTGAAAGAGATATGCCCACAACTCAACTTGGGCATGAAGCAATTTATCAAGAAGCAAATACAATATATCAAGAGCCAAATACAAGTAATACAATATATAATGCATATGGGATAAGAGCCAAATAGAGGGGTTTTAATATGATGCTTAAATGCAAGGTGGCATGATGACATGAGTATGATACCAGGATGATGCACAAAACAAAAACACCAAGCAATTTTCTATTAGTGGTTTTACCCGGGGTGCTACAATTCGACACCACTAACAATGGATCTCGCCCTCGAGATCCGCCTGATGATACGGGGAAGAAGGCCGACGGTCTCAATCTTCTCGCCTCGTGTATATCCTCGCGACACCACTAACAATGATTCTTTCTTCATATTGAAATCAGCGACACCACCAGCAAGGGTTGTTGGTCATGTTCGTCGAGAGAACACTCCGGTGAAACACAGACAAAGGCAGAGGTCTCAAAAGGTAAGGCCACCTCTAACTTTAGTGGAAGGAGTAAAATTGCATCGATCCACCATTCAATGTACAAGAGTGAATGATAAGAGTAGTCAGATGGTGATCAGTCCATCGCGCACCCAAAGCAATACTCTACACTTGAATAGGAGAATTATGCAACCAACTTTCAGAATTCGGACTGAAGATCTCGACAAGTGATGTTCGGAAAACAAAGGGGTGATGTAAGCTCTTCATTAGATCTAACATAGAAGAGGTCATCACGAAGGAGAACACCGGAAGATACAAAGAAAAAAATTAGTGAATTTTTGGGTCCACTGAAAGGTATAACACAGGAAGGATTCATCAGATAGCATGAAGACCGGATGCCGAAGCACCGTTACAAGAGGAGGAAGTGAAACCCTGAAGGTACGATGGAAACCCAACCACAAGAATTCCTGAACTCAAAGAAAATATAAGAGAAAAGATTCAGAACACGTTAAAGTAGAGAAGAATAGCAGAGGGATAAGGAGTAAAAGCAGACCTAATCAGACCTATCCAACCGATTTTGCAAAATATTTTTCACTCTAAAACGGCCGTTAGCTAGGTTATACTACAGGCTGGACCAGTGGGGTATCGTAACTGCTGAGCTCTCATACCACTCTGTAACACCCTCAGAATCAACCCTATGCAAGTTTCAGCGATTCCCGCCAAACCCGCATAGAAACGATTCAAAGGTGTCCACCAGGCACTTTCGTGCGGGTGGAAAACAAAGTAATACCATTACACATTAGTCCACGATGGAACCCACAGAACAAATATATACAACAACGACTCTATGAGTCAAGAATACAGATATACAATACAAAGATCCAAATCACCTTTAAAACGATACAGCGTCCGAGTACAGACAAGATGCAAATTGAGATAAGAGCCCTGAAGAATAACCGATGGCGTCCATAACCCTGCCTAGGCCAAGCCGGAAGGGTAACCCTGCTAACGACGTCGATCTCAAAACCTGCTTAAACAAAAAAAGGGGTGTCGGCAAAGGGCAAAGTAAAAAGAGAGCGGTCAGTACTGAGGCCAGTACACGGCGAGACTAGAATTCGGCGGTCCTCGCCTACATAGGTATGGTGGACTGAAGCGGCAGCGCATCATACACTAAACAACCTATAGAGACTCATTACAACTGGCAGCTATCAGATAGGGATAAGTAAGACATATTCGGATCCAAACTGAAACTATCACCAAGCCTACCCATCCTGGTGTTTCCCCCTCGAAACGAATCAAGGAAGTCAATCGAGGAACTCACACAGTTGGCAATTTTATCATTCCATTAAAGTTGCAGCAATTACTAGTCAGATATATATAGCATGAGTCATCCTGATATAATAAGCAGTGGGCACTTTTAGTTAACCATTCCGTTGTAGTTGCGATACTTACTAGTCAGATACAATTGTAACATGTGAAAACCCAAAACCTGCAATTGTTGGCACTTTTATTTAGCCATTCCATTATAGTGAAGCTGATTACTAGTCATTATAAAGTCAAATTTATAGCACTACTTTAGTTATAGTTGTCTATGATCGAGATACTGTGCTCCAAGTCATCCATAACAGTGGACACGGCTTTCAGAAAGTTTTACCCTGCAGAGGGGCACAAATAGCAACACACACACGATTAACCTTGGGAAAAACCAAATGAAAACTCAACGAGGCATCACGACAGAGCAATTGCAAGATTCATATAATATTTCAGGGGGCCACCCCACCAAGCTACCCGCTATGAAGTTGGCCGGCTCCGAGACGGACCTAGAGGTTTGCGAGAACGGATGTAAACAACTGGGAACCCGAAAGTGTGACTAGGCTTGTCGATACCGCGTAATCGTGCCGCGATCCAGAACAGTATAGGCGCTCCACGCGCAATCATAAATAAAGCAGTAAAGCATGGCATAAGTACAGGATAGTAATAAAGCCCCAAACTAGTTTGTGGCCCCAAGAAATAATATATGACTCAAGCTCTGGCTAGGGGGATTCATGGTCCCACATGCGGATAGTGCGAATATTCAAAGAACAGGTATCAAGTACTCAGGGTCCTACGGGACACAAGTGGAAGGTTAAAAACCAAATAACATCTATTGCCCACGTGTGCCTCTGCATTATTTACCTAATTCAATTTTAGTTATTAAATGATAATTAAAGCCATGATCATCTCCAACATAAAGCATATGGCAGTCTTCCAACAACTGTGGTACTTGACGACACGCAACAACACTTGAGCAAGTGACTATGACACGCAAGTCCAACTATCTACCAAACAACAGGTAATAGGATGTTTCCAAGGCAATATAAGGCTGCAAGGGATATCACGGGTACGAAAACTAGAGCATCACAACACAGATAGCAATAGATTAACGGGAGGAAATAAAGACTATGAAAATAAAATAGGTAGAAGGGGGAGAATGCTCGCCTGAAAACATTTCCGAAGGTTCATATCCAAAAAACTTGTCGAAGCTCACAACATCTCATCGTCTTATCCGGGAATTAGCAAAACACTAAAAGGAACAAGCGATGCAGAAATTACAACTAATGCGGAAGAATCAGCATGATCATGATATGATGCATGGCAAGGCAAGTTAATGATGCAAACTATGTCGAAAATTTATTAGGAGCATAGCACAATGATGATATAGCATTTATAATCATGAGGCATTATTAATAAGAAACAATTAGTTCTCAATTTTATTTATCATGTTTTCCTTGCATAAACAATACTGATTATAAAACAGATCTGAATGCATGATACAAATGATAACATGGATATCATGGTTGGAGAGGTCTCGTCGCGCTGTCGCGCTGATCGATTTGGTCATATTATTTACCGAATTCGGACTTATAGATTTAAAGTTATGAATTTATTAAGAAAAGACATTTATTAACAATTAAATTATTTCGAAATTTTTAAATTGTTCAAATGATATTATAAATAGCATAAACAGATTCCTCACATTTTTCTGATTTAAAAACATATATTATTTAATTTATTTGAATTTATGAATTTAAAGTATTATTTAAGTCAAAATTATTAAAGAGGGGTCAAAGTCAAAGGTTTGACTAGCTAGAGTCAAATCTGGTCAAAATTAAAAACATGGATGAATTCATATTTGGAAAAAAATTCACTTTTCATTTTGTAAGTTTCCTCAAATTCAAAAGCATTTGAAAGTTATGAATTTATTTAACTTATATTCACTCATGAAATTCTAGTTGAATTTGAATATAGCTGGGAACTTTTTCTTACTTGAGGCGAACCTACCCACACTCACGGCCAGATGGGGTCAGACATCCAACGGGGCCACACACGCGTGGGAATCTGGGCGCTGACACGTGGAGCATCCAGGGTCCGCGGTTTGACAGGATAAGAAAGACAAGGGAGCTTTTGGAAAAAGGCAAGATCTGATCGGTTACATGACGAATCTAAATATTGGATCCAGTGAAAACTGCTAGCTGACTCAAATTTTTGGAGGAAGATGGCGAGCAAACAATCAAGAATTTCAAGATGACACAAAGACTAAAGTTTAAGAAGAAAACAAGGCCTACAGGTTATATGTTTATGGTCTCGACGGAGGCGGACTATAGATCCTGGAAATCGATGAGGAACAGAGTTGTTTTCGCCTGGTTATTGACAGATGAACTCAGTCCGATTTACAGAGAGCTGGGGCCGTCTTCTCTGGAGGATTTATAGAGCTATAGAGATTGAATATCAGTGTGCAGGTAACTGTTTTGAAGGGTATTCATAGGGCTACAAGAGGGTGCTCACAACTCGGGCCAAGGTGAACTGTACCGGCTAAGCTATGGTGACAAATAGCGGAGCGAGCCCATCTGTCACTTTGTACCACGCAGCGGCGATGCAGGTGATGGACGCATGTGGCACAGGCACAACACGCATGGGGGAGGCTGGGGTGCAGGAGCGGGAAACTAGACGAGGGAAGGGGAGACGAAGTGGTGGAGCTCACATAGGGAGGTGTCAGAGACGGAGGTTCCAGGCCAGAAGGCGACGACGATGGCGGCACATCGACGAACGAGACAGCGAGTGGCGGGCGAGCAGAGGTGAGCCCGGCACCGAGTCGGTCATGGCAGCGGTGCACAGGTGTGGTGTGCGCGTGCGGGTGCTGCTCCTGGCTCGATGCAGCAGGCGCCGTGCTTGTGGCCGATGGCGGCGGCGGAGCCATGGCTCCGTCTAGCTAGGTTTTTCGTGGGAAGGAAGAAAACAGAGGGGTAGAGCCAGATGCAGATCGAAGGGGGAAAGTGGAGGATGGCAGGGAGGGAGGGGACCTGGTCTTGGTTAGGTAGCTTGGAGAGGCTACCTTTTTTGCATCGAGAAAAAAAGAGGCAAGCACGGCAACAACATGGTTGTGCACTGGCTTTCGCACGTGATCGCAGCGAGAAGAGGTACATGGCATAGATGGACCGGGTGCTTTGTGGAGTCGGACCAGGAGAAGGGGTGGTTCCCGGTTGATAGCCAGGGAGAGAAAACTAGATAGATAGAGCTAGGATTTTAGGAGAGGTTTTGGTTTAGGTTAAACTCAAGCAAAGATGATTAGGGTTAACTTAGAGACATTTATGTTTTACCGATTTGCAAATGGATCCAAAATCCAAGAAAGCAACAAAATCCATATGAAGAGGAGTTCATTGTTTTGTATAGGATTTGGAAACAATGCTTCCAAAATTGTAAGAACCACATCAAAGAGAAAAGAATAAGGAGACTCTTCTTATGCATGTCCATGCATTAGTAATAAATGGTTCCTTCTAGTTGTGAAAACAACTAGAATTTTCATGGCCTTTATCAAACATTGAATGGAACCCTCTAAATACTAGACACTTATTCCACTCATATGGTCTCAAGAATTTAGGGGCATGCATGAATATGGCTATGGAAATATAGTGTGTGTACCACTATTAATTCCACATGACCAAATATGTAACAAGCAAATCCATAAATTGAAGTAGAACCCTAAAAGGAGAAACAGATGGTCACGCAAAGGTGGCAATAGGTCTCCCATACTTATTATTGTGAAAACAATATAGACCATATATGGGGCATGAGACAAAGAATGGATCCATTCCCAAATGTTTGTGAGCTAGAGTCAATATACCAAAAGAGAAAGCATTTGCTCATAATACAAAGAGATGGTAGATTTGAGGATGGAACAAAAGGAAGGTGGCAAGGATAAGTGGTGGAGTTGAAAGAGATATGCCCACAACTCAACTTGGGCATGAAGCAATTTATCAAGAAGCAAATACAATATATCAAGAGCCAAATACAAGTAATACAATATATAAAATGCATATGTGATAAGAGCCAAATAGAGGGGTTTTAATATGATGCTTAAATGCAAGGTGGGATGATGACATGAGTATGATACCAGGATGATGCACAAAACAAAAACACCAAGCGATTTTCTAGTAGTGGTTTTACCCTGGGTGCTACACCCAGTTTCCGATTGAGGCCCGTCTCGAACATGCTCTATGCCCAAGACACCGACGGTTTATTCGAGGATGAGGCTGCGGCAGGAGGCTCAGTGGCAATTGTCGCGGGAGCTCCTCTCGGCGGCGAGGCCCCTGCAGCTGGAGTGGCCACCAACCCGGTGACTGGGGCGAATGGTGGCGGTAGTGATGCCAGCGGCGCCTCGTATTCCATGATGGTCGCACCAGTCGCTGTAGCTGTGTGCGCCGCTGTTTCTTCGGCTATGCTGGTAGCATCGGAGCTACTCGCGGACCGAGGCGGAGATGCCGGCTTGGCCGGCTTCGTCATCTTCTTGGGTGGCGGCGTCTTCTTCTTCTTTGACGGCGTGGCCTCGCGCCGTGAGGTATGCTCGGGGAGCTCGTCGTCGTCATGGGCCTCGAGGCTTTTGCTGGCCTCGAGTTCACGCTGTTGCTGCCCGCGAGTCTTGTGGACCGTGGGGGCAGCAACCTCCACGGTTTCGTCACCGTCGTCGTCGTCATCACCATCGCCACCCCTGTCACTCCTGACATCGCCCTTGTCAGGCAATGACTCCCTCTCGTCCTCGGCGGACGAGTTCGAGTTCTCGTCATCTGCGGGTGGAAGCCAAACTTCCACCACTTGGAATAGCTGCAACGGTCAAACAACATTAAGCACAACCGCGAATGCACAAACTGCGACTGCGATTGCAAGGGAAATAAAAACTCACCGTTGGAGCTGGGCGCTTCGCGGTATAAGGACTTTGTCAGGTCGGCCTTGCCCGTGTACTCGTACATATAGTGGGCACGGCTGGCCAGAGGCACGATCCGTCGCCTGAGCCAGGAATTGTAGAGGTTGATGGTTTGGAGGCCTTTCTTCTTCAAGTTGCGGATGGTCTGCAACATCTCATCGACGACCATCCGCTGGTCCAGCGGAAGCTTGGTGACTTGGAGCCGACGCGGCTCGGGCCGGTCGGCAGAGTACCTTGTAAGCGCCACCTCGTCGCCCGGCGTCGACTCGGTCATGTAGAACCAGCTCTTCTTCCACTCATTTGCTGCCTTGGCAGGCAGCATCAGATCGAAGAACGACGCCTTCGACTTCAGCTAGAAGGTCAGGCCGCCTGCGGCTAACATTGGGCCACCCACCTCTTCACGGTTGATCCTCCCATGGAACAGATCTTGCCATAGGGGAAAGTATGGCCGACAGCCCAGGTAGCACTCGTAGAACGCCACGAAGATGGCGAGCTACTCGATGCTATGTGGTCCCAGGTCCGATGGCTGGATGTCGTATTAGGCGTAGAAGCGGCGGAAGAAGAGGGACGTGGGGAATCCGAGCCCCCGTTCCAGGTGGCTGGTGAAGCAAATGAATTCCCCCTCGCGCGGATCTGGAATCACTTCTCCGGCCGCGGGGATGCGCCATCTCCCGGCACGGAGTATCCCTGCCTCCCCAAACGATTTTAGCAGCGCCTTCATGCACTTGGATCTTCCCCATGGTTCTGGAGGAGGGGCCATTGGCTGAGGGATTGGGGGTTGTGAATCGCTCTCGGTCGCTCTAGTCGCTGCGCAGAATGGAGGAACGAGAATGCACGAGTTCTGAGGAAGTGAGGGAAGCATTTTCTCCTCACCCGTCACTCTCCTTATATAGTGGTTGTTACCCGCCATTTTCGGGGAGCCGTTACCACGCGGTAATTACGCCGATATTACCTTTTGGATTACCCAACGGCTAGTTTGACCAAGCTGACGGTCCAACTTCGTCCACTCAACTCGCTATCTTCAGTGACTCGATGATTCGCCGACCCGATCACAATAACAGTGACTTGACTATTCGCCGACCCGTTCGCCAAGCTGTGATCTGATTGGTCGCCGTTATTGCGACTAAAATGACTAGTTATTTCCTTTGTTCAGGAGTCCACCGCCGATTCGACTGGGCGTCCGAATTGGACCCGCATACTCCGACTGCCAACGAACACCTGTGACGAATCAACAACGGCCTCGGGGACTACTGATGGAGATATGCCTACCGGGGTATGCCCAGCAGGACGTTTCCTATTGGCCCGAGCTACCAGCGAGTAGGCCTACAGGACGGCGACTGGATTGAGACTTGGCAAGGACTCAGGCGACTGGAAGCTGGAGGCCCAAAAGCGTAGCTAGGCCCAGTCGGACTAGGTCAAAGACCCTCCGAATCCTTAACCAATTCGGTTGTAGATCTGTAAACCCTAGCGAGGTGAGCCTATATAAACCTCCCTAGGGTACGCATAGAGGACACGTTCCATCATACACCCCAGTGACTCGCCGCCTAGTCGTCGAGCTCGCCCTTGTACTCTCTCCATAATACAATCTAGCATGAGTAGGTCTTTACCCTCCGGGGGCCGAACCTGGGTAAACCCTTGTGTCTCCGCCCTCATCTCGCACCGCAGATGGCTGGCCGCCCTTGCCCCATGTTCTACTACTCGCTGCCGATTGCAACATCTGTCGTGGCCATTCCCACGACAGTTTCTTTGGAAACCCTAGTTCTAGATTTGGTTCTTACAAGCTTGTCTTTGATTGTTTGACAACTTACTTGTATTCGGGAGCCTCCAATTAGGTTGTGGATGTGTGCCTTGAACTTGTCGTAAAGGTGCCAGCTTCCACCTCAAAGGTTGCCGATATAGTGGAAGAGGTGAATAGAACCCTTTGGGGTGAGGTTCATCGGAGAACATGGGAGGCCTATCGTGGCGTTGGTGGTTTGAAACCACCCCCTCTCCAAATGTAGATGTACTTCTCCTCAAAAGGAAGTAACTATGGGAAATAAACTCTTGTGTCTTCGTGTGCTCCACTTTGGTTACTTCTATCCTTTACCGCACTTTACTTAACTTGTTCTTTCTTAGTGTATGTGCTAGTTTGACATATTAGTAAATTCACCTTAGTTGCATAATCTAGAGAATTTATCTTTTGTGTCAACCCTAATTTAAAAAAGAGTAAAATTTGAAGTAGCACCTATTCGCCCCCCCTCTAGGTTCCCATACGATCCTTTCAATTGGTATCGAAGCCTCGACTCTTTATTTGATCTTTACCGCCTAAGAGTAAATGGGTAGCCGAGTAGGAGAAGATGATGGTGAGACTAGTCAAACAGTGACCATGGAGGATCTCAATAACTTGGAAACGAGATTGAGCTCCACCCTGGGCAACGAAATCAAACAATTGCACAATCTACTTGAGCAACTTGTTAAAGATAAACTTGCCTCACCATCTCCTCCTCACGAGGAAGCTCCATCATTACCAAAGGTGATTGCCTCGGCATCACCCACGGTTGTGGTGGTGGGGCATAATCAAGACAACACTAATTCCTCCTCAAAAAGGGATAATGGGAAGTGAGAGCATCATGAGGTTCCCAATTGTTACTCTCCCGACCCACCTATTCCTCACCCACATATAAACAATAGGGTGACCCACCTAATCTTGCTTCATCTACTTTTGATCAATGGCAATCACTAATGAAATCTCATGTGTGCAGCTCTTCCATTGAGTTATGGAACATCAATGAAGGACTCCGTATTGGGGATCCAACCAACTTTACAAGAAGAGAAGTTGTCAATAATTAACTCAATGTCACCGCTTTGCATATGATTCAACAAGGATTGGGTACAAAAGATTACCCTCACATTGAACACCTCAACACCTCCAAGGAAACTTAGGATGCTCTACGGAGTTATATGTTGGAAATGAGAGCATGAGAAGGAACCGGTATGATGCACTAAGAAATGAGGCCGAAGGCTTCTATATGAAGGATGGTGAAGATCATGAAGACATCTATAGAAGGCTCAAGTCCACCACCACCACCTTGAGGAATGTGGGTGCCTCACATGTGGATGATGCTTGGATAAAAGGGAAATATGTGAGTGCACTCATGCTCTTTGAGACCACTGACTTCAAGAGTCTACAAGGAAGACACGACTAACATCTCATGACCTCCAATGAAGTTATGCAAGAGATGGCCTCTTTCAAGGTTGCCGCCAAGAATGCTAAAGATGCCCGTGCTCGAGCCCTTGGAATGAGCAATGGTGTCAACCTTGCCTTAAAAGCCAAAGTTGTGGAGTATGTGGATGAAGATGATAGTGATGAAGGCTTATCTACAAGCCTCCCCAATGATGTCAAGGTTTCTCATGGTGAATATATGGATTTCTATGAAAGAAACTTTTGGAAAGGCCCCTCCAAGGCCAAGATGGAGATGCAACTATGAAGCAACCCTAATGGGAGAAGAGACAATGTCACCAAATTAAGAACTTGCTTCAATTGTGGTGACAGCTATCACTTTGTTGCCAGTTGTCTCTATGAGAAAAGGGAAGATCATGGGAGTAAACTTGTGTTGAAGACCTCCAAAGCTCCTTTCAAGAAACCCTTCATCAAGAAGAATCCCACCAACAAGAAGTTGGGTGAAATTGTATTGATCACTCATGAAGAATTCTCCTCCGACAATGAAGATGATGAAGAGGAAACATCAAGTGGTGTGGCTGCTCTTGCCACTACTTCTACACCCACATTCTCTCTCTTTGACTCTTAAAATGATAATATCTCCAACAAGAAGGTCACTTGCCTTATGGCAAGAGGAACAGAGGTATTATCATTGTCACACCCCTCCAACTTGGTCGATAATGAATTTGATGATGAGATATCTCTTGAGGTAAAAAAGGAATTAATTTCTTTTGATGAGTTCATGAATAACTTGCAAGGGGAACACAAGAGACATTTTGTGGACCTCTTAGATCAACTTTATCACGCACAAGAACTTATTGATGAGAGATGTAAACAGGGGAGAGAGCACATGATTGAGGTAGAAGCTCTAAATAATGCTCTAGAAGAAGAACAAGAGACTAGGTTGTTGATGACCCACAAGTATAGGGGATCGCAACAGTCTTCGAGGGTAGTATAACCCATTTTATTGATTCGACCCAAGGGGAGCCAAAGAATGCTTATAAGCCTTAACAACTGAGTTGTCAATTCAGCTGCACCTGGAAATAGTCTTGCTCATAGCAGTTTATCAGTAGCAACAGTTTTGTAGTAGTAATAGCAAAGTAACAGTAGTAGTAAAACAAAGGCAGTAGTAACAATAGTAGCAAATAGTAATATTTGAGTGCGGTAGGCATAGGGATGGATGGACGGGCGTTGCATGGACGAGAATGTTCATGTAATTTCAAGATTTAGGGCATTAGCAGATAAATAAGATAAAGCATCCAAGTACTAAACATTCATAGGCATGTGTTCCATATATAGTCATACGTGCTCGCAATGAGAACTTACACAACATCTTTTGCCCTGCCAGCCCGTTGCAATGGGGCCTCAAGGAAATCTACTGGCAATTAAGGTACTCCTTTTATTAGAGTACCAGTTTAAATCATTAACACTCCATGAACACACATGATCCTCATATCACAGCCATCCCCTCCGTCTGTCCCAATTTCTGTCACTACGGGGCCTTTGGTTTCGGACAATGATATGTGTAAACAACTTGCAGATAAGATCACAAACAATACTATCATCATGAATCAATAACATGTTTAGATATGAGATCATGGCACTCGGGCCCTAGTGACAAGCATTACGCATAACAAGTTGCAACAATGTCAAAAAGCACTAACAAAGATACTAGGAACCATGCCCTAACAATCTTATTCGATTACATGATAGATCTCATCCAATCCCTACCATCCCCATAGCCTATAGGGGAGATTACTCACTCATGGATGGGGGAAACATGAATGGTTGATGGAGAGGCGTCGGTGATGATGATGGCGATGATCTCCTCCAATTCCCTATCCTGGCATGGTGCCAGAACAGAGTTTCTGGTTCCGAATCGCGGTTTCTGGTGGTGGCGGCGCGGAGGAACTCTATCTGGAAAAACATCGAACCCCCTATGTTTTTAGGTCAGAGGGCTATGTAGGCGAAGGGGGAGATCGAGGGGGCACCCGAGGTGGCCTCACCACCCCTAGGCGCAACCTAGGATGGCCTGCGTGGCCAGGGGGTGTGGGCCCCTCGTGGCCCTCCTTCGTCTCCTGTTCTGGCTCCGTGAGTCTTCTGGTAAAATAGGAGTTTTGCGATATTTTCTGGGATTTTTCCTGAAAGTTGATTTTCTGCACAAAAACTAGACACCAAAGCAATTCTGCTGAAAATAGCGTTAGTCTGTGTTAGTTGTATCCAATCACACAAATTATAGGAGAAACAATAGCAAAAGTGTTGGGAAAGTAGATACGTTTTGGACGTATCAACTCCCCCCAATCTTAGCTTATTGATTGTCATCAAGTAATTCAGTAGAAAACTGAGTGCGATAAAAGAAACTTTCACGAACACATTTGCTTCATATGATGTATATATTCTCAGCGTAAGAGTAGATACTTAGGCAATTCATAATAAGGAGTATGCAACTAAGTCTACTCAATAGTCATGCAAGCTATGAAGAGATTACAACACAATAATAATAAGTAGCATGAGACATAAGCATAAGCAACATTGCAATGCTCTTAAGAAGGTATGATAGAGTGGTATCTCACTTGCCTTTGATTGTGGAGCAAAACATAAATGCCAAGGCACATGTGAAGTCAAGTTAAGACTAGAAGTAAAGATATCAAAGATACAAGAATCAAAGTTATGTCATAATTAACCAAGTTTTGAGACAAGCACATTACACTAAGAATGACAACTATGCTCTCAAGAAGGTGCTCATAGAATGAGTGGTGACTCAACAAAGAAGTGAAAAGGTTTTGAAAAGTTTGAAAGGCTTTCAAATGCTGAAAGTATGGTACTCACTAGCTTTGAGCTCTCATTGCCCCTATCATAGGCATCTTTAAGTGGTTAAGTTTAAAGTGAGGTCCAATATGAGTTATATGCTTGACAGATCATAAACTGGAAATCTCATGTCCCTTGAGTACGAGGGCCGTTCCTCATGCTACTCAACTTTAGTTACCCGTAAGTTCTTGTCATTGTAAATACATGCGTATCATAGAGAACCTCCAACGGGATACCCCTTGCCCCATGATATAGGAGCTATCCCATATCAAAATGACAAGGCAACAGACAGTGAGTATCTCAGCAATTCTTTATTTACCATGGGAATGGTACATATATTTTTTTATCTTCTATTTTTTCTCTATATATTTTTTTCTGAGGATGCTTCATAGATTGCTCACTATGGTTATGCTGCAACTTTCCACAATGATTAGGCATGGAGCAGGCTAGCGGCCTAGGCGTTTCTCTAACACATATACATAACTACATGGACTTACAAGCTCCCCTTTTATTTCACACTGTCGACATCCGTAAACAAAAGAGCATGATATCAACTGGATAATATTTACAGGTGTTGAAAGCGTTCCTCGTGACAACACGGTTCTGCTAACTCCCAGCCTATAATTTGCAAGCATATAACTTTCATGGACAGTCACAATGGTTCAGGTTTATTAAGTGCAAGAAAGTAAAGTGTGCCATCAAGTTCGTGAGAGCTTTACTAACTAATTTTCTCATAACAAGCAAACATTTTATTTGGAAGAAAACGAGGCATAATAAATATGCACGGAATAGCAATGATGCTAGTAGGTATATATGGTGGACACTTTTTGAAAATTTTGGTTTTGGGGAGTTGGAAGCACAAGTAGAGCTCATACTTAGTGCAAGTGAAGGCTAGCAATAGAAAGGGTGCGACAAACGAGAGAGCAATAACTGTCATAATCATGCTTGCAACAAAACAAAATTAATTATGGCATAAAAGTGATACAAGAACTCTGAGGCAAAATAAATCATCGAGGATTAACTGACTTTTGTTCAGTCATATGCATGCGTGAGCATGTGCCAAGTCGATTCAAATGAAACATCCAGAGGAGGATACCACAATGTCATAACAAGTTATGAATATAACAATGCAAGCAAACATTCATATGACAAGCTACAAACTATTAGCAAGCTGGAGCTAATCATAAGAGAGCAAGAACTATTAAACATCTAATAAATAACATACACCTTACATGAATAGACTAAGCATGCCCATAATGATGAGTATATGAACAAAAATGAAAACAAATAAAGTTCATTACCAGCCTCTTACCACACCTCGAGTTGTCGTAAATCATCATTATTGCCTTTCACTTGTGTGGCTTGAATTATAACATGAAACCAAACTCCAAAGGAGTCACTGAGGACCGCTGAACCCTGCAACGAACTTCACAAAACCAGAGAAGAACAACAAATATTTTTGTGTATTCGCTTTTTTTTAAATCAAGCGCTCAAAGCAAAAGCAAATAAAGCAAAATATTTTTGGATTTTTCTTATAGCAAACCAAACCCAAAAGAAAGAAAAGCAAACCAAAGCTAAAAGAAAAAGAAACAAACAAAGAGAAACAACAAAAATAGTTTTGGTCTTTTTGTGTTTTGGAAAGCAGAAACAAAAACTAAAAAGAAAACGAAACATGGATATACAAAGTACTTATAGAACATGATACGTAGATGACTGTGGTGTCGGTGTACCTCCCCCCAAGCTTAGGCTTTTGTCCTAAGTGAAGATTAATCAAAACGCGGGTAGTAGCCCCAAGCCGGTGGATCATTGTAGGAATGATCATAATCAGGCCCTCGTGATGAAGAAGAAGTTCCCCAATCATAAGAGGGCTTCTGGTATGAAGACTCCCCCATGTTGGAGGGCTGAACCAAATTATCTTCGGCATCCTCTCCAACATTCTCCTATTGCTGGGAGAGCTCCGCCATGTATGTGTAAAGTTCTTCCTCTATGAGTGACCATCCTTGCCTAGTATCAAAGTTAAACAAAGCAGGTGCAGGCAAAGGGACTACTTTCTCAGACTTACCCCCTCTCCAACCACTCTTACAAAGGCTATTTCATAAGGTAACTCGCTCCAATTAGCCCAAGAAGAAACAAATTTATGTTGTACCATGGAATTGAGATCAAGTCTCTCTATGGTAAACTGCAAGTCTAAATGATGAAGCGCTAAACCATGCAAAACTAACAAACGAGAGGCAATGAGGCCTCCACAAATTCCCCCTTTCTCGCGGTTAGCAGCAAGACGGAAGGCTATCAAAGCACCCAAGTTATACGTCCTATCTTGTTTCAAGGCAGCTGAGATAAAAGCTAGATCAAATGATGATAACTTACTAGCAGTCTTCTTACCAGGAACACACTTAGCAATAAAATAGGAAAAATTAGGAATGGATGGGTAATGAATATTCCGAATTTTACCACTCTCCTTTGATAAGTTGAATCCTTGGAAAATCTCCACATATAAGTCCATGAGTGGCGTAGGCCTCTCCCTAATCTTCCCACATGAACCCCACTGTGGCACTCTGATAGCTGCACAAAAATCATCAAAAGGGAGGTTGAAAGCTATATTGTAAATTTTGTAGTGAACCATGGGGTTAGTCAAAGACCAACTAAATTGAAAATCTTGCACCACAAACATAGTTAGTTTCACATATTGGTAAGGTTCTTCTCCAACAAAATGCTAAAACCCTGCATTAGAAATTAGAGTTTGGAAATCCTGAAATATCCCTGCAGCTCTCATGAATTCTGGGCATGGATAAATGGAAGATAAAACTTCCTCCTCGTGGTGGAATTTCGTAATCTCCGGTACCCTTAATTCATGTTGACTCAGCTGGTATTCAGTCATCTTCTTTTCTGAAATTTTTAGACAAACATCAAACCAAGTGATTTCCAAGTTGATAAATGATGAGGAACTACTATAGGAACTTTCTAGAGGGCTAAACATGCATCAAAATGAAATATCTAAGCATAGAAAAAGCATGCAAGATCACACAACCTTTCACCTATAGTAGAAAAATACTCAAGATACAATCCACCAATCAAAAATTTAATTGGACAAGCGGAGGAAGTACATACCGGAGAGTAATCCCTCCAAAAATCAGCAGCAAAGGTGGGCTAAGCAAGGAGATCGAAATTCGGGAGAAAGAACAGCAGGAACTCGAGCTTTGAGAAGTTTTCTGGTATTTTTCGGGAGAGAGAAAGAAGTGGCTGGAAGGAGGCTAAGTGGAGGGCTAGGGTGGCCCACACTTGGGCCAGGCACGCCCTAGGGCTGGCCGCGCCACCAGGGGGTGTGCTGGCCTGGTGGGTCCCCATGGGTCACTCTAGGTGCCCCTCTGCCCCTTTTTTCATAAAAAAATTAATATGAATTTTCTGGAATTTTTCAGAAACTTTATTTTTGGTCAATTTTCATGTTATGAAAATCGATTTTCTCGCAGAAAAAGTTTTTTTTTAAAGACACAAAAACAAACCAAAACCAAAACTACAAAAATTCGAAGACACTCTAACAAACAAACAACTAGCAAAACTAAGACGAACAAGATGAAGAGCAAAGATTGGAATGGAGAAAAATAAAAGTGAGCAAGGATAATCATTGTGAAAGCATTGTGTTGTCCCTTAAAATCACTTTGTTAGCAAGGTTGATCAAGTCTTGTTACCAAAACAATTTTATATGAAATAAAACTTTGTATTTCACTAAATGATTATGTTGCCTCAGTCTTGATAGCAATAGTCCCAATCATTATAGTTTCAAAATTTTCTTATGGAATGGGACAATATATTTCTCCAACTTTGATGCCCTCAATATTTTCAATTGAATTCAGGCCATAGCTCTTATCAATCTTCTTTGGGAAATAAACAGTATGCTCTTTTTAATTAATATTAAAAGTTACTTTTCCTTGATTACAATTGATGACAGCACCTGCAGTATTAAGAAAAGGTCTGCCAAGAATAATAGACATATTATCATCTTTAGGCATCTCAAGCACAACAAAATCAGTTAAAACCAAGCAATTATGAGCCACTTGAACAGGAACATCCTAACATATACCAACAGGAGTAGTAGTAGACTTATCAGCCATTTTCAAATATATATTAGTTGGTATCAATTTTTCTAGTTGAAGTCTCTTGTAGAGAGAAAAAGGCATAACACTAACTCCAGCTCCCAAATCACATAAAGCAGTTCTAACATAATTATTTTTAATAGAGCAAGGAATAGTTGGAATACCTGGATTCCTAAGTTTCTTTGGAACCTTACCATTGAAGGAATAATTAGCAAGCAAAGTATAAATTTCCTCATTAGGAATCTTCCTTTTATTAGAGACAATATCCTTCATATACTTTGAATAAGGAGGCAACTTAATAGCATCCGTCAAAGGAATTTGCAAAAAGAAAGGTTTCATCCACTCACAAAACTTGTTATAGTGTTCTTCCTCCTTTGACTTGTGTTTCTTATTAGGAAAAGGCATTGGTTTTTGAATCCAAGGTTCTCTTTCACTACCATGTTTATTAGCAATAAAATCTTCCTTAGTGTACTTAGTGTTCTTAGTGTGATTTTATGGTTCTTCTTCAATTTCTTCCTTATCAAGAGCATCATTGTTATCATTACCACTTTCAGTTTCAGCATCAGAGACAGATATACTATTAGGATCTACAGCAGCAACTGTTTTATGTTTCTTTTTCTTTCTCTTAGAAGAAGTACCTCTATTTTCAGCTTGTTGAGAATCCTACTCAATTCTTTTAGGATGTCCCTCAGGATATAAGGGATCTTGAGTGGTAGCACCACTCCTAGTTCTAATTTCATAAGCATGTTTATCTCCAGAAGCATTTACTAGCATATCCTTTTGTACTTTAGCAAGTTGATCAATTTGAGTTTGAACCATTTGGAAGTGTTTAACAAGCATTTTAACATCATTAGAAGTTCTTTCCACTATATCTTTTAATTCATTAATAGCTGTAGAGTTTTCCAATAAATGATTCTGAACTTGTTTATTAAAATTTCCTTATTAAATAATAAAAATGTCAAGTTCCTCTAAGCATTGAACAGGAGGTTTGCCATAAGTAATATCACCTTCATCAAAGTGTTGGAGAGAGTGTACCTCAATTGTGGATGAATGGGAGATTGTCTTACATAATTCTTCTATAGGGGGTAAATTCTTCACATCTTCAGATCTAATACCCTTCTCCTTAAGACATTTCTTAGCTTCTTTCATCACTTCATCATTTAATTCAATCACTCCCCTCTTCTTTGGTGTTGGTGTTAGGGTTGGTTCAGGTGTAGTTGGCTCAGGTGTAATTGGCTCAGTTGTAGTCCAATCATCATAATTATTGCTTATTTTAGCCATTAATTCTGCATCTTCTATAGGAGTCCTTTTCCTGAAAACACAATCAGCAAAACTATCCAGGTATGTCCTAGATTCATCAGTTAGTCCATTATAATATATATCAAGAAGCTCATTTTTAGGTAATGGATATCCAGGATGTGCATGAATCAAGGCACAAAACCTTGTCCATGACTCGGGCAATTTCTCCACTTCTCCCTGTTTAAAATCAAAAAGTTTCTGCAAAACAGCATGTCTAGCACTAGGAGGGAAATATTTCTAAAAGAAAGTAGCAATCAAGCAATCAGGGCTATCAATGGATCCAGGAGGTAAACTATTAAACCAAGATTTAGCTTCTCCTTTTAGTGAAAAAGGGAATATTTTAGCAACAAAGTAGGTGTGCATGTTAACATCATCAGAAAATAAGGCACTCATAGTGGAAAGCTCGGTCATATGTGCCACAGCCCTTTCATTCTCAGTCCCACAAAAAGGTTCTTTCTCAACAATGTTTATATAGGATAAATCAAGAGAGAAATCATAATCTTTATCTTTGATGTTTATGGGAGAAGTAGCAAACTTAGCATCAGGAGATAGTTTAGGTATAATAGTACGTTTCTCAAGGAGACTCTTAATAGCTCTAGCACCACGTGTGTTTCGATATTCTTCAATAAATTCATCAATCATTTCAATATAACCATCATTAATATTATAACCCTCTCTAGACTCAGGTGAGCTAACAAGTGTAATAGTGTCTTCACTAGGAGTTTCAGTGTTTCCCAATATAGTTCTAGAAATTGTAGCATCTAGGAAAGGACCTAATGAACCACTGTCATGAAGCACAATAGAAGTAACATCATGAGCATCAGAAGCAATTTCATATTCAGAAGTAGTAGCAGTGTGTGTAGCAGATGTATGTGTTGGTGGTGTAACAAGCTTACTTATAATAGATGGTGAATCAAGAGCAGTAGAGGTGTTTAGGACTGTACCTCTTCTTGTAGTGGGTGGTAAAATAGGAAACTTTCCATCATGAGACTTTCCCATGATGAAAATGATAGTAGCGAACAGTAATAAATCCAAGTGAACTTACAAATAAAGTTATGCTCCCCGGCAACAACGCCAGAAAATAGTCTTGATGACCCACAAGTATAGGGGATCGCAACAGTCTTCGAGGGTAGTATAATCCAATTTATTGATTCGACACAAGGGGAGCCAAAGAATACTTATAAGCCTTAACAACTGAGTTGTCAATTCAGCTGCACCTGGAAATAGTCTTTCTCACAGCAGTTTATCAGTAGCAACAGTTTTGTAGTAGTAATAGCAAAGTAACAACATCAGTAGAACAAAGGCAGTAGTAACAATAGTAGCAAATAGTAGAATTTGAGTGTGGTAGGCATAGGGATGGATGGAAGGGCGTTGCATGGACGAGACTATTCATGTAATTTCAAGATCTAGGGCATTTGCAGATAAATAAGATAAATCATCCAAGTACTAAAAAATCATAGGCATGTGTTCCATATATAGTCATACGTGCTCGCAATGAGAACTTGCACAACATCTTTTGTCCTGCCAGCCCGTTGCAGCGGGTCCTCAAGGGAATCTACTGGCAATTAAGGTACTCCTTTTAATAGAGTACCGGAGCAAAGCATTAACACTCCATGAACACACGTGATCCTCATATCACAGCCATCCTCTCCGTCTGTCCCAATTTCTGTCACTTCGGGGCCTTTGGTTCCGGACAATGATATGTGTAAACAACTTGCAGATAAGATCACAAACAATACTATCATCATGAATCAATAACATGTTCAGATATGAGATCATGGCACTCGGTTCCTAGTGACAAGCATTAAGCATAACAAGTTGCAACAATGTCAAAAATCCCTAACAAAGATACTAGGCACCATGCCATAACAAACTTATTCGTTTACATGATAGATCTCATCCAATCCCTACCATCCCCATAGCCTACAACAGGGAATTACTCACTCATGGATGGGGGAAACATGGATGGTTGATGGAGAGGGATCGGTGATGATGATGGCGATGATCTCCTCCAATTTCCCATCCTGGTAGGGTGCCAGAACGGAGTTTCTGGTTCCGAATCACGGGTTCTGGTGGTGGCGGTGCAGCGGAACTCTATCTGGAAAAATGTCGAACCCCCCTCTGTTTTTAGGTCATAGGGCTTATGTAGGCGAAGGGGGAGACCGAGGGGGCGCCCGAGGGGGCCTCACCACCCCCAGGCGCGGCCTGGGTTGGCCCGCGCGGCCTGGGGGTGTGGGCCCCTCATGGCCCTCCTCCGTCTCGTCTTCTGGCTCCGTGAGTCTTCTGGTAAAATAGGAGTTTTGCGATATTTTCCGGGATTTTTCCTGAAAGTTGATTTTCTGCACAAAAACTAGATACCAAAGCAATTTTGCTAAAAACAGCGTCAGTCCATGTTAGTTGTATCCAAATCACACAAATTAGAGGAGAAACAATAGCAAAAGTGTTCGGGAAAGTAGATACGTTTTGGATGTATCAGTTGTCTCTTGAACTAAAACTTGAAGGGCTTGATGGGGCTAATGACATAATTTTTAATAGACTCGTCAAGGAAAGAGACCATGCTATTGCTAAATATAAAAAGGCTAAAAAGTACAAGATTGAGTTTGGTGTTGTTCATGAAAAACTTGCCGAGGACTTTAGGTTGCTTGACAAGGCTCACAAGGCCTTGGAGAGTGAACTCTTGTTACTCACAAAGTCTTATGAAAAGCTTCAAACTCAATTGAGCAATAATTCTTCACCTAGTACTTTCATTCCTTCTAGTTGTACAAATATACTTGAATAAAATGCTAGGTTGAAGGGGGAGCTAGCTAAGGCCACCTTTCCAAAAGGAAACAAGTCCATTGATGACCTCTTGAGTAAGCAGAGGCCAAATGGTGAGAAAGGGGGCATTGCATTTGTCTCCAAAGCCAAGAATAAGAACAACAAGAAGAAGAAGGCCAAGCCCGCACAAGAAAAGACAAGGTCATTGTGGGTAGTAAGACCACAAGTGGAAAACTATGTCTCATGATGACTTTGCGGGAAGTGCTAACCCTCACTATGTTTTGATGCGTGATTATTATGGTGATGTGTATGCATAATATGTTGGCCCATTTGATGGTTATATTGCTTGGTCTATTTGGTTTCCCAAGACCCTTATTGCTAACAAAAGAGGGGCCATTGAAAAATGGGTACCTAAAAACTAGTTTGATCTTTTGTAGACCTATGCTTCCGGAGGGTCAAAGTGGGTGCTTGATAGTGGTTGCACAAGTCATATGACCATAAGCTCATATATTGTCAAGGAGTTAAGACCAAATGATGATCAAATATCCGTGACGTATGCCGACAAGTCAAATTCTAAGGTAATGGGTTTGGGCAAGGTTGTGGTTGCCCACGATATTACACTCGTGGACGTCATGCTTGTTGAGACCCTTGGTTATAATTTACTTTCAGTCCGTACTCTTGTAAAGATGGTCTTTGCCGTCTTTAT
This sequence comes from Avena insularis, assembly GCA_023614405.1. Classification (NCBI taxonomy): domain Eukaryota; kingdom Viridiplantae; phylum Streptophyta; class Magnoliopsida; order Poales; family Poaceae; genus Avena; species Avena insularis. Next base: position 301,705,155 of record CM042697.1, on the reverse strand, counting down.
TGATGATGATATTGTGGTCCTCTTGTGGAGCAACTCTCTAAAGGTCGCTTTTGTTGGGTACGTCGAAAATGACTTGTATGTGGTGGACTTTTCCGGGAAAACCACTATAAGTGTGATGTTCTTATTCGGAAAGGCCGATGTGGGTTGGTTATGGCATCGCCGTCTAGCCCATGTCAATATGAGAACTTTGCAAAGTCTCCACAAGGATGGCCATATTGTTGGACTAAAAGAAAATGTTTATTTTTCCAAAGATCGTGTGTGCAGGGCTTGTGTTGAAGGAAAGATGCATGATTCTCCCCACAAGCCAAATAACTACATCAAGTCCAAGAGGATCCTGGATCTCCTTCATGTGGATCTCTTTGGTCCTCCATCTCATGCAAGCCTTGGTGGGAAGAAATATTGTTTGGTGATTGTTGATGACTACTCAAGATACACATGGGTATATTTATTCAAGCAAAAAAAGTGAGACCCAAGAAAACTTCATCGACTTCATCAACATGGTACAACATCAATACAATGTTCCTATGTTGGTAATAAGAAGTGACAATGGCACCGAGTTCAAGAACTACACATTGAATGGATTTCTTAGTGATGAGGGGATAAAACACCAATATTCCGCTACATATACCCCTCAACAAAATGGTGTATCCGAGAGGAAGAACAGAACTCTTATTGATATGGTAAAGTACCATGTTGGCGGAGTTTAAATCTCCATCCAATTTTTGGGCCGAAGCAATCTCCGCCGCATGCGATGCATCAAACCGGCTCTACCTCCACAAAGAATTGATCAAGACTCCATATGAAATACTTACCAGTAACAAGCCCAACGTGTCTTACTTCCGGGTGTTCGGTTGTAAGTGCTTCTATCGCATAAAAGGTGTTCGTTTCTCCAAATTTGATTCCAAAGAATTAGAGGGTATTTTTGTTGGCCATGGTCTCGAATCTCACACTTATAGAATCTATAATAAGCTCTCCGGAACTGTCATAGAATCTTGTAGTGTGGTTTTCGAAGAATATGATGGTCCCCAAGGGGGACGTGTTGATTATTGTGATGTATATGATGAAATGCCTCAGGATGCCATAGGAAGAATGGGTGTGGGATTTATCCACCCCGTTGAGGAACCCCTTATGGCGGATCGAGAAGAACTATGCTCTACTCAAGTGGAGCACTCATCTTCACAACCTCAACAAGCTCCCTCTATCGAGGAGGACAATGACCCAAGCCAAAGACAAGTTATGGACCCTCAACATGTTGATCAGGGAGATACCTCTAGTTAGGAGGAGCTTGAGTCACCATTTTCCAGAATGTCCAGTGCTGCTCAGCCTATTACACAAGGAAGATCTATACAATCTGCTGTAAGAGTAGCTCAACTCCAGTCTACAACTGTGCCTGATCAAGACCAAGGTCAATCTTTGCCTCTTGATGAAGAGAATGATTCCGACGATGATCAAGGTCAAGTTAATGGTCAAGAAGAGGACCAAAATGGTGAAGAGATCCCCCCAAGAAACAATAACGAGATCGAAACTCGTCGCAAAGCTAGAATGGATAGAATGTTGGAATTAAGAGACCACTCTCTAGAGAATGTGGTTGGGGATCTAAGAAGTGGGATGTCCACTAGAGCTCAATTGAAGCGTTTTAGTGAACACCAAGCACACATTTCCATGATAGAACCAAAGAAAGTATGGTAAGCTCTTGAAGATTCGGATTGGTTGGAAGCAATGCACAAAGATCTCAACAACTTTGAGAGAAACAAAGTATGGAAGTTAGTTGAAAAGCCAAAAGATTGTCGTAATGTTATAGGCACCAAGTGGATATTCAAGAACAAGCAAGATGAGCATGGAATTGTTGTAAGGAACAAGGCAAGATTGGTTGCGCAAGGGTTCTCTCAAATTGAAGGCACTGATTATGGAGATACATATGCACCTATGGCTCGCCTTGAGTCCATCTGTATCCTTCTTGCTTATGCGGCACATCATAACTTTAAATTACAACAAATGGATGTAGAAAGTGCATTTCTTAATGGTCCATTGCATGAGTTGGTATATGTAAAGCAACCCGGGGGTTTGAGGATCCCAACTTCCCAAACCATGTCTACAAACTTGATAAGGCACTCTATGGGCTCAAACAAGCCCCACGCATGTGGTATGAGCACCTTAGAGAGTTGTTAAACCGTGGGTCTGAGGTTGGGAAAATCGATCCCACTCTTTTTACTAAGAAGGTCAATGGGGAGATTTTTGTATGCCAAATATATGTTTATGATATTATCATTGCCTCATCTAACAAAGATTTTAATGATGAATTCTCAAAGCTTATGACTAATAGGTTCCGGATGTCTATGATGGGGGAATTAAGAGTATTTATTGGTTTTGAGATCAAGCAAGTAAGAGGAGGAACATTCTTCAACCAAGCCAAGTATACTCAAGATATGCTCAAAATATTCAACATGAAAGATTTAAATGGAGCTCCTACTCCCATGGCAATAAAGACTCATCTTGAACTAAATCCAAATGGTAAAGATGTGGATCAAAAGGTATACCGGTCTATGATTGGTTCTTTGCTTTACCTTTGTGCATCTAGAACCAATATTGTGTTAAGTGTAGGAGTGTGTGCAAGATATCAAGCGGCTCCTAAAGAAAGCCATTTGATGGCATTCAAAAGAATCTTTTGATATTTGGTTCATACCCCAAACTATGGTATTTGGTATCCTCGTGGCTCAACATTGGCTCTTTGTGGATACACGGACTCGGATTGGGCTGGTGATAAGGATGATAGAAAATCAACCTCCGGGGCTTGCCAATTCCTTGGTAGGTCCTTAGTGTGTTTATCCTCTAAGAAGCAAAATTGTATCTCTCCCTCCACCGCCGAGGCCGAGTATGTGGCAGCTGCTAGTGCTTGTACTCAATTGCTATGGATGAGGCAAACTTTAAAGGAATACGGTGTCCATTGTGACAAAGTGCCTCTTCTATGTGAAAATGAAAGTGCTATCAAGATTGCATATAACCCGGTGGATCACACAAGGACAAAGCATATTGATATTCATCATCACTTCATTAGAGATCATGTTGCTCGAGGTGATATTGAGATATCTTATGTGTCAACCAAAGAGCAACTTTCTGAAATTTTCACGAAGCCACTTGATGAATCAAGGTTTTGTTATTTGAGGAATGAACTAAATATCATAGATTCAAGGAGCTTGACTTTATCACCTTGCATACTCACCTATGTCTTGACTCTTATTTGGTTTAGGTGCAGGCATGGATATAGGGAGAGTGCGGCCCTAATTAATTGGACTATCCCAACCCCCCCATTATGCCCAAAGTGATAAAAATCATTTATCTTAATATCATTTTGTGATATGTGAGCTTAAATTGATGAGTTTCGGTAATGGACCCAAGATATATCTTCGTGGTGCCAATCCGAGTATACTCAAACATGGTGGCCTAGGCCACCGCCCTCTCACACTTGAGAGGTTGGCGCTTACTTGTGTTTTCATTTATTGATTTGTTTAGATCTTAGTATCATGCACTCTCATTTGGATCATGCTATATTTTCCCTATTTTTAGAGTGCATGTGTTCCTATCAGTTTGATACTCTAAAACCTAAGCCATCCTTACTCCCCTTGTAACCCATATACTCTGCACAAGAACCTTCTCATTTATTCCTGGCTTCTGTTTCTAGTGGAACCAGTACTACCGGACTTGGTAGAGGTACTACCGGCCAGGGTCAGTTCCCAGGTCGATTCCTGGAAACTGCCCAGGTGCGGTACTATCGGCCCCATATATCGGGCTACTACCGGTCACCGGTACTACCGGTCGGCGTATCTGGTAAAGGGTGAGACGCGGGGTGAGGCACCTCTGAGTGCCTCATTTGCCCCCATGTCTTCACTTCAACCGCTGCTGCCACCAGAGCTGTGAACGCTGCCGGAGCCCCCACCTTCTCCTCCATTCGTTGGGTCCACACAAGATCCGACATCCCTGTGGGTTTCTCCCCCCCCCCCCCCCCCCCCCCGCAATGGACTCCAGTACAACCGTCCCCCTTCTTCTACTTCTTATTTCTCTCCATTGGATCTAGGGCAACTTAGATTCATGGTCAAAAACACTTGATTGGGGTTGTACCGCGTGTAGATTGATAGACAATACTTCTTGCTCGAAGGAATCTGTGTTTTGTTAACTTTTTATGCCAATTTTTGGCCTTGTTCTACCGGATATGGGCTGGTTTCCGCATGACCGGTAGTACTGGAATTTTTTTCCGGTACTACCGCCCTAGACTTATGGTACTACCGGTCCCAGCAGACAACAAAAGTTCGTCAAAACATGGACTTCTTTGTGGACTTTTTTCTTTCGGGTTCTTGTTCCCTTATCCTATTGCTATCTCCCTCTTGATTTCACAGGTGCAGGTGATTCCAGGGGTACTCGTAAGAGTTCCAAGGCCCGTCATAGATTGAGTACTATGCGTCGGAGTTCGAAGAAGAGATCATGTCCAGCCCAGCAACCGTTTCAAGTTGAAGGCAACTCGGGGTCATCGTGGAGGGGCCACCAAGCAGTCAGTTGGTCGTGGTAGTGCTCCCCCACCTCCACCTCGAGTCACTACAAGAGTCAGAGTTCTGGGCCATCAGGGCCGAGGTTGATGTCTAATTTGTATGATCTGGACTTCCATGCCTTGCGGTCCGTAAACCCGTATGTTGCAGCTCGGGCCCATGCTAGGGAAAATAGCCTATTCTACACTGACTTTCAAGAGTGCGTGTACAACGAGGTTATTATGAGCAATGAGAAGCTGGTGGTACCTCAGAAGTGGATTGAGATGGGTCACATGAACAAGAATTTGGACTACTTCGGTGAATCTAAGGAGATGTATTCCCACATTGGTTTGCTTCCCCTTATGGAGTTCCGGCAAGACTATGACCCCTTGCTCATTACTTAGTTTTATGACACCGTTCACTATTCAAAAAACCAAGCTAGGAATATCACTTGGATGACTGAGGGTGTTTGTCAAGGAAGCAACTTTGGCTTAGTTTGGGCAGATTCTTGGGTATGAGGTTCATGGCCTTGGCACTCTGGTTGGCTACCGTTGTCACGCTAGTGATCGTCCCATGAAGAAGGATGTCCTTGCACCATTATACATCCGGGGCCATGGTATTGCTAGTAAGATCAAGCGTCTTCTCCCCACCTATGATATCCTGAACCGCATATTCTGTGAGACCGTTGCCCCCCGAGCAGGTAACCCTGATGAGATGCATGGTCACATGGTGGACCTCATGATCAACACTTACAACAACTGTGAGTCCAGCCACCCACTTGATGTGATGGACTTCATTTGGAATGAGATGGTCGTTGCTACATACGCTCGGACGATACCTCCTTTTGCTCCATACATCATGGCACTCATCATCAATAAGTGCCCCCCTATTGCAAGAAGTCTTTCTACTCGCCGCCTTGTTACTCACCGGCACAAGTCTTTGTTGATCAAGACCCATCCTAAACCTCGCAATTCGGATGGTCAACTAGTTTATGAGGATGGGAACCCGCTTGAAGATGTCTCCGATGATGAGGATAGTGGCCGTGATGCTTATTTTGTGGTCTCACGTTGCAAGCATGCCCGGTCCTCATGGGCCAAGAGGATCGAAGCCAAGATCAAGAAGGTGTTTTGGTTCCAAGTTGACAACCAAAACCGCATGTATGAGGCTCATGTCTATGCCAAGAAATCTTGTGCTCGTCAGAAAGAATTGATGGAAGCTCAAGGTTTGACCGTCTCCAAGGGATCCGAGAACAACATCACTCCTGAAGACCAATGGGTCTCCAAGCATAGCTACTGGGAGGATGATGCCACCTCGTCGTTCCGTGCTCCGCCGACCCATGAGGATGACTTTTATGAGGATGAGGAGTAACCTCCGGGACGTTAGTCGTGCTCTTGTCCCTTTTTGGCATCTTGGTGCCAAAGGGGGAGAAGTTGCACCTTAGGCATGCGGGATTTGCATGGGAAAAGTCACAAGCTCGTTCTTGCCTTGATCTTTACTCGCTTGTGAACTTTATTTGCTTCATTTGACTCATATTATGTGTGAACTCTAGGTACTAACTATTCGTGCTATGTATGTTGAGACTATGTGGTTATCTTACGGATCCATCATATGTGTGTTATGGTTATTCTCATATGGATCCATCTTATGTGATGATGTCTTTTATCCACTGTCAATGTCGTTCTCATCACACTTTATTGTGCAAAGGTATGAGTTCCAAGTGTTGTTATAATTATCCTTGCACTCTTGGTTTGTTTGTAAAATAGAGGGGGAGTTTTGCTTCTACATATCTAGGGGGAGCCCCGTCTCAATTTTTCAAACCATGAGCGTTATCATAATATTATCATGAAAATGTGCGTTGTCATCAAACACCAAAAAGGGGGAGGTTGAAAGTACATTTCCTATCCTAAGTGATTTTGATGTTTGATGATAACACACATATCGGACTAATCTTAGCCAATTGTACCACAGGTTTTAATCACGATAAGACATTATTCGTACTCCCCAAAAAGGGTCGTGTGCAAGTCTTTGCCCAAGTTTCTATGGTGTCCGGTAGTACCGGTACTACCGCTCGCCACCGGTTGTACCTCTCTTTGGTACCGGACAAGGTAGAGAGGGCTGGCAAGATTGCCCCATGCTCATGTGGTGTCCGATAGTACCAGAGATAGAAACCAGTACTACCGCTCTCCACCGGTAGTACCGCTATTTGGTACCGGGCAGGGCAGAGAGGGCTGGCGAGCTTGCCCAACCCCACCGCCTCACCCAGTACGTGGGAGCGGCACTACCGCCTAGTCCGGTAGTACCGCACATATGGATCGGTACTACGACTTCGCGGTAGCACCATGTTTTCTGTGTACTACCTCTAAGGGAGGTCGTTGCCTAGTCACTCAACGGATAAGGTTTTGGTACTGCATCTAGTACCTGACCGGTAGTACCGGTTGTTTCCGATACTACTGCTTCGGTATCCGGTAGTATCGGTTCTGACATAACTGCAATGGGCAGATCTTCTCTGTGGGGTATAAAAAGACCCCTCTTCTACCTTGGACGGTTGCTTGACCCACTCAAGAACACCATCCCCATTGGAGCCACCAAATCGCCAAGATCTCTTCATCCAACCATCCAAAGTCATTGATATTTGGAGAATCGAAGGAGGAGGCCTTGATCTATAGCTTCACCAAGAGAGATCTTCATTTCCCCCTCATTCACTTGAGGGCCCCTTGCTCTATTATTTCTTTGGAACCCTAGTTCTAGATTTGGTTCTTACAAGCTTGTCTTTGATTGTTTGGCAGCTTACTTGTATTCAGGAGCCTCCAATTAGGTTGTGGATGTGTGCCTCGAACTTGTTGTAAAGGTGCCGGCTTCCACCTCAAAGGTTGCCAATATAGTGGAAGAGGTGAATCGAACCCTTTGGGGTGAGGTTCATCGGAGAACAAGGGAGGCCTCTCGTGGCGTTGGTGGTTTGAAACCACCCCCTCTCCAAACATAGACGTACTTCCCCTCTAAAGGAAGGAACTACGGGAAACAAACTCTTGTGTCTCCGTGTGCTCCACTTTGGTTAATTCTATCATTTACCGCACTTTACTTAACTTGTTCTTGCTTAGTGTATGTGCTAGTTTGACATATAGGTAAATTCACCTTAGTTGCATAATCTAGAGAATTTACCTTTTGTGTCAAACCCTAATTCGAAAAGGAGTAAAATTTGAAGTAGCACCTATTAACACCTCCCCCTCTAGGTTCCCATACGATCCTTTCAAAGGGCTTTGTGCTAAACTACAATATATAGGGAATGAAGAAGTCCCTGGCTGAGTTGTTCACCACGCTCAAAACTGCCGAGGTTGAGATCAAGAAGGAGCACACGATGTTGATGGTTAATAAGACCATCAACTTTAAGAAGTTAGGGTATAAGGGAAAGGGCAAGAAGCCTAAGAAGGATGGCAAATCTGTTGCCAACACCACCAAGGATAAAAGGCCCGGTCCTAAGCCCTGCATCACGTGCTTCTACTGCAAAGGGGATGGCACTGGAAGCAAAATTGTCCCAAGTACCTAGAGGACAAGAAAGCCGGCAAGATAGCCGCCAAAGACAAAGGTATATTTGATATACAAGTTATAGATGTATTTCTTACTAACGCTAGGAGTAACACATGGGTATTTAATACAGGTTTTGTTGCTCACATTTGTAACTCCTAGCAGGAGCTGAGGAATAAAAGGCGTCTGGGAAGGACGAGGTGACGATGCACGTCAGCAGCGGCTCGAAGGTCGATGTGTTGGCCGTCCGCACTCTACCTCTATGTCTGCCGTCAGGATTAATTTTAGTCTTGAATAAATGGTATTATGTACCCGCACTAAGTATGAATATTGTGAGTGGATCTTGCTTGTTGCAAGATCATTATTCATTTAAATCAGGAACAAGTGGTTGTTCTATTTCAATGAATGATGTTTTCTATGTTCATGCGCCTGTGTGTAATGGTTTATTCTTGCTGGATCTTGATAGCGGTACTCACATCCATAACATTGATACTAAGCGTTGTAAACACGATGATGATAATACCATCTACCTATGGCATTGCGTTCTTGGTCATATTGGCGTAAAGCGCATGAAGAAGATCCATTTTGATGGACTCCTAGAATCATTGGATTTTGAATCCCTTGACACATGCGAGCCTTGCCTCATGGGAAACATGTCTAGGACACCCTTCTTTGGCACAATGGAGCGGGTGGCAGACTTATTGGGAATCATACATACAGATGTGTGTGGACCAATGAGTGTCTCAACACGCAATGGTTCTCATTATTTTGTTACCTTTACTAGCGATTTGAGTATATATGGGTATATCTACTTAATTAAGGAAAAAATATGAGACCTTTGAAAAGTTCAAGAAATTTCAGAAGGAAGTAGAGAATCAACTTAACAAGAAAATCAAGCATCTTTGATCCGATCGGAGAGGCGGGCATCTGAGTTATGAGTTTGGCATGCACTTAAGGACTATGGTATTGTACCACAGCTTACGCCAGCCGGAACACCTCAGCGAAACGGTGTGTCAGAACGGCGTAATCATACTCTATTGGATAGTGTGCAGTCCATGATGTCTTTAACCAATTTGTCCGAATCATTTTGGGGATATGCATTGGAAACCGCTGCTTTTATTCCAAACAAAGCACCATCCAAATCCGTGGAGACAACACCATATGAGATGTGGCATCAAGAAGCCAAGTTGTCATTCTTGAAATTTTGTGGATGTCAGGCTTACATTAAGAAACTACAGCCTAAAAAACTCAAACCCAAAGCAGAAAAGTGCATCTTTGTATAATAACCAAAGGAGATTATTGGGTATACCTTCTACAACAAAGCCGTGGGAAAACGTTTTTCACGAAGAACAACACCTTTGTTGAGAAAGAGTTTCTTGCTAAAGGAGTTAGTGGAAGAAAGATTGAGATTGATGAGGTCATTGATCCTTCTTTCCAGATACCGAGTAGCACAATGGAAGCTGTTCCGGAACCGCCCTCCACAGTGGAAGTAGAATCAAATGATAAAGATCATGATGATAATATCGAAGCTTCTGTAGTTCAGAAGTCTACAAGAATACATACCACTCCTGATTGGTTTGGTTCTTATGATGACTGTCTTTTTAGGTGAAAAATATGAACCTACAAACTACAAAGAGGCTATGGAAAGTGCTGACTCTGAGAAATGGCTAGAAGCCATGAAATCTGAAATAGGATCCATGTATGAAAACCAAGTTTGGACGTTGGTGGATCTTCCAGAAGGCCTCAAGGCCTTGGAAAATAAATGGATATTTAAGAGAAAGACATATGCTAATGGTAAGTAACCATCCACAAGGCTCAACTTGTTACAAAGGGTTTCCGAAAAAATCAAGGAGTTGATTATGGTGAGACCTTCTCTCCCATAGAGATGCTGAAATCTGTCCAGATTTTACTAGTAATTGCTTCATATTTCGATTATGAGATATGACAGATGGATGTCAAGATCGTGTTCCTAAATGGACACATTGATGAATAGTTGTATATAATGCAACCAGAAGGTTTTTTGACCCTAAGGATGTTGGAAAGGTATGCAAACTTCAGTGATCCATTTATGGACTAAAGCAAGTATCTCAGAGCTAGAACCGTCGTTTTGATCAAGTGATCAAGGGTTTTGGATTTGTCCAAAGTGAACAAGAGTTTTGTGTTTACAAGAAAGTGAGTGGGAGCTCGGTGGCTTTCCTAGTAGTATATGTGGATGACATATTACTGATTGGGAATAATTTGGAACTTCTAAATAGTGCAAATGAATATCTGAGTAGTCAGTTTTCTCTGAAGGACTTAGGTGAAGCAGCATATACATTGGGCATCAAAATCTATAGAGATAGATCAAGAAGCTTAATTGCATTAAGTCAGAGTACTTACCTTGAGAAGATTTTGAAGAGGTTCAATATGAAAGAGGCCAAAAGAGGTTTTGTGCCTGTAATAAGAGGTAAAACACTCAGTTCAACTCAATGTCCAGCAACAGATGATGAAAGAGAGGATGTCTAAAGTCCCCTATGCCTCATCCATAGGCTCTATCATGTATTCCATGTTGAGTACTCGACCTGATGTAGCCTTGGCTCTTAGTTTGACGAGCCGGTTCCAAAGTAATCCATGAGTGGATCATTGGACAGCTGAGAAAATATCCTAAAGTATTTCAAGAGAACTAAGGATATGTTCCTCGTCTATGGAGGTAGTGAAAAAGATCTAAACATAACTGGTTACGTGGATGCAAGATTTGACATAAATACGGATGACTCTAAGTCTCAAATGGGATAAGTGTTTATGGTCAATGGTGGCGTGGTAAAGCTAGAGAAGTGGGAAGCAGCCAGTGGTGGCACTGTCTACAATGGAGTTAGAATACATCATAGCTGGTGAAGAAGCGAATGAATCTGTTTGTGTCACACTATTGGCACTGGGGTTACCTCGTCCTACCGAATCGCTAGGCCCAGCTGATGCACCCTCTAAAGGGCCCGCGAGGAGCGCAACCCTCAGGAGGGAATAAAAATCATATAGCGCCAACGTGCACCAAGATTGACCTCTCCACGAGCCAAGACCCCCGAGCCAAGGCCTCATGAGGGGGAGCATCGATGATCGAGCGCGCATCCCGCTAGAGGATGCGCCAACGGCCAGTCCAAGCGGAGACCAGTCTACCTCAGGAAAGCAAGATCCCTCTTTATGCAAAGGTAGAGGGGAGTGACACAAGGAGGTGGCAGCGCCTGACTTGCCACTTTGGTGCAAGGATACCAGGACGACGCAGAAAAGCAGAAGAGCGATCGTCCACAACCCCGATGCATAGCTGGCCGGCGGCCACAAGAAGACAAGGCGGACCAAAACCTCGTAGGCTGGAATGTAGAGACCCTTCTCGCCTAATAATTGGGGGAAGAGTCCCAGCGCCACTATAAAGGTAACCCTCCTCCTACCTTAGAACAGGTCGATCCAAGAGATCTCAAAACCTAGACTGTCATCCCCTAGTGTACCCTCGCGAAGAACGCGAGCAATACAACAAAGCAGGAGTGGGGACTTTACCTCCTCACGAGGGCCCTGAACCTGGGTAAAAAACTAGTGTCACCTCTCTGTCATACGCTTGCTCCGCTGTCGCCATCGTCTCCGAGACTTCCTGGAACCGCGTGTTCAGGCCCCTCACCAACCAAGGGATCGGGGCCCTAGTCTCCTTCACTGGACAAATCTCCGATAGTTTGGCTAAGGAATTTCGTCATCGAACTAGGAGTTGTTCCAAGTGCACATGACCCTGTGACGATCTATTGTGACAACACATGTGCCACTACAAATGCGCAGGAACCAAGAACTCATTCCACGACCAAACATATCAAGCGATGATTTCACGCCATCAGACAAAATGTTGAAGATGGTGAAATCAAGATTTGTAAAGTACACATGGATCTTAATATTGTAGATCCATTGACCAAGGGTCTTCTACAATCCAAGCATGAACAACACAGGACTGTTATTGGTGTTAGATCTTTGCCTAATGTAAACTAGATTAATTTGTACTCTAGTGCAAGTGGGAAACTAAAGGAGATATGCCCTAGAGGCAAATAATAAACTGTTTTATTTGATGTATCTCTTGTATGTTCATAATATGTTTCATGCTATTATATAATTGTGTTAATACGTAACATTAATACACGTGTTGTATATAAACAAATTGTGTCTCTTGTTACCTCTAGCGAACTAGCTCATTAGTCAAACAGATGATCTAGGGTTTTAAGATCATGGGCATTTATGCCAATTGACAATGAGGTCATATCATTGGTTTAATGATGTGATAGAAAAACACCCAAATTTATACCATAATGTGATATTTTTACAAACGTTCAACATTGATGATAACATAGAAACCTCACAACCTAATCCTTTGAATGTGAAATAGTACATAATCACCATTACTGGAGGGATCCTTGATGGTATCAAGTATCAAGCCATAAAAGGGTGATAAAAAAGGTACCACTCAGGTGTTCCAAAGGGACGTGTTAAGGAGTATGTATCAAGACTAGGATTTTCCAATCCAAGTAACGGATAGATACACATGGAAAACTCGGTGACGTTGCATTAATGAAGCTTGCAAGCATATGAATAGGTCATGGAATGCAACGTCACGGGAAAGAGTAAACAAGTTCATTGGTAACGATATAGAACTAGGTATGGAGATACCGAAGATCAAATCTCGTATGAACTAGGTATCGAGTGGCAAAGGGAGTGGGACGTGACGTTGAAGGTTCAAGTGATGAGATTCATGAAATGCATGGGGATCATTATGGGCATCCAGGTTCCGCTAATGATCATTGATACGAGAGGGGTATCGGTCATGTCCGGAGTGTTTCCAAACCGAAGGGTGGCACACTTTGTTGGATCCGCAGCATAAAAAACAAAAAAAATCTTACGATGGGAACTACTAAGCACCAGGATCCATCTACCTAGATACAATCAATGGGTGGATATACATCCATAGAATACATACCCTTGAAGAACGACAAAGATTTACAAGATTGGACTCGTGGATGATGTAGTTGTTCGCTTGCCGATCTCAAGATCGAGTAGAAGTTCAGCAGCACCGCAACTCAGCGGCGGATTCATGATCGCACACACGGCCGGTCCTCCGACAGCCTCCACGACCTCGCTCCAGAAAAAGCCACCGGGAACATATATCTCGCTAAGCCTAGACCATGGGGGAATAGTACTAGAGGGGGAGAGAGATCCTTCACGAGGAGGTGTGAGTGAGATGCGAGAGGATGGGTGCCTTTTATAGGGGGAGTGGGAAGCCCCTCCCATGGATGGCAGCCTAGGTGGTGCCCCCACCTCTTCCCTCATTCATGTGGGTGGAGCCCCCACTCACACAAATGCCCCTCCATTTTATCCACTCAAAATCCATTAAATTTCCACCAAATTTAATGCAATCTCTCATTTAATAAAACTCTTTTATTTATTTATTCAGAATTTTTTTAATTACATTAATTGACAAACATTCACATGAAATCCCTTAATATATTTAAATTTCACATGCAGAACCAATTTCATCAATTTCACTAGAAACAATTCCGATATCCATTGAAATAATTCCAGCGATATGATATTCTTTCTTTGGTATTTCATTTGCTCCAAATGGTGTCGGTATCCCTTAAGTGTGTCACCCTATAGTTCACGACTAATGCAAACATGATCGAGACCCTCTCTGATCAATAATCAGTAGCGGGACCTGGAGATCTGTACTGACTCCCACACATTAAACGATGACTTCTTGTGATCGTGTGAACCTTTAACATTGTAACTAAGTCCCTTTGTATCGTAATATTTTACATGTTCAAGATTCGATCATCGGTATCCCCATACCTAGTTTGATCTCGTTACCGACATGTACTCTTTTCTTGTTCCTGTGATATAACATTCTAGTGATCTCCATCACCGAGAGGTCCCAGAGTATATCTCTCCATCATTTGGATGGTAAAATCCCAATCTTGATCCATGAGCCTCTACATAACACTATTGGAGTATATGAACCCACCTTTATAGTCACCCTGTTATGGTGTGACGTTTGATGTTATCAAGCTACTCTTCATGTGTTAGTGATTGACATGATCTCATGGTCTAAGGACTAAAGTTACTTGTAATGATGTTATAGAAATTTAAACATAATGACTTTGATCGTATTACTATACTTCGGATGAATGTTCATCACATCATTCCACCAATGTTGTGATCTCGTTATTAACAACATCCAATGTACATGATCAGGAAACCTTGATCATCTTGTTAATTAAAGACCTAGTTTATATGAGAGGCATAACTAGGAACACTTTATTTGTTTATTAAACACATATGTATTAACGTTGCCTTTTAATACAATTATAGAATGTAAAATAATCATATATCATATACTTGGAATACGATAATAACAACTTTATTATTGCCTCTTGGGCATATTCCCTTCAGTCTCCCACTTGCACTAGAGACAATAATCTAGTTTACATAGTGATAAATCTAACACCCATGGAGTTCTGGTGTTGATCATGTTTTGCTCTAGGGAGAGTTTTAGTCAAAGGATCTACCACATTCAGATCCGTGTGAACTTTACAAATCTTTTATATCTCCATCCTTGACATGCTCGCGGATGGAGTGAAACTGATGCTTGATATGCTTGGAATTCTTGTGAGACCTTGGTTCCTTGGCGTTGGATATGGCTCCATTTTTGTCACAACAGATCACCATTCGGTCCAACGCACTAGGAACCACACCCTATTCCGTTATCAACTCCTTCATCCAAACTGCTTCCTGCGCTGCTTCCGAAGCAGCAACATATTTCGCCTCTGTTGTTGATCCCACCACCACGGGTTGTTTGGAGCTCCTCCAACTAACTGTTGCTCCATTCATGAGAAACACGTACCCAGATTGATACTTGGAGTCATCCGGATCGGTGTCGAAGCTAGAGTCAACATAACACTTAGCGATGAGCTCTTCTTCACTTCCATACATGAGAAACATATCCTTAATTCTTCTTAAGTACTTAAGGATATTCTTGACCGCTATCCAATGTTCTGAACCTGGATTAGATTGGTACCTGCTAGTCAAACTAATAGCATGTGCCACATCCGGTCTTATACATAGCATGACATACATTATAGATCCTATGGCCGAGGCATATGGGATCTTATCCATTATCTCTCTTGCTTCTGCTGTAGTGATACGTCCAAAACGTATCTACTTTCTCGAACACTTTGCTATTGTTTCTCCTCTAAACTTGTGTGATTTGGATACAACTAACATGGACTGGCGCTATTTTCAATAGAATTACCTTGGTGTCTTGTTTTTGTGCAGGAAAAATCCCGGAAAATATGCCAAAAATTATATTTCACCAGAAGATCCACGGAGCCAGAAGACGAGATGGAGAAGGAGCCTAGGGGGGCCACACCCATGCCAGGCGCGGGCCCACCACTGGCCGCGCTTGGGGGGTGCAACCACCCCAGGCACCCCCTCGGCCTCCCTCTGCGCCTAAAAGTTGTCTTTTGACCTAAAAATCAAGGGGGGTTCGATAGTTTTCCAGAAAGAGTTCCGCTCCGCCGTCACCACCAGAAACCAAGATTCGGATCAAGAAACTCTGTTCTGGCACCCTGCCGGGACAGGGAATTTGGAGAGGATCATCGCCATCGTCATCACCAACGCATCTCCATCAACCACCGATGTTTCCCTCATCCATGAGTGAGTAATCCCCCGCTGTAGGCTTGGGGATGGTAGGGATTTGATGAGTTCTATCATGTAATCGAATAAGATCTATTAGGGCATAGTGCCTAGTATCTCTATTAGTGTTATTTGACTTTGTTGCAACTTGGTGTGCTTAATGCTTTTCACTAGGGCCCGAGTGCCATGATCTCAGATCTGAACTTATTATTGAATCATTATGATAGTATTGTTTGTGATCTTATCTGCAAGTTGTGTACACATATCATTGTCCGGATCCAAAGGCCCCAAAGTGACAATAATTTGGACAATCGGAGGGGATGGCCGTGGTGTGAGGATCACATGTGTTCACGGAGTGTTAATGCTTTGCTCCAGTGCTCTATTAAAAGGAGCACCTTAATTGCCAGTAGTTCCCTAGAGGCCCCGCTGCCACGGGCTGGCTGGACAGAAGATTTTGTGCAAGTTCTCATTGCGAGCACGTATGACTATATTTGGAGCACATGCCTAGGATTGTTTAGTACTTGGATGCTTGTTATTATTTATCTACAATGCCCTGGATCTTAAAAGTTACATGTTTAGACTCGTCCATGCAACTCCCTTCCATCCATCCCTATGCCTACCGCACTCGAATCCTACTGTTACCGTTACTATTACTATTGTTCCTGTTTCACTGTTGCTGTTACTGCTGTTGTTGCTTTACTGTTGCTACTACCAAACTGTTTCTATTGATAAACTTCTGTGAGCAAGAACTATTTCCAGGTGCAGCTGAATTGCCAACTCAGTTGTTAAGGCTTGTAAGTATTCTTTGGCTCCCCTTGTGTCGAATCAATAAATTGGGTAATACTACCCACGAAGACTGTTGCGATCCCCTATACTTGTGAGTCATCAAGGCTATTTTCTGGCGATGTTGTCGGGGAGCATAGCTTTATTTGTAAGTTCACTTGGATCTATTATTGTTCACTGCTACTCCTTTCATCATGGGGAAGTCTCGTGATGGAAAGTTCCCTATTTTACCATCCACTAGAAGAAGAGGTACAATCCTAAACATCTCTGCTGCTCTTGATTCATAGTCTGTTATAAGTAAGCTTGTCACACCACCACCACATACAAATGCTACACACACTGCTACTATTGCTGAGTCTGAAACTGCTTTTAA
Organism: Avena insularis; assembly: GCA_023614405.1. Classification (NCBI taxonomy): domain Eukaryota; kingdom Viridiplantae; phylum Streptophyta; class Magnoliopsida; order Poales; family Poaceae; genus Avena; species Avena insularis. The sequence continues at coordinate 301,688,271 of CM042697.1, read as the reverse complement.
TGCTCATGATGTTACTTCTACTGTGCTTGATGCGTGTGGTTCATTAGGTCCTTTTCTAGATGCTACTATGGCTAGTCTAGGAAATACTAAAACTCCTAGTGAAGACACTGTTACACATGTTAGATCACCTGAGTGTAGTAAGAGTTATGATATTAATGATGGTTACATTGGGTTCACTGATGATTTTGTTGAAGAGTGCCGAAACACACATGGTACTAGTGCTGTCGTGGTATTGCTGACGAGTACACCATGGAGGGGTCCTCACAGTGCATGTTTAGAGACGTGGGGGAAGGCGGACGGTTGGTGGGTATGAGTTAACACAGCTTACCCAGGTTCAGATCCCACAATAGTGGCGGAATCCTACTCCTGCTATAAATCACTATAATGGCAATACGCCGAGTTACAGGGATTGGTTCGTTGTGCGAGGTGCGTCGTAGTCTACACTAGGTTGTCTGAGATTGTGCACTAAAGGCTCCCATAGGCCCGACTTATATAGTCGCCAGGTCCTATGGTTACAGGGAAAAGTCCTAGCCGGACAGGTTATAGAGTCCTACACTACTTACAACTAGTCTAGCGTGTCTTGCACTCCAAGGCTTCGGGTATGTCGGTGACTCCTCCGTAGTCTTCCTTTATCCGGCATGGGCCTCCCTTTTGGATCCATCTAACTCGGCCGCCCAGCAGGCCATGGGCCATGCTACCAACTATGGGCCACCCGGGTTATCCGGATGGGAGACATGCTATGAGGATACCCATATAGCATATCCCCAACAGTAGCCCCCGGAGAACTCCGAGATCTTGCGTTGTCTTGCCTCTTCAAGGTGAATGGTACGTCTAGATGGATGTCGGCAAATCATCATGCAATATCTTGTAGTCCTCCCAAAGAATCCTGCAAGGTTTTCTCCGTCTTCAATTTGTAAGTCAGAGAATTGCTGAATATTCTATCATACTATTTCGTAGCCAGACTGGGTCCGTCCATACCGAAATCTTCCGATGTGATGGTTCATCTACCAATGACATCTAGGGCGATGTAGACGTAGGTAAGCAATGCCTTGTAACTCACACATGCAGAGAACGCAATCATGTCCGTTTTTCCCGTGCGAGCGATACGAACCGTTGGTGGCGACGGATGGCAACGTGGTGAAATTTCCGCGCACGCTCCCGCACACGTTGCCCACGTGTCAACCATTCGATCGTCTTGCACGAATCTTGACGCCAGAGGTTATAAATTGCAACGGTGGTGGCATTTTTACTTTTCACCTCATTCTCCTCCTACATCGTCTTCTTCCTCCAGCGAGCGCCTCCTCGAGCTCTCCGCGCATTCTACGAAAAACCCTAGCCCTTCAACCTTCTCCCAGTTACCACCTCAACCTCCTCAATGGCTAGCAGCAGCTCCGCCCCCTCCATGGCGGCGTCAGGCAATGCCGCAGCGAAGCCGGCGAGCACCGTCCTCGTGCCCCCAGAGGGACTCGTGATCCCCAAATTCGCGGTGGTCGAATCCACCGGCGGTGACCACAATCCAGCGGCGCTAGAGCTGCTAGAGGAGGAAAACTATTCCCATAAGGGGGACTGGCGCGGTTCAGACATCACGGACCGCGACATCAAGGAGCTGATCATTGAGGGCTACCTCCCTGTGACGGAGGGGCTCGACTGGCGGGCGGCGCCGGCCGGCGAGGTCACTCCTTCTCCCCAAGCCGGATAGAAGGTGCACCTCAAAGCCCAAATGGTACGCGGTGTCTCCCAGCCCATCTCCAATTTCTTCCTAGCTGTCCTCTACCATTACCGAGTACAGCCTCATAACCTCTCCCCCAATAGCATCCTCGCGCTTAGCAAGTACGCTGCGCTTTGCGAGGGTTACTTAGGGATTAAGCCTAGGCTAGATCTCTTTATCTACTTTTTCACTGTCAAACGGGAAGCCGGAGCTGGCAAGGACGAGCTCAGGAACTGTGGCACTATTAGTTTTAAGATCCGGCCTGGTCGGCGGTTCCCCGACATTGTCGGCCATGAGTCTTGTAAAAACTGGCAACGAACGTACTTCTACGGCCCAGATATCCCTCTGGCTGGCCGAGAAGCAACGTATCCGGACTTCGTCGATGGAGCTGCCACCTAAGCTTCAACATGGAGATCCCAGGCCTCCCTTTCCTCTGACATCGAGGCTTCCCGCGCTATAAGGAGGATAGAGTGGTTCGTAGATACGGGTCTGACCGGATTGGACCTGGCCATGTGCTGGTTCGTCAGGCAGATCCAGCCTCTACAGCACCGCTCGAAGTTGATGCATGAGTATACCATGGAGAGAAAGGATAGCCTCTGCATCTCCGAGGACAACTTCTCCAGTGACTCCGTCAAGCTCTGCCTCAAGGACATCGTCAAGGTGAAGGATAGGAAGTGTGGCTTCACCATCACCTACGACATGTTCGAGGAGGTCAAGTGCCCAAAGGTACCTGTTTATTTTCCGTGTATGACATATACTCTAGTTCTTCCGTCTAGCCATTACCATCTCATCTAACACTTTGGGTTTTGTGGTGACCCAGCATACCACTGCATGATGTAGTATACTATAGTCGTTGACATAACACCAATGAAACACCGTTCACTAGTATTACATCCCTCAGAATGGCACAACAGAAACACAGCGGGTCCAATACATGGCTAGAGGTTACAACTCACTCTTTACACAACATCCAGAGAACACTCTAGGTTAAAGAGAGAGAGAAAGAACTTCTTACAGAGAAGAATCAAAAATAAACAACGCAATACTATTAAACTCTTAGGACTAGTACTTTAATTAAGGAATTGGCATTGCTGCTATCGCAATACACTACAGAATTAGGTTCTTTGGCTAGAGATTATATTCCTATCTCATCAGTAACTTCGTCTTCACTTGAGTTGAGGTATTTGTTGACTTCCTTGTCTTTGAAGAACCTTATCTTCGATTGATGAATCCTGGAGCATAACCTAGTGTAGACATCGTCTTCATGGCTTCAGACTCTAGCAAGGGTTAAGAAGATACTTTGAGTACGAGCGTACTCAGCAAATTCACTAGAAAAGGAGTGTTTGATGCACCATAACTATAGCCACAGACCGTAGGTCGTAGGCAATGCAAGTTTTCACCAACATTTCTTCAAAGGTTGTTTTATTCTGAAAAGCTATGTCCGTCAGCCTTCACGAGTTTACCAGAACTTTCATGGAGTTCCTTTCCCGCCGTGTTCGCATTTCCTTCCCGGAACAGGGAGTAACAAGTTACAGTTCTTACACTCTGCAGAGGTGCGTTACTTTACCCATGAGAGATCAACTCTTCGTTGCACAACCGAGCAGCTTATTCCCGTCCACAATTCCATGATGTGGGGACCAGAAGATGATCCAAGCCAATCACTGCCCCGTTCGCGACCTCGCATGCCTCCTTGGTGTACACCATGCCCACATAAAGGATTGCGGCAATGGTTTGTACAAACCGTTAGATGTCAGAACTATCGTGGAACGATGAGGGTTCCCACCCATATGCTGCATATCCTCTACGAATTACCAATTAATATGCACGTTGCGAGGATAACAGCCATGACCTGCACATCCGGCTTCATGCGAGAGGAAGAAGATACAGCTGACTTCTTCGTCCCATTCCAAATCTCATGGTCAACGCATAATATACGGCACAAGAATCACTGGTGACATTGGTTATTAAATCCTAGGTTATATAGTCATGAACAGTGGTATTCCAACTGTCAGATTTAATAGATTAGCTGATCACCTTGGATCAGTAACCAATAGTTCACATTATTATCAAAAATAGTGTTTTCTGACCTTTTTCAAATGCAGGTGATAACAACACTGGATTTGTAAAATACTTTACAGAAAATAAACAAAGGACATGAGCAAGTGTGAACTTGCCTTTTGTGATTGCAAGATTATGCACTCGCGGTCTTCGAGTCAGTATAAGATCCAAAATCTGAAATCAGCATCATTGGTCCGGTAAGGACTAATGTTTAAAGAAGCAATATGCTTTTATGTATAAGTAATGTGATGCACGTTCTAAACGCAAATCCCGGGAATAACGTTGTCCTAGGGTTTGGATTCCAGAAATGGTTACTTTGGAATGTGTGGTCCTTTTAGATAAGTTTCACATTTGTGCTTCTATTAGAGCTTATAAGTGGTCGTGAGCAACACATATGTAGCAATAAAATATATACTTATGAAATACTAGTCAAAATTGCTTATATAAGAATTCTTGTTTGAAGTGGCAAAAAGAATAACCTTACGAAGAAAGGTTTCTCTTCTAAGGTTTAAACAAGCTTTGGGGTTAGTTGAGTTGGGTAGATGTTATTTATGTTTGCTCGATTGGTTTGGGTTTGAGATGTTTTTATAACTTAACTACTTCAGACCAAAGTTAACTATAAAACATATAGTAATGTTTATTGTATTATATTTAGATTTTTGGAGACTAAAGTTAACTTTAAAATATAGATAATTTCAAAAGTATAATACTTATAACATTTGTATCTTGTGTATTTGGAATGTTTCCTTTATGTTACTTAAAATTGGTTATCCTTTTACTTAGTGTAGTGGTTTCTTGATTTTTTATAATGGAGTAGTATCATTTACCTTTTATCAATGAGTGGTTATAGTTTATAAACCAAAATATAATATTACTTAACTACTTATGGATTTATTAGAGTGTGGTGGTAGTTTTTGTAATCTGGTGGTTAAAGTAGATAGGAATGATCTGACTTATTTACAGGTTATTCTTTAAGGTTTTTATCATGAATTGGAATCCTTTGAGAATATAATCTTCCCTCAAGGTTGAGGATAATTTAAATAAAAGGCTATTTATAATGTTTTAAACCATTATGGCCTTATATTATTAATATTTAAGACTAATACTATTTATTAGACTTATTTGACTCATTTTAGAAATATTAATAATTTTTATTTATCCTTATATGAATTATTAATGAAGTAAATAAGTTTAAATTTGAATTAATAAAATATTTAATTTTTATTTAACTCAAAAGGATATTATTAGATTTTTAACATGTAGATATTATTTTTGTGATCATTTTGGTGTATTATATTTACTTTTATGATTTATAAATAATAAGATATGATTTTTATAATTCTTATTACTTTATAATTACTTAATAAATAATGAAAACTTAATTAAGTGAAATAATAATACATGGTTATGGTTTCAAATTATAATTTTTTTTTCTAAGATTTTTGGTATTTTATTTATATTATTAACATTTTCCATTATTAAAATATGAATTAACAAGTTTTATTACTTTTAGACTTTTATTAAATAATATTTTATTAAATAATCATAATAATAATTTTGGATAATAAGTTTAAGTTGTAGATTTTATTTTTCTGAAAATTTTCATATATTATACACATTTTTATGAATCATAAATCAAAAGTTATTAATTAAACAAGATTTAAGCATTTATTTGATTTCTGGAATATTAATAATTAAGTTTATAATATTTTATCTATTTCTTAACAGGAAATACTTTTTACACCGCACCTCAATCCAGCCTCAGTCACTGACCCGTGGGCCATTGTCCACCTCAGCTCTCAGGTTTAGAAAATGTACTTGTTACTGGCCCTCTCTCTACTCTCAGTCGATGACACATGGGCCCAAGGCCATGTCATCAGCCACGCGAGACAAAGACCAGTCAAACTAGCTGACATGGTTCGATCCTGAGGTGAGCATGACGTCACTCGAGTTGATCCTCACTGGTTGAGGATCAATCGATCGATCTGGTGCATGTGCGGGGTTGTGGCTAGGTTCGTTGGACAGAGGAGATCGAGGCGACCCTATTGGTGGTGGCGCCGCTATCTAATGGTTATCGGAGGGCAACCGACGACGAGCTTCTACGGCGGCCAGCAGCGGTTCTCAACGAAACTAGGTCTACGGTGAGATTTAGCAAGCGAATTAGGGTCTAGAGATGCGTAAACTTATCCTAATGACGATAGAGCGGTCGAGGAGGCTTGGGGAGGCATGATGACGGCGAATCGACGGTAATGGACATGGCAGTCGAGGAAAAGGAATGATCGATTTCACATGATTCCCGGTGAGAGGGCCTCCGTGCTTGGTCTTAGGTGGTTTAGTCCACGACGGCGCGTCCAACGGTGGCTATCACGAGGTGAGGGGTGGTTGGAGTTGACTGGAATGATGAACTCCGACGAGCTAGGTTTTCGGGTGAGGAAAGGAAGTGAGTCTGGAGATCGAGATTGAGGATGAGGACGAGCAGGTTTGTCGCGGTGGCCTCCTTATCCTCTCTTGGTGACGGCGGCGTTGATCTTGGCGCAAAGACGACGATGACGGCATCGGGCGGCGGCGAGCTCCTCCAGCGAGCTATCTATGTGCGTGAGGATGACGACGACGGGATGTTTTGCGGATAACCCCCTGGCGATTCTTTCAGCTCAACCCGCGGTCCTTTCCTGACCCCACTCGTCAGTCACATATGGAAACGAGTTGGGCTCGGTGCTGGGCTTTTGTGGGCTGCATATGGTGTCAGATAAGTATAGGGGTGTTGGGCCACAGCCAGGTAATGTTTTTATTTGATTTACTTTTTTTATTTTCTGTTTTCCTATTCAGATTTGAATTTGATTTATATTTTGAACCTTTCTTTGTAGGATTTATTTGCTGAATATTTGCAATGATACTAAAATATATTTGGTATCATTTGTGAACTTTTATTACATAATATTTTTATATTTCTTTTATTGGCTCTATATGAACCCCTTTTAATAATTTGTAGAAACTTTTCTTATTATTTTACTCTCCTCCTTTAGTTATGGATTTCTAAATGATATATTCTTATTTGTTTATAAACTTAACTCTAGTTGGCTCATAGTTTGAATAGAAACTTTTATATGTATAATGATCCTATACCATTATATGATGCATGAAATATAAAAGACATTGATATGGTTATTACTACTCCCATTAATTTGGAAAATGGCAATGTATATATTCTATTGTGATAAACAAAGAAATTTAAGGTTTTGAATTATGAATATTTACCCTAGGGTTTAGGGTTTTTAATATACTTAGATTCCTTTATGGATATGAGTAAAGAATTAAAAACTAAGCATATTGTCTTCTGTTTGTGATATTTGATGAAATCACCTTTTATAATAGAAAGTTATAATTAGAATGTTTTATAGAAAGGAATTGGTAAAGATATGCTTATAGGATTTGCTATAGGAAAATATTCCTATGAAGTGATATGGACATAAGATGATAGATCAATAACATGAAATGGATATTCTACTTGGTTTGGGATTTAGAATTGATTGTTTACCAAGAATAAATAGAAGAGTAATTTATAACATATAATTATATTTCACAATCCTAGATTTCTAATTAAGGAATTCCTTTCCTAGATATAATACTTCTTCCTATCCATCATCATGGTTAGTCTGATGAGATTTACTCATTAAAATCTTCTTATTCATATATCATTCTTCTAAACTCATGGCTGAATCCAATGAGTTTGATATTAAAGCATTTCATAGTTTTCTTATATCCTTGCTTGATTATACCCACTATTCTACTATTGAAAATCTTCAATCCAACAAGTAGTTCTTTCAAACTCCACTTATAACCTTCCTTAATCATCCATCACTAATATTTCTATAATAGTTGTATGCATCCAACTACCTTTCTCTAAAGTTTACTATCCTTTAAGATGAATAACACTACTTCTATAACTCTATGCTATACTAGCTTTAATTGAATAATATCATCTTAGATTCACTTTACTCCAATAACTCACACTCCAACCCTAAATCATATTTATGTGGTTTGTAATGAATACTCTAGGATAACTTATCTCTACTAGGGTTTCAATCATGTTTTATCCACCAATACCACTTATACATGACATAAGTACTCAATCTTGGTGAATAAGGCTTGATCATTATAATCTTGTGATCCTTTATGGTTTAGATTTCCAGTTGGCTAATCAAGCCTTCCATCCATACAACATTGCAGTTGTATGATAATTATCTTCTGTTCAGTCCTATTGGATTAAGAGATATAATTCATTGACTATACCTACTTGATCCAATAGGACTACTCCTGGTAACTATCTTTAGTATTCATCCTTGTAATCTTCTTTACTACCATAAGATTAGATAATATAAATAGTTCTTATATTTATCTAGGAGGAATTTAACTTCATCAATTATCCTGTTGATTGGATTCTTTTCAATCTTTCCCATCCTATAGATGATTTCTAAAGCTAACATCACAATTTACCTCTTCTTAATTGTTTCTATATGGGCACTTTAAGTATAAACTATGATATGGTTAAGAGTTGATAGATTGAGATCTGGTGAATCAATAGTTGATTCCTCAACATTAATGAACAACAGATATTGAAATATAACTCAATAGGGATGATAAGGATTGACATGGAAAGAAAGGTATAGGTGCATGATCTAAACTTAGTTTCTTTCCTACGCAATCTTACATAAGAAGTAGGGTTAGATATTACCATGATACTCAGGGTATATGCAGATGAGATTAAGATATAGTTGTTAAATTCATATTTGGTGTTATATCCTCTAACTTGGTACTCATGAGTGATTATAATGAATACTATAATATGATCACCTAATGATCAAGTATAATTCACATTGTATTAAGGTTTAACTTTTAATACATTTGGTCTACCCTTAGATCAAATCTCCCTTACCCAAAATAAGGTTTTAGCAAAGGTCTTATTGAAACTTATTGCAGTCAACTTGATGATCTACTTCAATTCCATCAAGCTAAGAGAAGCTTCATTCAATTTGACAAGTTCTGTTTTAAAAGCATGAAAATTATTCAGATTTTCTATGCATGAATGCAATGCACACATCTGGGTTCAGGTTATTTTTAATCTCTAATGCTGGGATGTTACAGGTTTTCACTTAACAGCTCAGCAGTCTAGAGGAGGATAGCATGGCTGTCCAAATCTATGACCCAAATATGAAGGAAGTCATTGTCATGTCCGACGACAATGTCCCATTTGCGCGAAAGCGGAAGAGCTCCACCTCTGACGTTGCCGACGGAGGCAAGAAGAAGAATACGGAGGGTGGAGCCTCCAAGAAGACTACTGTCGCCCTGGAGGCGGAGAAAAGAAAGGTTACCGGGATCCCCTTTGCCAAAGCACCCCCTCTTGTGTAAGCTTCTTTCTCTCCAACATTGTCCATTGCTTGTCTTATTCCTGTACTTATACTCTTTGCACATTTCAGGAAGAAGGCCACTACCAGTTTGAAGTAGACCTCCAAAACTTTGGGGGCTTCTAGAAACATCAAGGATATGTTGCATCGTGACGTGTCTCCCCACGCATCTCCTGCCATCGCCCCTGTTACTCCCAGCGTCTAGCCTACGCCTGCTCCAACAAGCTCACAGGCCAAAGATGCATCTGGCCCTTCCGCCATGGAAGTGGACTCAGGTGCCTCCGTGGATCTTGCCGTTGTCGGCGAACAGGCAACGCAAGAGAGTACCGCAACTCAAATGGTTGAAGCTCCGGCTAAGGATGCCATCGGTAGTGGTAAGGCGGTGGTGGAGAGTGGTACGTCTGCCGAAGGCGGCGCCTCCGCACCCAAGGAAACCATAGAGTTCCCGAAGATAGTCTACCTGGTACTTACGCCGGGTAGCTCCGCTTTGGTTCCTAGTGCGACACCGACATCTCCAACATGCGGTCTTGAGGAGCTTCTCTGGCAAGCAGAAATCTTGCAATGAAACAGTTTATCCTTTGGCAAGTGGCTTGCTGAGAGTGCTACAAATCTCAAGATCATCGCACTTGTAAGTTTTATTTGCCTTTTGCATTTCATATGAATATCCCATTGTATCCCCTGAGCATTTAGACGTAAAACCATAGGTCTTTGCATCTAAATGCTCTAAGAGTGACTAAGCTAGAAAACTTCTCACTGTAGCCCCCAAGCATATAGTTTGAATGAATTATTTTGACTAGATGCTTTCAGAGTAGCATACACAGTGTTTGTAAATTTTGATACTGTAGCCCCCAAGATTCTAGTTGTAATTGAATCAGTCCTGACTAGATGCTTAAAGAAAGACTAAGCATATGTCTGAGTTAAAAAACTTTATACTGTAGCCCCCAAGCTTCTAGTTGAAAACTGAATCAGTTCCGACTAGATGCTTAAAGAAATACCAAGCATATTGCTAAGTTAAAAACTCTCACTGTAGCCCCCAAGCCTCTAGGTGGATATTTATCCGGCTAGATGCTCCAAGTAGACTAAACAGCGTTAAATTTTCCACAGAATGAGAATACTCGGAGAGGCGTGGCCAACGAGAAGTACTAGAAGATGCGTGCGGACTTGGAAGCCGAAAAGGGTAAAACTGCCTCCTTGAAGGAACAAATCATCAAGAGCAAGCGTCTGTTTTTCCTTTCTTTTGTAGGGTTTCGTAGCATGGAAAACAAAAAAATTCTACCGCATACAAACAAACAAGCCAAGATCTATCTACTAGATTGTAGCAACGAGTCGATAGAATAACTCACCCTCAAAGATTCCAAGTGTTTAACGAGAGCGGATTCTCGTGGGTGATGTAGTCGTACTCTTCCCGATCTCAAGATCGCGTAGACGATCCTTCCGGCGCTGCGTTCCGGCAGCGCTCCCGTAGTCGGTCACACGTTTGGTACTCGACAAAGACCTTCCTCTCCCTTGTTCTAGCAGGCAGCGGAGGTTGTAGCACTCTCCTCGCGATTCCAAAGACAACGGGCGTGGTACGGAAGTAGAGGGAGATCTCGCAGGCTTCTTAAGCCGGAGCGAGTATGGTGGAGTATGAGAGAGTCCCTCGGCGATCTAGGGTTTAGACACGCCGAGGAGGAAGCTTGGCGTGGCTAGGGTTGCTAGGCGGGCGGCAGCCTAGTGGAGGTGGCGGCGCCGGTGGCTAGGGTTTGGAGGAGAGGATCTTGTGTGCTAGGAGGGAGCCCTGCCCCTTCTTATATAGGTGGAGGGGCCGGCCGGCCAAGGGGAGGGAGAGGAGTCCCTCCCCAACTCGTCTTGGAGGGTGCGCCGCCGGTTGGAGGAGGGAACTCCTCTCCAACTCGGTTTCCCACTCCTCCTCTTTTCCTCTTTCCAAATTTAGCCGTTTGACTTTTCAAACTAGCTGTTTGACTTTTCAAACTAGGATTTGAATTAATCCTTTATTTGGTTCAGCGATGACACTTAGTACATGATGCAATCATACCAACTTGATACAACACATTCATGTACCCTTCTCCTCCGGAGTGCCGGACATTCCGGAACATTCTAGAACATTCTCGATGAAAACACCGGAACCATTCCCCAACTCCGAAACGGGACTTTCCTTATATGAATCTTATTCTCCGGACCATTCCGGATCTCCTCGTGATATCCCGGATCCCATCCGGGACTCCGAACAACATTTGGTCTCTTTCTCATCATTCCATAACTACTCAAAACAACGTCGAATCCTTAAGTGTGTCTCCCTACGGTTCGTGAATTATGCAGACATGATCGAGACACTTCTCCGAACAATAACCAATAGAGGAATCTGGAAATTCATATGGCTCCCACATATTTCTACGATTACTTTGCGATCGAATGAACCACTTACATACGATATCAATTTCCCTTTGTCTCACGATAGTTTACTTATCCGAGGTTATGATCGTCGGTATCTCTGCATACCTAGTTCAACCTCGTTACCGATAAGTACTCTTTTCTCGTTCCCGTGATATGTGATCCCTTGTGAGCCAGTCACATGCTTGCAAGCTAATTGGATGACATTTCACCGAGAGGGCCCAAAGTATATCTATCCGCCATATGGATGGACAAATCCCACTCTTGATCCATGTGTTTCCACCAATACTTTCCGAACACTCAATGCCACCTTTATAGCCACCCGCCACGGTGTGGTGTTTGATGTCATCAAAGCATCCATCCGAAAGGTGATATGCATGATCTCATGGTCGAAGGAATTAGATTACTATGTATCAGAAAGCATATAGCAATTGAACTATTAAAATGACTTGATCTTTATGCTACGCTTATCTATAGGAGTATGTCCATCATATCATTCTCCTAACGATATGATCTTGTTGTTAATAACATCTCAATGTTCATGATAGGGAAACCACAATCATCCATTAACCAACAAGCTAGTATTATATAGAGGCTTTACTAGGGACTTCAAATTAAGTTCACAAATCACACAAGTATTAATGTTTCCTTGTTAATACTATTATAGCATGAATGTAAACATTTATCATAAACACAAAGATATAATAATAACTACTTTTATTATTGCCTCTAGGGCATATCTCCAACAGTCTCCCACTTGCACTAGAGTCATCTAATCTAGATTACATGGTAATATACCGAACACCCATGGCAGTTTGGTGCTGGTCATGTTTTGCCCTCGGGAGAGGTTTAGTCAACGGATCCGCCACATTCAGATCTGTGTGTACTTTGCAAATCTTTATATCCCCATCTTGGATATGTTCTCGAATAGCGTGAAAACGTAGCTTGATGTGCTTCAGCTTCTTGTGTGACCTTGGTTCTTGCGCATTGGCTATGGCGCCCATGTTATCACAAGAGATAGACATTGGGTCCAGCGACTAGGAACCACACCCAGCTTGTAATGAACTCTTTCATCCATATCGCTTCTTGTGAAGCCTCCGAAGTAGCCATGTATTCCGATTCAGTTGAAGATCTCGCCACAACGCTTTGCTTTGCACTCCTCCAGCTAACTGCTGCACCATTCAAAATAAATACGTATCCAGATTGTGATTTAGAATCATCCGGATCGGTGTTCCAACTAGCATCGGTGTAACCATTAACAACGAGTTGTTCATCACCTCCATAAGAAAGAACCATATCCTTAGTTCTTCTCAAGTACTTAAGGTTGTTTTTGACCGCTGTCCAATGATCCACTCCTGGATCACTTTGATATCTGCTAGTTAAACTAACAGCATATGCAATGTCGGGTCTAGTACATAGCATGGCATACATTAGAGATCCTATGGCTGAGGCATAGGGAGTCTTACTCATCCTTTCTCTATCTTCTGCCGATGTCGGACTTTGAGTTTTACTCAAGGTCGTATTGGGCAACATGGGCAAGAACCCTTTCTTTCTATCTTCCATTCCAAACCTCTTTAGAACTTTGTCCAAATATGTACTTTGTGACAATGATATTTGGCGTTTCGATCTGTCTCTATAAATCTTTATGCCTAATATGTAAGCTGCTTCGCCAAGATCCTTCATTGAAAAACTATTATTCAAATATTCCTTGACACTATTAAGAAGGTCTACATCATTCCCAATCAACAATATGTCATCTACATATAGTATAAATGCTATAGAGCTCCCACTCACTTTCTTGTAAATACAAGCTTCTCCATAAGTTTGTATAAAACCAAAACTTTTGATCACCTTATCAAAACGTTGATTCCAACTTCGGGATGCTTACTTCAATCCATAGATGGACCGTTGAAGTTTGCATACCTTGTTAGCATCTTTAGGATCAACAAAACCTTTGGGTTGCATCATATACAACTCTTCATCAATGTCTCCATTGAGGAATGTTGTTTTGACATCCATCTGCCATATCTCATAATCGTAATATGCAGCGATTGCTAACATAATCCTCACAGACTTTAGCTTCGCTACTGGTGAGAAAGTCTCATCGTAGTCAACTCCTTGAATTTGTCGAAACCCTTTTGAGAAAAGTCGAGCTTTATAGACAGTAACATTACCATCAGCATATGTTTTCTTCTTGAAGATCCATTTGTTCTCGACAGCCTTCCGGCCATCTGGTAAGTCCACCAAAGTCCACACTTGGTTTTCGTACATGGATCCAATCTCGGATTTCATGGCTTCTTGCCATTTATTGGAATCTGGGCTCATCATCGCTTTCTCATATGTCTCAGGGTCATCGGTGTTGTCCACCAACATGACACTCATAACGGGATCATACCAATCTGGAGTGGTACGAGTTCTCGTTGACCTGCGAGGCTCTGTAGTAACTTCGACCGAAGTTTCATGATCATCATCATTAGCTTCCTCTCTAATTGGTGTAGGCACCACAGGAACTTCTTCACTGCGCTACTCGCAATTTCGAGAGAAGGTTCGACAACCTCGTCAAGTTCTACTTTCCTTCCAGTCACTTCTTTCGAGAGAAATTCCTTCTCTAGAAAGGATCCATTCTTGGCAACGAAGATTTTGCCTTCGGATCTATGATAGAAGGTATACCCAATAGTTTCCTTCGGGTATCCTATGAAGACGCATTTTTCCGCTTTGGGTTCAAGCTTGTCCGGCTGTAACTTCTTTACATAGGCTTCGCATCCCCAAACTTTAAGGAACGACAATCTAGGTTTCTTCCCAAACCATAATTCATACGGTGTCATTTCTACGGATTTAGATGGTGCCCTATTTAAAGTGAATGCGGCTGTTTCTAATGCATAACCTCAAAATGATAGCGGTAAATCTGTAAGTGACATCATAGAACGAACCATATCTAAGAGAGTTCGATTACGACGTTCGGACACACCATTACGTTGTGGTGTTCCCGGCGGTGTCAATTGTGAAAGTATTCCGCATTTCTTCAAATGCTCGCCAAACTCGTAACTTAGATATTCACCTCCACGATCAGAACGTAGAAATTTAATCTTCTTGTTACGTTGATTCTCTACCTCACTTTGAAATTCCTTAAACTTCTCAAAATTTTCGGACTTATGTTTCATGAAATAGATATACCCATATCTACTCAAGTCATCCATGAAGGTAAGAACATAACGATAACCACCGCGCGATGCTACACTCATTGGACCACACACATCGGTATGTATGATTTCCAATAAGTCCGTAGCTCTCTCCATCATACCAGAAAAATGGAGTCTTAGTCATTTTACCCATCAGACATGCTTCGCATCTATCAAGTGATTCGAAATCAAGTGATTCAAGAAGTCCATCGGAATGGAGTTTCTTCATACGCTTCACTCCAATGTGACCAAGACGACAGTGCCACATATAGGTCGAGTTATCGCTCGATTTAAAACGTTTAGCCTCAATGTTATTAATATGTGTATTTCCACTATCGAGATTCAACAAGAATAGACCATCTATCAAAGGTGCATGTGCATAAAACATATTACTCATATAAATCGAACAACCATTATTCTCAGACTTAAACAAGTAACCGTCTACAATAAACAAGATCGATATAATGTTCATGCTTAACGCAGCACCAAATAACAATTATTTAAGTATAAAACTAATCCCGATGGTAGATGAAGGGTAGCGTGCCGCGCCGATCACATCAACCTTTGATCTGTTTCCACGCCGATCGTCACCTTGTTCTTCGCTAGCTTCTTATTTCGCAAAGACCTGTTTGAGTTACAAATATGAGCAACCGAACCAGATTCAAATACCGGCACTACTACGAGTACTAGTGAGATACACATCAATAACATGTATATCGATATACCTTTCTTCTTGATGTTGCCGTTCTTCAAATCCGCCAAGTACTTTGGGCAATTCCGCTTCCAAAGTGACCTTCTCCTTGGCGGTAAAGCACTCAAGATCGGGCTTAGGTCCAGCCTTGGTTTTCTTCGTAGGCGTGCAACTTTCTTACCACCCTTCTTGAAGTGTCCCTTCTGCTTAGACTTGCCTTTCTTGAATTTGGTGGTCTTATTGACCAACAACACTTGGTGCTCTTTCTTGATCTCCACTTCTGCAGACTTCAACATGGCAAAGAGTTTTGGCAACGTCTTGTTCATGTTTTGCATGTTGTAGTTCATCACAAAGTTCTTCTAACTTGGTGGTAGTGATTGGAGGACACGGTAAATCCCCAAAGCATTAGGAATCACAATACCCAAGCTTTGAAGTTTGTTTGCGTGCCCAGACATCTTAAGCACATGCTCACGACGGAGTCGCCTCTTCCATCTTGCAGTTAAAGAACTTTTTAGAAGCCTCATAGCTTTCAATTGCCGCATGAGTCTCAAAGATCAATTTGAGATCCTCGACAATATCATATGGGTCTGAATTCTCAAACCTTTTCTGAAGCTCCGATTCTAAACCATACAAGATAGCACATTGAACTGTGGAGTACTGAGTCTTCCGAGTGAGGTAAACATTCTTTACTTCATCGGCAGCATCAGCTGCAGGTGGGTCACCCAGCGGTGCATCCAGCACATAGGTCAAATTACCAGCTGTGAGGACAATCCTCAAATTGCGGAACCAATCCGCGAAGTTGCTTCCATTGTTTTTCAACTTTTCTTTCTCTAGGAACGCATTAAAATTGATGGTAGGGGCTGCCATTGATCTACAACATATTTGCAATAGTTTAGACTAAGTTTATGACAAATTGAGTTCAAATTAATAAAATTAATCTAGGTGAACTCCCACTCAAAACAATATCCCTCACATTGTTTTAGTGATCACACGAACCAAATCCACCACATCAACACCGATCATCACGAGAGTTGATATAGTTTCAATGGCGAACAATCGACATGTTCATCATATCTACTATATGATTCATGCTTTACCTTCGGTGATCGGTGTTCGAGACCATGTCATGTACATGCTAGGCTCGTCAAGATCAAACCTTAGTTTCGCATGAGCAAATCTGGCTTGCTCACGTTGTATGCACTTGCGAATCTAACACACGATCATCACGTGGTGCTTGAAACAACAAGCTTTAGCAACGGTGCTAACTAAGGGTGAACACTTTATGACTTGAAATTCATGTGCATGAGGATTCATCTTATAATGCTACCGTTGTCTACTAAGCAATACAAGATGCATAAAGGATTAACATCACATGCAATTCATAATATGTGATATGATATGGCCTTTCTTCTTTGTGCTTCCGATCTCCATCTTCTAGCACGAACATGATCTCCATCATCACCGGCATTGCATCAAGGTCAATGACGCTTCTCCATGGTTGTCGCCCACGGCTTCAACTATTACAACTACTTTGAATAGACACGTGGTCGTAACAGAAATTAAAGACAACTATATGGCTCCGCCGTTGCCAACTTACAATAAGGAACATTGCATACATCAAATATAATCACAATCATGGCCATATCACATCACAGCACACCCCTGCAAAACAAAGTTAGACGCCTCTACTTTCTTTGCATGTTTTACGTGGTTTGGGGCTTTCAATAAGTGTCGTTCTAACTTACGAACATGAACCACAACATTGATACTAGTATTGTTAATCACCCATTGTAAATTGGATCTTAACTATGCTAGGAGAAACAGGCACCCGCAAAGCCACTTATGCAATACAAGTTGCATGTCAAGTGTGGAGCAAGTCTCATGAACGATGTCATGTAAGGTTAGCCCGGGCCGCTTCATCCCAACATACCGCAAGATGCAAAGTACACAAGAAGCAATCGACAATAAAAGCATCAACGCCCACAATGACCATTGTGTTCTACTCGTGCAACAGATCTACATATAGACACGGCTCTGATACCACTGTAGGGTTTCGTAGCATGGAAAACAAAAAATTTCTACCGCATACAAACAAACAAGCCAAGATCTATCTACTAGATTGTAGCAACGAGTCGATAGAATAACTCACCCTCGAAGATTCCAAGTGTTTAACGAGAGCAGATTCTTGTGGGTGATGTAGTCGTACTCTTCCCGATCTCAAGATCGCGTAGACGATCCTTCCGGCGCTAGCGTGCTCCGCAGCGCTCCAGTCGGTCACATCGTTAACTCGATGAAGACCTTCCTCTCCTTGTTCCAAAGGCAGCGGAGGTTGTAGCACTCTCCTCGCGATTCCGGCAGCACAACGGCGTGGTACCGGAAGTAGAGGGGAGATCTCGCAGGGCTTCGCCTTAAGCCGGAGCGAGTATGGTGGAGTATGAGAGAGTCCCTCGACGATCTAGGGTTTAGACACGCCGAGGAGGAAGCTTGGCCGGCGGCTAGGGTTGCTAGGCGGCGGCGGCAGTGGAGGTGGCGGCGCCGGCGGCTAGGGTTTGGAGGAGAGGATCTTGTGTGCTAGGAGGGAGCCCTGCCCCTCCTTATATAGGTGGAGGGGCCGGCCGGCCAAGGGGAGGGAGAGGAGTCCCTCCCCAACTCGGCTTGGAGGGTGCGCCGCCGGTTGGAGGAGGGAACTCCTCTCCAACTCGGTTTCCCACTCCTCCTCTTTTCCTCTTTCCAAATTTAGCCGTTTGACTTTTCAAACTAGCTGTTTGACTTTTCAAACTAGGATTTGAATTAATCCTTTATTTGGTTCAGCGATGACACTTAGTACATGATGCAATCATACCAACTTGATACAACACATTCATGTACCCTTCCCCTCCGGAGTGCCGGACATTCCGGAACATTCTAGAACATTCCCGATGAAAACACCGGAACCATTCCCCAACTCCGAAACGGGACTTTCCTTATATGAATCTTATTCTCCGGACCATTCCGGATCTCCTCGTGATATCCCGGATCCCATCCGGGACTCCGAACAACATTCGGTCTCTTTCTCATCATTCCATAACTACTCAAAACAACGTCGAATCCTTAAGTGTGTCTCCCTACGGTTCGTGAATTATGCAGACATGATCGAGACACTTCTCCGAACAATAACCAATAGAGGAATCTGGAAATTCATATGGCTCCCACATATTTCTACGATTACTTTGCGATTGAATGAACCACTTACATACGATATCAATTTCCCTTTGTCTCACGATAGTTTACTTATCCAAGGTTATGATCGTCGGTATCTCTGCATACCTAGTTCAACCTCGTTACCGATAAGTACTCTTTTCTTGTTCCCGTGATATGTGATCCCTTGTGAGCCAATCACATGCTTGCAAGCTAATTGGATGACATTTCATCGAGAGGGCCCAGAGTATATCTATCCGTCATATGGATGGACAAATCCCACTCTTGATCCATGTGTTTCAACCAATACTTTCCGAACACTCAATGCCACCTTTATAGCCACCCAGTTGCGGTGTGGTGTTTGATGTCATCAAAGCATCCATCCGGTAAAGGTGATATGCATGATCTCATGGTCGAAGGAATTAGATTACTATGTATCAGAAAGCATATAGCAATTGAACTATTAAAATGACTTGATCTTTATGCTACGCTTATCTATAGGAGTATGTCCATCATATCATTCTCCTAACGATATGATCTTGTTGTTAATAACATCTCAATGTTCATGATAGGGAAACCACAATCATCCATTAACCAACAAGCTAGTATTATATAGAGGCTTTACTAGGGACTTCAAATTAAGTTCACAAATCACACAAGTATTAATGTTTCCTTGTTAATACTATTATAGCATGAATGTAAACATTTATCATAAACACAAAGATATAATAATAAATACTTTTATTATTGCCTCTAGGGCATATCTCCAACATCTTTTTCGTATTCTGACTTGGTATTGTGCCAACATTCTCTGAGTACCCACTGTGTACTGTTCTTTCTCCGACTTGCAGAAGCCATTTCCAAGGCCAAGGACATTGTGGAGCAATCCAAGCATATTCAGCAGCTGGATAGCGAAAACAAGATCCTTAAGTAGGAGAGGAAGGATATGCTTAAGATGCATGAGGACTCCATGAAAGTCCTGCAAGAGTCCACCAACGAAGAGATGAACCGCTTGAAGGAGGAGATCGCGATGCTGAAAGAGCAGAAGAGAGCTGCGGATGAGTAGAATTAGCGCAATCTTGACGCATACAAGATCCTCCGACAAGAACGGGATTCTCTAGCGGAAACTCTCCAGCAGGCCGAGATTAGCATCTTCAGTAAGTGATTCTCCGCCTTGTACTTCTGTAAGCTAGATACTCTGAACTTTTGGTGTTATTGAACTCATGCGTTCCTTTGTTGGAAATTTGCAGCTCCTATTGGGTTGACCCAGTCGCCCCCTCTGCCAAAGGAATGCATGGTCCTTGCCGGCAACTTTATTAATACCGCCATCAAGCAAACCAAGGAGATAGCCAAGCCCCTCCAGATTAACATCAAAGCGGTGGATTCCATGGGGAAGTTCTCGGAGATCCTATGCCGAGCCCCCGAGCGTATCGTAAGCTGGAAAGCTTCATGTACCCGGGCTGGCGCGAGGATGGCCCTGTCAATGGTCAAGGTGCACTACGAAAATGCCAACATCGACACGTTGACCTCCGGTATCCCCGACATGGACGACGAAGGCCAAAAGATAGATCAAGAAGCTATCTTGGTGTCGTTCACGCGTTTTGACACCAGGGTCGCCGAGTTGGTCGACCCTAACGTCTTCGTGCCCATGAAAACCATTGACGGCGGCAGCCAAAGCTCCTCTGAGCCCCTTAACACCGCCGACTTTGAGGAGGATGACTCTCCTGCTGCTGATGATGCTTCATCCAAGTCGCCTGCACCAGAGGAATGAAAAACAATATGTAATATTTGTTTCCTCTGGAATGTGTATGCGGAAAAAACTACTTGTTAACTTAAGGCAGAAAACAATAGTTTTTATTTCCTTCTACTCAAGAACTGGTTCCAGCATGTATATATTTTTTAAGCAAGTGTTGGCTTATCCATTACTTTGGTTTTTATGCTTGAATTTTCGTGAGTCGGAAGACTCGTTGTCAGGACTATGCACTCAAGCGATGATGCCCAATGGCACCGTCAATATCTTAAGCACAAAATCGCCGACAATAAGTGCCAAAAGTCACTACTCCAGAATCCACATAAAAACGACAAAGAACATGTAGACCAGAAAACTTAAGCTAACGCCCGTAGGCGGAATTTTCACAAGTGCAATTGCAAAACTTGCGCATAAAGATTTTATACGATCAAAAAATGAACACTAAAGGAGGTAAAAGACTCAGAAATATGAGTGAACCAGAGAGCTTTATTTCATTGATCATATAAGAGGTACACAATAGATAAAAATGCTAAGTGTAGAAAGGACGTAGCTGTGCTATGTTCCATGGCCGATCAAGCTCCGGGCAGTCATCATCCGGGTCACATCGCTTACGCTTATGATCCTTGTTGGGTCTATCCTTCATTTCACGATTGTCAACAAGGTAGTAAGACCCATTGATCAGTGCCTTGCTTATGATGAATGGTCCTTCCCATGGCGGGGATAATTTGTGTGACTTCTTCTGCTTAAGTCGGAGCACCAGATCCCCCTCTTTAAACGAGCGATGCCGGACGCGGCGACTATCGTAGATGCGTACTTCTGCTGGTAGATGGCGGATCTTTGGCATGCCAATACACGCTCCTCCTCAAGAAGGTCCACATCTAGGCGTCTGGATTCCTCAGCGTCATCTTCATCGTAGGCGGAAACTCTTGGTGCATCGTGAAGGATGTCGGAAGGAAGGATGGCTTCTGCTCCATATACCATGAAGTAAGGGGTGTAGCGGTGGATCTGTTAGGTGTAGTTAGTAAACTCCACAAAACATATGGCAATTCTTCCACCCAGGCTCCAGCTGCTCTATGTAGCGGTGCCTCAAGACGTGGCTTGATTCCCTGCAGAATTAATCCATTGGCTCGCTCAACCTGACCATTGGACTGTGGATGTGCCACAGATGCAAGGTCAAGTCGGATGCCTTTGTCCCAACAATAAGCCTCCACTTCTCCGAGTGACAAGTTGTTGCCATTGTCGGTGATTATGTTATGTGGGATACCAAATCTCACCACTAGATCCCGGACAAACCTAAGGGCAGTTGCCCCATCGAGCTTTCTAATGGGTTTAGCTTCTATCCATTTAGTGAATTTGTCAACTGCTACTAGCAGATGCGTAAACCCATATGGTGCCGTCTGCAACGGACCAACCATGTCCAGCCCCCAGACTGCAAACGGACAAGTTATTGGTATTGTTCGCAATTCTTCAGCAGGAACATGTGGTTGTCGGGCATAGTACCGGCATCCCATGCATGTCTCAACCACCTTGTCGGCATCCGCCTTCACGGTCATCCAGTAGAATCCTTGCCGGAAAGCTTTAGCAACCAACGATCGGGGAGCGGCGTGATGCCCGCAATCTCCGAGATGGATTTCGCGTAGGATTTAAATACCTTCTTGTTGGGAAACAAACTTAAGGTATACACCAGTAGTGCTTCTTTTGTAGAGCTGTCCATTGATTATGGTATAGCCCTTTGCTCGACGTACTATTTGCCGTCTTTCGACCTCGTCGTCGGGCAAAGTTACGTGTTCGAGATACTCCATGAACGGTTTTGTCCAAGCCGGAGGGACCTTTGTCACCATGTGAACGAAAGAGTCAACTCTGTTAGGGTTGTCGATGTCCGATCCCTTCATGGATGGTGTCCGTAGATGCTCCAGGAAAACTCCAGGCGGAATTCGTTTGCGCCCTGATCCAAGCTTTGACAGCAGATCATCTGCCTCGTTTTGCTCCCTAGGTACATACTTGATCTCATAGCCCAAGAAGCTCTTGGCTATATCTTCCACTTCGTCTTGATATGCCGCCATCATAGGGTTCCGCGTGTTCCAGGTGCCATCCACCTGCTGGGCAACCAAGTCGGAATCTCCAAAGCAAACTATGCGCTTGATGCCAATATCCTTGGCTACATGTAGTCCATGAATGAGTGCTTCATACTCCGCCATGTTGTTCGTAGCCTCGAAGTGGATCTGCAGAACGTAGTGTAGCTTGTCTCCAGTTGGTGACTGTAGCAGTACACCATCCCCCGAGCCATTGAGTAGCTTTGATCCGTCAAAGTGCATCACCCAGTATTCTGGCTCCGGTATTGGGGTAGCATCTGCCATCTCCGTCCAATCTGCAATAAAATCCGCCAAGGCTTGTGACTTAATAGCGTCGCGTCTCTTGTAAGTGATCTCGAAGGCGGCAAGTTCAATGCCCCACTTCGCGACCATTCCTATAGCGTCGCTGTTGTTCATAATGTCGGACAGTGGAGTTTTGCTCACCACTGTGATAGGGTGCTCCTGGAAATAGTGCCTCAGCTTCCGAGAAGCAAGGAATACTACATAAGCTATCTTTTGGTAGTGCGGGTATTGCTGCTTGGACTCCGTCAAGACCTCGCTTACATAGTAAACTGGTCGTTGAACTCCGTACTCATGCCCTGGTTCCTTCCGCTCTACCACGACGACGATGTTGATTACCCGGTTGGTGGCCGCCATGTAAATTAACATGGGCTCCCCGGGTTCGGGTGCTGCAAGGATAGGCGATGAGGAAAGAATCTCCTTGAGCTGCTTCAATGTTGCATCTGCTTCGTCCGTCCATGTGAATTTGTCTGCCTTCTTCAGCAACTTGTACAGCGGCAGAGCTTTCTCTCCAAGTCGGTTGATGAACCGACTAACTGCTGCAACACAACCTGTTAGTCGTTGTATGTCCTTTAGGCATGTCGAACGGTTTATGTTTAAGATGGCCTTGATTTTCTCCGGGTTGACCTCGATTCCATGCTGGCAAACAATGAAGCCCAACAATTTGCCAGCTGGAACCCCAAAGACGCACTTCTTAGGGTTAAGCATCATGTTGTATTTCCGGATATTGTCAAAGGTTTCTTTTAAGTCGGAGATTAAGTCGTTTGATTTTTTATACATCACCGCTATATCGTCCACATAGGTGTGAACGTTCCGACCAATTTGATCATGTAGGCAATGTTGCATTGTCCGCTGGTACGTAGCACCTGTGTTTTTCAGCCCAAAGGGCATCGTGACATAGCAAAATGTGTCGTAGGGTGTAGTGAACAAAGTGGCCAATTGGTCTGACTTCCTCATCTTGATCTGGTGGTATTTGTTGGGAATATGCCCTAGAGGCAATCATGTATGATGATATTTCCCATTATATTCATAAAGATATTAGTTGTCCTTGTATAAACATCTGATATGTATTATTGAATATGTGATTCGGTTATGGAACTATACATCCATGTTGTTTGTACTAAATATCCTTGGTCATTGAGGTTGTGCTGGACACACAACTTAGAACAATGTGAAAGTCGTCTTGATGACTCGGTTCCACTTGTCATGGGCATGGTGATGCTATTCCACCATACACAGATTCGGCTAAAGAGTTTAGCGAGTCGGATTGACCCATATTGAGGTACAACGAACAAGTTGTCATTTGTATATCTCAATCAATGTAATCCTTTGACCTGAGGTTGTTGCATAGTCCAAGTTGAGGATCACCGACTTAGGTTCTGTCAAACGCTGATCAAATGGCGGGCAATTATAAAAGGCGTTAAATCATTGAGAATCAAGCTGCATAATGTGAATAACCAAGATGGGATTTTGCCCCTCCACTTGGAGAGATATTCTCTGGTCCCTCTCGGATGATATGATTCGGAAAGCATGGCCATGCACGACTCGGTTAAGTGTTAACCGAGGCGATCGACTAAGAGTTAGTCGGGTGAATCACTTATCTCGGATCGAGAAGAGAGTCGGACTATTTAAGGGATGACAAATATTCGTCTATAGTCTGACAAGGTATATCGTGAGGCAAAAGGGACAAGGATGCAAGTCGCATTGGAAAGGCAAGTCGTTATGACTCTTTGGTACTTGGGAGTCGGCATGTTCTGCTAGGAGCCCCTACCGACTGATCGATTGAGAGTCGGACTCCAATTGTGTCCAAGTAACCATGAGCCTATGGGGTCACACACTTAAGAGCGGGAGCAAGTTCGGATTGGATCTGAACTGGAAATCTGGTTGGGTTGGACCCGAGCCTGATTTGGACTGAGTCAGTGAGTCGGACTCACAGGGACTAATATTATATGGGCTTTAGTGAATGGGCCACGCGAGCAGAGCCCATGTTCACTCCCTATATATAGTGGAGCACCATAACCCAGAAAGGTTAATCGTTGTTCGGTTAGGTCATTCAATGTGTTGGAAACCCTAGCTCCACAGCAGTCCTGCCGTCGTATCGAACCTAGAAGTTCGCCGCCGGTGCTCCTTCTTGTACGTGTGGATACCAGCAGAGGTGATGTACGATCAGCACCAGGACGATCGGATCGCAAAGGACTGCACTGCATCAACTAACACGCTTCATCAGTAATCCGCAACTGCGTGTCTAGTGGTAAACCTCGTGGCCTTCTACCTCGGCTAGATCTTGGGATCACCACGTTAGAGAAAAAAGTTTTGTTTTATCTCGGCGTGGCCCAATAGTATCCTGAGTATGCATCGATAAAACACAAAAGCTCCGAGCCAGTCGTCGAGTCAATGACTTGGTCAATGCGAGGCAAAGCAACCGGATATTTGGGACATGCTTTGTTCAAGCCGGTGTAATCAACGCACATTCTTAATTCCTTGGTTCCCTTTTTGGGGACAAGTACAGGATTGGCCACCCATTGGGTGTGAAGGACTTCTCGGATAAATCTAGCCTTAAGTAACCTAACTATCTCTTTGCCTATGGCGCGTCTCTTCTCATCTCCAAAGCATCGTAGAGGTTGCTTCACTAGGTACACCTTTCATGTCGGTAGGTTGCCAGGCAAAGATGTCCCTATTCTCACGGAGAAACTCGACGAGCGCGCTTTCCTATTTGGGATCCAGGTTCATCCCAATGGCGGTGACCTTGGGGGCATCGCCTACCACAAGTTCCACTGGCTTGGTCTCGATGGCGGCCTTGAATACTGGGGCAGAGTCATAAATCTGTTTCTGCGACGCTGGCATCTCTGAGGCATCAACCTTGCTCTGGATCTCCTTGAATTCTTCACTGTGGAGGACAGCTTCTGCGTAGGCTGCTTCTCCAATCTCGTAGTCCCTTGCTTTGGTAAAGCTTCCGGATATGGTGATGACACCGTTTGGTCTGGGTATCTTGAGTTTGTTGTAAACGAAGCATGGCTTGGCCATGAAGGTGTGGAATATGTCGCGGCCGAATATGACGTGGTACACGCTCTTGAAGGGGGCCACCTCAAAGGGCATGTGTTCTTGGCGGTAATTATTAACATCACAAAAAGCGACCTGAAGTGTGATGCACCCAAGGGACCGAGCCTCCCGACCAGGAACAACGCCATTGAAGATGGTGTTGGTCCGCCTTAGGTTTGCCTCCGTCAAGTTCATCTTCTGCAGTGTATCCAGGTACACGATGTTGATGCTGCTTCCACTATCCACCATACATTTGGTGAACTCATTGTCGTCAATCAGGGGGTTGATGACCATGGCGTATTGATTCTCCGTAGGGATGAGGTCTGGGTGATCCTTCATATCCAAAGTAATTGGAATCTCCAACCAGCGCAGGAATTGGGGAACTAGGGGTAGAGTAGCCATCAGTATCCTCATGGAGGTCTTCTGTTGTTGGACGGTGGGTGTGCCAAGGAAAGTGTGGAAAACTGCCGCCTTCTTCTCGAAGGGGTTCTTGCCTTTGCCGTCGCTCTTGGCGGCGTGCTTGGGGTCAACATCCTCGTCCATGTCACTTGAATCCTTGGACTCCTCCTCCTTCTTCTGCCCCTTGCCCTGGCCTCACGGTCTGTTCTTCTGACTTTGCTTGTAGCCGGACTTCGGGTCCTCCTTGAGGTCGTTGACGAACTTGCAGTGGCGATTGGTGTGGGTGGCCTTGACATTGGCGTCGAGGTGTACGAGGCATGGCATATCATGGTACTCCTCATAGGTTTGGGGAACGCGGAGCGCTGCCGAGGTAGTTTCACTGCCTCGCTGCTGCCCACGACCAGCTCCCCGCCCTCGGCCATGCTATCCGCCATCACCTCGTCCTACAAAAGTCATAGCGACCATGTCGGGGGTTTGATTTTCTTCTGGTGCGGTCTTCCGCTTGGTGCTGCTGTTCCTCCGAGCTTGAGTTGGAACAGCCATTGCCGGCAAAGAGCCGCGAGCATCGTCATCGGCAGCCGCGAACTCACTGGCCAACTGAATCATCTGGTTCAAGTCTAGCTGGTGATTGTCCTGCAGGCGCTTCAGCTTATGTCGGAGCAACATGCCCCTTTCCAACCCATCGATGAAGGCGGCCATGGCGGTCTGGGCGTGCACTCCTGCGCAGGAATTCTTCATATCCAGCCAACGGGAGAGGTAGGCGCGAGATGTCTCGTCTTTCTCTTGCACGCACCGCTGTAGATCGCCAACAGTGCAGGGACGTTTGTACGTGCCCTCGAAGTTCTTGGTGAACGCTTCTTGCATGTCCAACCAATTACAGATGGATCTTTCTGGCAAGTCATCAATCCATTGGCAGGCCGTGCCCGCCAACATCAATGGGAGGTACTTGACGGCAACGTTGGGGTTACCCCCGGCGATCTCCACCATGTTGACGTAGTCCTACAACCATGTAGCCGGCTTGGCGGTGCCATCATAGGGCTTGATGGTCTTGTCAATCCGGAAACCTTTGGGATAAGTTGCGGACCATATTACAGGTCCAAAGCAATGTGGTCCCAGGTATGGTCCTTATCGGGCCTCGTGGATCTTGTCCAGACGTGAACGTGCATCGTATGGCTCCGGGCTTCTTTTCTTGTTCTTGCCATCAGGTGATGGGCTGCATGAACGACGTGGGCCTCCTCCGCCATGGTGGCTGCTAGGTGGCGACGGAGGCGGAGGTGGCGGTGGGTTGGCCTTCTTGCTGTTACCCTCCTGCGACGCCTCACGCTTGCCGCGGTTGCTTGTCGAACATGGAGGGTCATGGTGCGACCTTCTCTTGTGTCCTTGGTTGCGCTCTTCGTCATGACGGGTCTGCTCCGTGTTGTTGCGGATGACGATGTTGCTCTGCCTTGGCGGAGGCATATCCGTACGAGGTGAGCCTTGGTGTATTCGCGATGTCGGGGGGAGCGGGCGGTGGCAATGGGCGATGAGGTTGGGCCTTACCTCCATGGTCGGATGATATGAGGATAGCATCCTTCCTGTTGCACGCATCCCTCCATCTTTGTTCTGACGAACCCGTCTGAGACCCGACATCAAGAGGAGATTTGTCCCTTGGTGGTTTATGCTGGCTAGACTGGCAAAACGTTGTGTCGGACTCAAGCCTCTGAGAGGTGGCCTTTTCTTGTTGTTTCACCGCCTTGGCCACTAGGTCATAGACCTGGTTCACCGCTTCGGGTGATCTATCCTTCTCCAGAAGGGTCTTGGCGATGGTGAGGTTGAGGAGAGGAGTGGGCATCACCTGCCTGCCTTCACTGTCAATGTATGGCTTGGCATGTACCGGCTTCGGCGGAGCCCATCCTAGGTTTCGCCGCACACCAGGATCATTGATGACACGAGCCGGAGCTTTCTTGGCCTTATGTTGCTGCAGCAGAGTCTTGTACTCGGCCTCCATTGCTCTAGCTTTCTCTATGGATTTTTGTGTGTTGGCCAGATCTCGATCTAGCTTTGCGCCTTTCTCCGCGATGGCCCGCGCTTCCTCCAGCAGCTGCTGGCGCTTCTCGTCAAGCTGGACTACATTGCGAATATGAGCTACGGTCATAGGTTCGACGAGGAGATTGTCGTACATCACTCTATCAGCTGGAATGACTTGGGAAGCAGCAGACGTAGATGCCAGAGGCGGCGGGTTTGCAGTGTTGGTGTTGCTCGGTCCGGTGTCGAGTTCCTGTGGCTGTTGCACTGGTTTAGGCGGAGGGGGCATGTCCTTTGCATGATCATTGTCGGCAGCAATAGGTGGTCCCTTCCCCTTGTCCAGCGCTGTTGGCGGAGCTCTTCCGGGTTGATCTTCATCCATCGCCGTCCCAATGGTGACGAACACCTCTCGGGACGTGACGGTGTTGTTGGCCTGCTCGTCGCGCTTGTAATCCTCCTCCATCTCCTGCATGGCCGAGTCTAGCTCCTCCGGACTGAAATATATCTCCTCTGAATCTACATTGAAGTCGGTGTAGAGCGCGTCAATCACGGAGTCGGAGGGTGCCGGGGCTTCCTCGATGATGGGGGGTGGAGGTGCAACAGCGGCGACGATGACTGGAGGCGGTGGCGCAGCTGTGGCGATGGCGGCGGGAGGCGGCGGTGGCACTCCGTCAATGAGCGTAAGAGCTATCTGAGCCGCCTCCTCAGCCTCCGCGTAGTTGTTGATGGTGTTCACCATGTTTTAGAAAGTGAGGCGTCCTAAAGCCAGCTGCCGCCTTAGCGAATGTCGGAGGAGCGTACCTTGGTCCAGTCCTTCCACAAAGTGATACATAGCATCATCATTAGGGTAATGTGCCAGATCGACCCGTATACAGAGCCACCTGGCAAGGTAATCGCGGGGATTTTTGCCCTCTCTCTGAACGCAACGCGCCAGATCGAAGATGGTAACCACGCCAAAAAACTTGGATCTCTGCTGTCCATACGCGCGGACGAAGCCGGCGGACTTGCAGTGATCTTCCACCATTATATCCTACACAGGGGCGGTTTGGGTGGGCCTTGAATTTTTTTGATCTTTGCCGGCAAACTCTGAGGAGAGATCCGACTTTGATCCTTCCGCGAATGTATCCTGCCCGTAGGCGGTCCGTGCGGGTCTTGATGCTCCTCCGACTTCCAGGGAACTAGTGCCCGAGTCGTTTTCGCAGATGAAAAGGTGGATATCTCCGATGGGTACGATCGAGCACCGCGTAGGGTTCATCTTCGCCAGGATCCAGAAATCGTCGGGAGGGACGATCGGAACGTTGCCGGAGAAGAGAACACGACCGATGGCTATGGTTTTGCCGATTCCCTCGAACATCTTGGTCCTCGCCCGCTGAAGAGCCTGGAGCGCCTCTTGCCCCACGGTGGGCACCAACTGTCGTGGTATTGCCGACGAGTACGCCATGGAGGGGTCCTCACAGTGCGTGTTTAGAGACGTAGGGGAAGGCTAATGGTTGACGGGTACGAGGTAACACAGCTTACCCAGGTTCAGATCCCACAACGGTGGCGGAATCCTACTCCTGCTATAAATCACTATAATGGCAATACGCCGAGTTACAGGGATTGGTTCGCTGTGCGAGGTGCGTCGTAGTCGACACTAGATTGTCTGAGATTGTGCCCTAAAGGCTCCCATAGGCCCGACTTATATAGTCGCCAGGTCCTATGGTTATAGGGAAAAGTCCTAGCCGGACAGGTTATAGAGTCCTACACTGCTTACAACTAGTCTAGCGTGTCTTGCACTCCAAGGCTCCGGGTACGTCGGTGACTCCTCCATAGTCTTCCTTTATCCGGCATGGGCCTCCCTTTTGGATCCATCTAATTGGGCCGCCCAACAGGCCATGGGCCATGCTACCAACTATGGGCCACCCGGGTTATCCGGATAGGAGACATGCTATGAGGATACCCATATAGCATATCCCCAACAAGTGTTATTAAGAGTCTCCTTGCTAGACGTACTATTATGCCTAAGTTGTCCTTTGATCCTAAGTTTGCCACCTCTCCAATAGATATTAAAGATAAAGATTATGATTTCTCTCTTGATTTATCTTATTTAGATATTGTTGAGAAAGAACCTTTTTGTGGGACTGAAAATGAGAATGATGTGGCTCATATGAATGACCTTTCTACTATGAGTGCTTTATTCTCTGATGATTTTAAGATGCGCAAGTACTTTGTTACTAAGATCTTCCCTTTTTCACTAAAAGGAGAAGCTAGGGATTGGTTTAATAGATTACCTCCTGGTTCCATTGATAGCCATGATTGCTTGATTGCTTCTTTCTTCCAGAAATATTTTCCTCCCAGTGCTAGACATGCTGCTTTGCAGACACTTTTTGATTTTAAATAGGGAGAAGAAGAGAAATTGCCTGAGCCATGGACAAGGTTTTGTGCCTTGATTCATGCACATCCTGGATGTCCATTACCTAAGAATGAGCTTCTTGATATTTATTATAATGGACTAACTGATGATTCTAGGACCTACCTAGATAGCTTTGTTGATTGTGTTTT
Organism: Avena insularis; assembly: GCA_023614405.1. Lineage (NCBI taxonomy): Eukaryota > Viridiplantae > Streptophyta > Magnoliopsida > Poales > Poaceae > Avena > Avena insularis. The sequence continues at coordinate 301,657,560 of CM042697.1, read as the reverse complement.
TAGGAAAAGAACTCCTACAGATGCTAAAGAATTAATGACTAAGATAAGCAAGAATTATGATGATTGGACTTCAACTGAGTTGAATACACTTGAGCCTATTACTCCTGAACCAGTTGTACCTGAACCAGTTCCAACACCAACAACAAAGAATAGGGGATTTATTGCATTAAATTATGAAGTGATGAAGGAAGCTAAGAAGTGTCTAAAGGAGAAAGGTATTAGAGCTGAAGATGTGAAGAATCTACCTCCTATAGAAGAATTATGTAAGCCAATTCCCCACTCATCTACTATTGAGGTGTACTCTCTCCAACACTTTGATGAAGGTGCTATTCCTTATGGTAAGCCTCCTGATCAATGTTTAGAGGACTTGGTATTTTTATTGTTAAACAAGGTAATTTTAATAAACAAGTTCAGAATCATTTATTGGAAAACTCTAAAGCTATCCATGAGTTAAAAGATATTGTGGAAAGAACTTATAATGATATTAAAATGCTTTGTAAACACTTTCAAATGGTTCAAACTCAACTTGATCAACTTGCTAAGGTATAAAAGGATATGCTAGTTAATGCTTCAGGAGATAAACATGCTTATGGAATTAGAACTAGGAGTGGTATAGCTACTCAAGATCCTTTATATCCTGAAGGACACCCTAAAAGAATTGAGCAGGATTCCCAACAAGGTGAACATAGTGGTAGTCCTCATAAGAGAAAGAAAAAGAAACATAAAATAGTTGAGGAACCACTTGAACATGCTGTAGATCCTAATAGTATATCTGTCTCTAATGCTGAAACTGTGAGTGGTAATGATAAAAATGAGTCCCCTGAAAAGGAGGAGGTTGAGGAAGAACCTGAGAAGCACACTAAGAACACTAGGTACACGAAGGAGTATTTTATTGCTAATAAACATGGTAAAGAGAGAGAACCTTGGGTGCAGAAACCTATGCCTTTTCCAGGTAAGAAACACAAGTCAAAGGAGGAAGAACACTACAACTAGTTTTGTGAGTGGATGAAACCTTTATTCTTGCAAATTCCTTTGACTGATGCTATTAAGTTGCCTCCTTATTCAAAGTATATGAAGGATATTGTCTCTAATGAAAGGAAGATTCCTAATGAGGAGATTTCTACTTTGCTTGATAATTACTCCTTCAATGGTAAGGTTCCAAAGAAACTTGGTGATCCAGGTATACCAACTATTCCTTGCTCCATTAAGAATAATTATGTTAGAACTGCTTTATATGATTTGGGAGCTGGAGTTAGTGTTATGCCTTTTTCCCTACAAGAGACTCCAGCTAGAAAAGTTGATACCAACTGATATATCTTTGCAAATGGCTGATAAGTCAACTACTATTCCTGTTGGTATATGTGAGGATATTCCTGTTCAAGTTGTTCATAATTGCATGGTTTTAACTGATTTTGTTGTGCTTGAAATGCCTAAAGATGATAATATGTCTATTATTCTTGGGAGAACTTTTCTTAATACTGTAGGTGCTTTCATTAATTGTAATCAAGGAAAAGTAACAATCAATATTAATGAAAAAGAGCACACTGTCTATTTCCCCAAGAAGGTTGCTAAGAGCTATTGCGTGAATTCCATTGAAAATATTGAGAGCATCAAGGTTGGAGAAATATATTGTCCCATTCCACAAGAAAATTTTGAAACTATTATGATTGGGACCATTGCTATCAAGTATGAGGTAACATAATCACCTTGTGGAATGCAAAGTTTTGTTTCATATAAGATTGTTTTGGTAACAAGACTTGATCAACCTTGTTAACAAAAGGATTTTAATGAACAAAATAATGTTTCCATTGTGGTTATTCTTGCTTTCTTTTACTTTTCTCCTTCCTAGCCTTTGCCTTTCTTTTGCTAGCTTTGCTTTTGCTAGTTGTTTGCTTATTAGAGTGTCTTAGAGCTGCTGTAGTTTGTCTTTTGGTTTGCTTTTCCTTCTTATGAAAAACAATTTATGCGAGAAAATCAATTTTCATACCCTGAAAATTGGCCAAAAATAAAGTTTCCCGAAAAATCCCAAAAAATTCAAAATAATTTTTTCCTCGAAAAAAGGGGCAGAGAGACACCTGAATTGACCCAGGGGGCCACCCTAGGCCAACGCACCCATGGTAGGCATGGCCTACCAGGGGGTGGCGCCTAGGGGGGTTTGGCCCATCTGGGCCCCTCCAGGCTGCCTCCTCAAAGCCACCTTCTTTCTCTCTCCCGAAAAACACCGGAAAACTTACTCAAGCTTGAGTTCTTGCTGTTCTTGCTCATGATTTTCGATCTCCTTGTTCATCCCATCTTAAGTGTTGATTTTTGGAGGGATTGCTCCTTGGTATGTGCCTCCTCCGCTTGTACAATTATATTTGTGATTGATAGATTGTATCTTGAGTATTTTGCTGCTATAGGTGTGAGGTTGTTTGAGCTTGCATTCTTGTTCTATTCTTAGAAACTTTATTTTGATGCATGCGTAGTCCTCTAGCAAGTTCCTATAGTAGTTGCTCATCATTTATCAACTTAGAAATCACTTGGTTTGATGTTTGTCTAAAAATTTCAGAATTAAAGAAAGGTCATGTACAACCATACATTTGGTGAAATATTTGAGAGTGATGCACCTAGAAGGGCAAGGCTTCCAAGGTCATCCACCAGTACTACACCCTCATACAATGAGGATCTCGTTACTCCGCGATTTGGTGACGAGGGAGATGAAGGGGATGCGCACCCCTCCACCTTTCCTTGCCAAACTTTCTTGCGGGATGCTGGGATTCTTAATGATTTTATGACTTTGGTTCAGAAAGCTGGACTAACAAGTTACATGCAGGATGAGAGCGCACAATATGCTTTGCTCACTAAAACATTTGTGGAGATCTTTTCTTTTACTAACAGCGTGTTCAAACCAGTTGTGTCTTTCAAAATTTATGGCATGGCTCATTCTATGACTTTGAAGCAATTTTGTAAGGCCCTGGGACTTGGTACAGCTGGATCATCAAAGAAGATTCCAGCTCTACTCGCTGATTTGTTGGAGCTTTACCGAGGAATAACCAATGATGATGACCACAGAGCTCAGCGAGGGAAGATAAAGAATATTCAACTTCTAGCCATCAGGTACTTTGCCTACTATCTTGCCAACAGTAGGGAGAACACTAGTAATATTTCTAACTATCAATTGGCCTTCTTAGCTGCTGCTCTCAACAATGAAGATAAGTATAATCTTGGTTCTCTCATTGCTCGTCGCTTAGCTACTAAGGGACCCATTTATGGGGGAATTATTGCTACTCGTATTGCTACTGCCTTGAACATTGTTGTTGATCCACATGATACAGTTTTGGCTCCTCGGAGGCTTGATCTTGCTTCCATGAAGGCGCACCACTTTTTCACCACTGGCTCTACTCTTGAGAACTTGGTTTATAGAATCTTGTTTATTGACAGGGAAGAGAGAGATCCCTCTACCACAAACCACTTTGTTCAGTATTTCTTAGGGACCTTGGTCACGCTCGAAGGCGGAGATGGATGACAAGATGCGGTCTCTTAACTTCCATGGGAGCTATCAGGAGGAAGCGCCCTCATATGATCCCATGGTACACTACACGGGGAGTCCTCGAGCTCATACCAGGACGAGGGAGCTTCCTCAACATACTACGGAGGTGCATCCTCTTGGACACCATGGGATTGATCCCCACTTAGGCCAAAATCCTAAGCTTGGGGGGAGGTATACCGACATCACACTTATATATAATATATATATATATATCATGTTCGGTCGGTTCTTTGTATATCCATTGTTTTGCTTTCTTTTTGGTTCTTGTTGCTTCTTTCTCAAAAACACAAAAATACCAAAAATATTTTCGTTGTTTCTCTTGGTTTGTTTCTTTGATTTGGTTTGCCTTAAAAGAAAAAATCCAAAAAGATTTTGCTTAGTTTGCTTTGATTTCTTTGCTTCTTTGTTTGGTTTCGCTTTGTTTGCTTTCTTTTAAAAAAATCAAAAACACCAAAAATGTTTGTTGGTCTTCTTTGGTTTTGTGAGTTCTTTGCAGGGTTCAGCCGTCCATAGTGGATTTTGGTTTCATGTTATTATTCACGTCACACAAGTGAAGGGCAATAATGAAGATTAAGACAACTTGAGGTGTGGTAAGAGGCTAGTAACGAACTCTATTTGTTTCATTTTTGTACATATACTCATCATTGTGAGCATGCTTATCCTGTTTGTGTAAGGTGTATGTCATTATGGATGCTTAGTAGTTCTTGCATGCCTGTGATTAGCTCCAGCTTGCTAGTTTGTAGCATGTCATATGAATGTTTGCTTACATTGTTTTATTCATACTTTGGTATGACATTGTGGTATCCTCCTCTGACTGTTCATGTGAATCAACTTGGCACATGCTCACGCATGCATATGACTAATCAATAGTCAGTAAGCCTCGATGATTTATTTTTCCTCAGAGTTCTTGTATCACTTTCATGCCATAATTAGTCATGTTTTGTTGCAAGCATGATTATGACAGTTATTCCTCTCTCGTTTGTCGCTCCCTCTCTATTGCTAGCCTTCACTTGTACTGAGTATGTGCTCTACCTGTGCTTCCAACTCCCCAAAACCAATATTGCCAGCTATGTCCACTATGCCTACCTATTAGCATCATTTGCTACTTCAGCGCATATTCTATATGCCGTGTTTTCTTCCAAAATAAAATGGTTGTCTATTTTGAGAAAGTTAGTTAGTAAAGCTCTCACGAACTTGATGGCACACTTTATTCCTTGCGCTTAATAATCTTGAACCATTGTGACTAGTCCATGAAAGTTATATTCTTCCAAATTATATGCTGGGAGTCAGCAGAACCGTGCTGTCATGGGGAACGCTTTCAACACCTTTTGGATATCCTATCTAGTTGGTACTTTGCTCTTTTGTTTACGGATGTCGACGATGTGAAATAAAAGGGGAGCTTGTGAGTTCACGGAGTTTATACATTGTGTTAGAGAAACGCCTAGGCCGCTAGCCTAAGCCGTGCCTAATCATGGTGGAAACTTGCAGCATCACCATAATGAGCATCTATGAAGAATCCTCAATAAAAAGCTATGCGTATGGTAAATAAAAAGATTGCTGAGATGCTCATTGTCTGCTTGCCTTGTCATTTTGGTTATGGGAAAGCTCATGTACCATGTGCAAGGGGTACCCCATTGGCGGTTTATGATATGCATGTATTTACAATGACAAGAACTTTCAGGTAACCAAAGTTGAGTATCATGCGGAGCGACCCTCGTACTCAAGGGACTTGGGATTTCCAGTCTATGGTCTGTCAAGCATATGATTCAGAGTGGACCTCACTTTCACCTTAACCACATGAAGATGCCTATGATAGGGGCAATGAGAGCTCAAAGCTAATGAGTACCTTCCTTTCAGCATTTGGAAGCCTTTCAAACCTCTCAAAACCGCTTTCAGAACTTGGTTGAGTCACCACTTATTCTATGAGCACCTTCTTGAGAGAACACTTGTCATTCTTGTGTTTGTTCCAAAACTTGGTTAGTTATGGCATGACTTTGATGCTTGTATCTCTGATATCTTTATCTCTAGTCTTCACTTGAACTTCAGCGGTGCCTTGGCATTTATATTGTTCTCTACAAACAAAGGCAAGTGAGATACCACTCTATCATACCTTACTATGAGCATTGCAATGTTGCTTATGTTTATGTTTCATGCTACTTATTATTATTGAGTTGGTTTCTCTGAAGGAAATATGCCCTAGAGGCAATCATAGAGATGATTATATTTCTTATGTATCCATGAGTTATTGTAATGTTCCTTGAATATCCATATCAGGCAACTTGTATTGATTGGCAATGATGTGAATTGTTTGTGAAACTCTTTACTTGTATGGTTATTTAAGAGTTGTCCGTAGTCGGAGTTCATGTGAGGACACACGTGAATATTAGACTAGCACATCAATTGGTTGATGACTATGTTTCGCCAGTCATAGACATGGAGATGTCAAACCAATGATGTGGGCACATGTTATAAACATGGGGTTGGACTGACCCAACTTGAGACTAGCAATTAGTTGCAGCTCTCTCTCTACACATCGTGTACATTTTGTCCTTAGACCTGAGATTGTCGCATGTACTTGAGATGTGGATCAACATACTTTGGGGCTATCAGACGCTACTCCGTAACTGGGTAGTTATAAAGGTAGCTTTCGGGTTTGTCCTGAAGCATGCTGCAAGGTATGGTCAATCAAGATGGGATTTGCCCCTCTCTACTTGAGAGAGATATCTCTGGGCCCCTCGAGTGATCGGATCCAGAAATGCATGGCCATGCTACATAAGGTTAAGAGTTAACCTAGTAAAGGGATTCCGAGTTACGGTATCGAGAAAGAGAGGTCATCTTGGAGCTAGACCAAATATCGTGAGGCAAAGGGAAAGACATGTACTAAACCTTGTGATGGTTCGTCCGATATGATCTTTGTATGCGTTTAGGAGTTGGAACGTCTTGCTAGAGGCCGCTACCAACTATTGACATAATAAGTGTATTCGTGTCATGTCTACACGTATATGAACCTATAGGGTCACACACTTAAGGGGATGGAAGCCTAATGAGGATTTGATCTGAATTAGACCAGGCTTAGGCTACTAATAGGCTGCTAATGTAGAAGCCCACTAGGGACGCCTAAATAAGAGAGGTTGGGGCGAGCTGACTAGGGTGAGACCTAAGACCATTCTCCTCAGTCGCCACTCCTCACGCCTGTGTTGCACGCGCGGACCTAGCAGTCCGGCGTCTGACGCTTCCACCCTGTACGTGTGGATACCTCGGAGGCACTGCATCTGTAGCGCTTGGACGAGCCGCGCAAGGGGAGCTGCTCGTGGGACAAGAACAAGGAGGAGATGTGGAACGTATGCACTGCCTCGACGCTCTTCATCAATTCCGCAACTGCGCGTCTAGTGGTAATCCCATGATCTATGACAAAAGTATTCCTGGTTTAAGTGGTAGAAATTTTTGATTTGCACTAGTGTAGCCTACCCGTATCCCTTCAGTGGTATCAGAGCCGATGTTGTTCAGTTATAGGTTCGGGGTGTTTGCATATGGTGATATGCAGATTGATATGAATGATGTGATCGTTTATATGGCGGTGGTTCAGGATTGATCTATGATCTTGCTTTACGTGATTGTAATTCTGAGGATGTCGAACGACTTACCCCTACCAGTCGGTTTCCGCCATCGGGGTAGACAGTGACACATAAATCCTGTTGATTCACGCAAAGATCAATATGATTGATTGAATCGGAACCTAGATCTAAAATCGATGTACCGTGATCAAAGGAGTTTGATTGAATCGGGACAGGAGTCGGTTTATGGTAAATTTGATTTGCCAATCAAAATCCTTAAAGAAAATTGTGTAAATTTGATTTGCCGATCAAATACCGCGAGGGGCGCTGCCCCTTCGAACCCCACAGGGGGAGACCCCCTAGACCCCTCCCCTTTAATCGTAGCCCCTTTTGTATCTCGTTAAGGTAACTAGGTGCTGCGATGTCACATGATCCGGTAGAATGCGATTCTATGCATAACTTGTTTTTGCAGGATGTATGTGATCCGTATGGCCCATATATGTATGTGATGCATGTATGCAAATTTGCATGACCTGCGTGTCATGTGTAGGGCAACACGGCTGGAGCCATATGTGTTGTCATTTATTGTAATGGCCTGCGTGCCAACTTGTGATGATACCAATACTATGTAATTTTGATTACTAGCTGTTAGGAGTAATAGCTTGTATTAGTTCTTGGAGGACTCATCACTTGGAGGATGGCTCACATGGAACATGAAGATGGAGATCATCATGGTGGACAGGTTCTATGGCGATGGAGATCACCATGAGAAAATGGGCCATACTGTGTCACATCATATGTGAATGCTATTCTTATGCGTTTTACTACTATCCATGCTTAGATGATAGGAGTAGAACAATCCCTCAGAAATTTTAAGTTAAACCATGCCCTCTCAACCAAACCTTGCACCATCCTATGCCCTGTACAATCGTTGGTGGGCCTACGAAATTAGGGTGCCACGGTTTTCCTTGGCTGGATGGGTTTGTATCGGATACCTACACGCATAAGGGTTGGTGAGCTTGACAAGGTCATCTTAACAGTTAAGGACCTTGGGGCATAAAGGTTGGGCGCCTAATTTTGACATAGAGATGTCACCCAACAACAAGAGTCATATGTGATATGATTAGCAAGTGTTGCTTACCGATTTACCTTGTCTTCTAGAAGTGATGCTAAAGCTCACTAGTCTACTTGTTAATTGTGGATCTTGAATCACTTAGTATCAATAGAGGGATATTGATTTAAGTGGGAGTATATGCTATTAAATTGTTTAATATGTTTTACTCTTTCATGGTTACATGGCTTAGTATTTTGCATGTTTTCTATTGTAGATCAATGGCACCGAACACTGCATCACATTTTTCTTTGCGTTCGATTCTTGACAAAGATAAACTAAATGGAACAAACTATACGGACTGGGTCCGTAACCTGAGAATTGTTCTCAGGTCTAATAAAAAGGAAACGGTTCTGGATACCCCAATCCCCGATGAACCTGCTGATAATGCATCTGCTGCCCTAAAGAATGCCTACAAGAGAGCATGTGATGATTCTCTTGAGGTTAGCTGCCTTATGCTTGCATGCATGGAACCTAAACTCCAAAAGAAGTTTGAGGATCAGGATGCGTACGATATGATCGTGGCGCTTAAGGACATGTTCCAAGATCAGGCAAGGATTGAGAGGTACAATGTTGCCAAGTCCTTTGTCGAATGCAAGCTAGCAGAGGGAGCATCTGTAGGCCCCCATGTGATCAAAATGGTTGGTTACAGTCAGACTTTGGAAAAGCTTGGTTTTCCACTAGGCCAAGAGTTGGCCACTGACTTCATTTTGGCGTCTCTTCCATCCAGCTATGGGCAGTTCATTTCGAACTACCATATGCATGGGGTGGAGAAGGGCCTTAATGAATTATGTGGGATGCTTAAAACAGCAGAAAGTGACATGAAGAAGTGTCCAGGGCATAGCCATGTGATGGCTGTGCAGAACAAGCCTAGCTTCAAGAAAAAGGGTACTTCTTGGAAGAAGAAGAAGAAGAAGAAGAAGAAGGGCAAGGCTAAGGATACGATCCCTAAGCCTGCACCCAAGCAAAAGGCTGGACCTGTAGAAGACACTGAGTGCTTCTTTTGTCATGAACATGGCCACTGGAAGAGAAACTGCAGCAAGTACCAGGCTTCTTTGAAGAAGAGTGGAAGTAAGAGTACTTCCCACTCAGGTACTCTTGTTGTAAATGTTGTGGACATTCTTCTCACTGATTCCTATGTTAACTCTTGGGTATTTGATACCGGATCGGTTGCTCATATTTGCAATTTGATGCAGGGGATAATAAGGACTAGAGAAGTGCAGAAAGGCGAAGTGGATTTTCGCATCAGAAATAAAGCAAGGGTTCTTTGCATTGTTAAATCGGCGTCATGCAACTTCACCTTCCGTCAGGATTTATTATGGAGTTAAATAATTGTTATTACATTCCTAGTATGGGTCGAAACATTTTATCACCTTCATGTTTGATGAGGGATGGTTATTCATTCGCGAGTGCAGACAATGGTTGTGTAATCTCTAAGAATGATATGTTTATGCTAATGCTCCCATTGTGAATGGGTTATTTATTTTAAATCTTGATGATGCATCTGTTTACATTGTTAGTGCTAAAAGGCTTCGGCCTAATGATTTGAGTCCTACATGTTTATGGCATTGTCGTTTGGGGCATATAAGTGAAAAGCGCATGAAGAAGCTCCATGGTGATGGTCTTCTAACTTCGTTTGATTTTGAGTCATACGAGACATGTCAGGCTTGTTTACTTGGAAAGATGACCAAGTCGCCTTTTTCGGGTTTACCCGAGAGAGCGACAGACTTGTTGGAACTCATACATACTAATGTATGTGGACCAATGAGCACGACAGCCAGAGAAGGATATCACTACTTCATTACTTTGACTGATGATTTCAGTAGATATGGTTATGTCTACTTGATGAGGTATAAGTCTGAAAATTTTGAAAAGTTCAAGGAGTTTCAGAATGAAGTAGAGAATCAACGTGGCAAGAAAATAAAGGCCTTGCGATCTGATCGTGGAGGTGAATATTTGAGTCACGAATTTATCGATCATCTTTCCACAACTTACACCGCCCGGAACGCCTCGAGGAAACGTGGTCTCCGAACGGCGTAATCGAACTTTGTTGGACATGGTTCGATCGATGATGAGCCAGTCGGATTTTCCATTGTCATTTTGGGGTTACGCTCTAGAAACAGCGGCTTTCACACTTAACAGGGTACCATCTAAATCCGTAGTTAAGACACCATATGAGATGTGGACTGGAAAGAATCCTAGTTTGTCTTTTCTAAAGATTTGGGGTTGTGATGCATTTGTCAAGCGACTTCAGTCGGACAAGATAACACCCAAATCGGATAAGTGCATTTTCATGGGATATCCGAGGGAAACCTTAGGGTATTACTTCTACAACCGAGAAGAGGGCAAAGTGTTTGTCGCTCGTAGCGGTGTTTTCCTAGAGAAAGAGTTTCACACAAAGGGAACGAGTGGAAGGTCGGTGCGACTTGAAGAAGTTCAAGATGAGCCAGTTGGGGATGCTTCTACAAGTGATGCTATTGTAGCAGAACAAGTTGAGGAACCCGTGGCAACAGAAGCACCACAACCACGAAGTTCGGCGAGGCTCCGCGAAGCGCGGGAATTATTATTGTTAGACAATGATGAGCCTACGACCTATGCAGAAGCGATGGTGGACCCAGACTCTGAGAAATGGCTGATCACCATGAGATCCGAGATAGAGTCCATGGGAGACAATCAAGTTTGGAACTTGGTTGACCTGCTTGATGGTTTTAAAGCCATCGAGTGCAAATGGTCTATAAGAAGAAGATTGATATGGATGGAAATGTTCACATCCATAAAGCTCGACTTGTTGCAAAAGGTTTTCGACAAGTTCAAGGAGTTGAATACGACGAGAATTTCTCGCCCATAGCGATGCTTAAATCTATACGGATAATTCTAGCCATTGCTGCACATTTCGACTATGAAATATGGCAGATGGATGTCAAGACGGCTTTCCTAAATGGAATCCTAACTGAGGACGTGTATATGATCCAGCCCGAAGGTTTTGTCGATCCAAACAATGCTGGAAAGGTATGCAAACTTCTAAAGTCCATTTATGGGCTGAAGTAAGCATCTCGGAGTTGGAACATTCGATTTGATGAAGTTGTAAAGGAGTTTGGCTTCATCAAAAACGAACAAGAACCTTGTGTTTACAAGAAGGAAAGTGGGAGAGCGCTGGTATTTCTAATCTTATATGTAGATGACATATTGCTGATTGGAAATGACATTCCTATGCTCGAGTCTGTTAAGACCTCATTGAAAAATAGTTTTTCGATGAAGGACTTGGGAGAAGCGGCATATATTCTAGGCATCAAGATCTATAGAGATAGATCAAGAAGGCTAATTGGATTAAGCCAGAGTACATACATTGACAAAGTGTTGAAACGGTTCAGCATGGGAGAGGCTAAGAAGGGGTTCTTGCCCATGTCTCATGGCACAAAACTCAGCAAGACTCAGTGTCCTTTGACTACTGATGAGCATGAGCGCATGAGCAGGATTCTATATGCTTCGGATATTGGATCCATCATGTATGCAATGATATGTACTCGCCCAGATGTTTCCTATGCTCTAAGTGTTACGAGCAGATACCAAGCTGATCCAGGTGAAGGTCACTGGACAGCGGTAAAGAATATCCTTAAGTACTTGAGAAGGACTAATGATGTGTTCCTAGTTTATGGAGGTGAAGATGAACTCAGTGTAAGGGGTTACACAGATGCGAGTTACCTTAACGACTCAGATGATTCCATATCGCAATCTGGTTATGTGTTTGTCATGAATGGTGGTGTTGTGAGCTGGAAAAGTTCCAAGCAAGATACGGTGACCTCCTCTTCAACAGAAGCTGAATCTATTGCTGCCTCGGAGGCAGTAAAGGAAGTTGTTTGGATTAGGAATTTCCTGATCGCTCTCGGTGTGGTTCAGGGCGCGTCTAATCCCTTGGACGTTTATTGTGACAACAATGGTGCTATTGCACTGGCCAAGGAACCTAGACAGCACCAGAAGAACAAACATATTCGCATGTGTTACCATCAGATTCGAGAGTTCGTTGAGGATGGTAGTGTCGTGATATGCAAAATACATACGGACTCAAATGTTGCTGATCCATTGACTAAGCCTCTCCCGCAGCCCACGCATGAGGCGCACACAAGAGAAATTGGTATTAGATACATTTTAGATTGACTCTAATGCAAGTGGGATACTGAAGGAAATATGCCCTAGAGGCAATCATAGAGATGATTATATTTCTTATGTATCCATGAGTTATTGTAATGTTCCTTGAATATCCATATCAGGCAACTTGTATTGATTGGTAATTATGTGAATTGTTTGTGAAACTCTTTACTTGTATGGTTATTTAAGAGTTGTCCCTAGTCGGAGTTCATGTGAGGACACACGTGAATATTAGACCAGCACATCGATTGGTTGATGACTATGTTTCGCAAGTCATAGACATGGAGATGTCAAACCAATGATGTGGGCACATGTTATGAACATGGGGTTGGACTGACCCAACTTGAGACTAGCAATTAGTTGCAGCTCTCTCTCTACACATCGTGTACGTTTTGTCCTTAGACCTGAGATTGCCGCATGTACTTGAGATGTGGATCGACATACTTTGGGGCTATCAGACGCTACTCCGTAACTGGGTAGTTATAAAGGTAGCTTTCGGGTTTGTCCTGAAGCATGCTGCAAGGCATGGTCAATCAAGATGGGATTTGCCCCTCTCTACTTGAGAGAGATATCTCTGGGCCCCTCGAGTGATCGGATCCAGAATGCATGCCATGCTACATAAGGTTAAGAGTTAACCTAGTAAAGGAATTCCGAGTTACGGTATCGAGAAAGAGAGGTCAGCTTGGAGCTAGACCAAATATCGTGAGGCAAAGGGAAAGACATGTACTAAACCTTGTGATGGTTCGTCTGATATGATCTTTGTATGCGTTTAGGAGTTGGCACGGCTTGGTAGAGGCCGCTACCAACTATTGACAAAATAAGTGTATGCGTGTCATGTCTACACGTATATGAACCTATAGGGTCACACACTTAAGGGGCTGGAAGCTTAATGAGGATTTGATCCGAATTAGACCAGGCTTAGGCTACTAATGGGTTGCTAATGTAGAATCCCACTAGGGACGCCTATATAAGAGAGGGTGGGGCGAGCTGACTAGAGTGAGACCTGAGACCATTATCCTCAGCCGACACTCCTCACGCATGTGTTGCACGCGCGAACCTAGCAGTCCGGCATCTGACGCTTCCACCCTGTATGTGTGGATACCTCGGAGGCGCTGCATCTGTAGCGCTTGGACGAGCCGCGCAAGGGGAGCTGCTCGTGGGACGAGAACAAGGAGGAGACGTGGAACGTCTGCACTGCCTCGACGCGCTTCATCAATTCCGCAACTGCGTGTCTAGTGGTAATCCCGTGATCTATGACAACAGTATTCCTGGTTTACGTGGTAGACAATTTTGATTTACGCTAGTGTAGCCTACCCGTATCCCTTCATTCTCTTCATAGCTTGCAATGACTATTGAGTAGACTTAGTTGCATACTCTTTATTATGAATTGTCTAAGCATCTACTCCTGTGCTGAGAATATTTACATCATATGAAGCAAAGTGTTCGTGAAAGTTCTTTTATTGCACTCAGTTTTCAACTGAATTGCTTGAGGACAAGCAATAAGCTAAGCTTGGGGGGAGTTGATACGTCCAAAACGTATCTACTTTCTCGAACACTTTGCTATTGTTTCTCCTCTAAACTTGTGTGATTTGGATACAACTAACACGGACTGACGTTGTTTTCAGGAGAATTACCTTGGTGTCTTGTTTTTGTGCAGAAAATGAACTATCAGGAAAAATCCCGGAAAATATGCCAAAAATTATATTTCACCAGAAGATCCACGGAGCCAGAAGACGGGACGAAGAAGGAGCCTGGGGGGCCACACCCATGCCAGGCGCGGGCCCACCACTACCGCGCCTGGGGGGTGCAGCCACCCTAGGAACCCCCTCGGCCTCCCTCTGCGCCTATAAGTTGACTTTCGACCTAAAACCGAGGGTGGTTTGGTAGTTTTCCAGAAATAATTCTGCTCCGCCGCCGCCACCAGAAACCAAGATTCGGATCCAGAAACTCTGTTCTGGCACCCTGCTGGGACGGGGAATTTGGAGAGGATCATCGCCACCATCATCACCAATGCATCTCCATCAACCACCGATGTTTCCCTCATCCATGAGTGAGTAATCCCCGGCTGTAGGCTTGGGGATGGTAGGGATTGGATGAGTTCTATCATGTAATCGAATAAGATCTGTTAGGGCATAGTGCCTAGTATCTCTATTAGTGATATTTGACTTTGTTGCAACTTGTTGTGCTTAATGCTTGTCACTAGGGCCCGAGTGCCATGATCTCAGATCTAAACTTATTATTGAATCATTATGATAGTATTGTTTGTGATCTTATCTACAAGTTGTGTATACATATCATTGTCCGGATCTAAAGGCCCCAAAGTGACAATAATTGGGACAACCGGAGGGGATGGCTGTGGTGTTAGGATCACATGTGTTCATGGAGTGTTAATGCTTTGCTCCGGTGCTCTATTAAAAGGAGCACCTTAATTGTCAGTAGTTCCCTATAGGCCCCGCTGCCACGGGCTAGCTGGACAGAAGATGTTGTGCAAGTTCTCATTGCGAGCACGTATGACTATATTTGGAGCACATACCTAGGATTGTTTAGTACTTGGATGCTTGTTATTATTTATCTGCAATGCCCTGGATCTTGAAGTTACATGTTTAGACTCGTGCATGCAACGCCCATCCATCCATCCATATGCCTACCGCACTCGAATTCTACTGTTACCGTTACTGTTACTATTGTTCATGTTTCACTGTTGCTGTTACTGCTGTCGTTGCTTTACTATTGCTACTACCAAACTGTTGCTACTGTTAAACTTCTGTGAGCAAGAACTATTTTCAGGTGCAGCTGAATTAACAACTCGGTTGTTAAGGCTTGTAAGTATTCTTTGGCTCCCCTTGTGTCGAATCAATAAATTGGGTAATACTATCCGCGAAGACTGTTGCGATCCCCTATACCTGTGGGTCATCACGTAGCCGTACTTTGAGTCTTACTCAATGTCTTTCCTTGTAACATAGGTAAGAACACTTTCTTACTTCCGTCCATTTTAAACTTCTTTAAAATGTTATCAAGGTATATACTTTGTGATAGCCCGATTAGACGTCTTGATCTATCTCTATAGATTTGGATGCCTGATATGTATGATGCTTCACCAAGGTCCTTCATAAAAAAATTACTATCTAGATAACTTTTATCCTCATTTAAAATATCTATATCATTTCCAATCAATAATATGTCATTCACCTATAATATTAGAAATGTCACATATCTCCCACTCACTTTCTTGTAAATACAAGATTCTCCGTAAGTTTGGACAAATCCAAACCCTTTGATCACCTCATCAAAGCGGAGGTTCCAACTCCGGGATGCTTGATTCAGTACATAAATGGATCATTGAAGCTTGCACATCCTGTTAGCATCCTTAGGATCGACAAAACCATTTGGTTGTACCATATATGACAGGGGAATACCAATCGGGGTACACCCATGAGGAGGAATCGCCAGCCGGATCGCCAAACGCAGAGCCGGTCGACTAGCCGGATACGGCGACTGGCACCGACTGGAGGCCCAAGACGGCGACTCGTATATAAAGCCCACTAGCACTTGTAAACCCTAACTGGCTGCATATATAAAGCCACCAGGGGCACCCCCACGGGGACAAGTCTCATTAGATCAGATCTAGTTTCTCCCTCCGTCTACGGCGGCTCCCTTGTAAACCAATCTATGATCATATACTGGATTGACAGCAGGACGTAGCGATCCTCCATCGAGGGGACGTGAACCTGAGTACATCATGTGCCAATCTCGCTCCCAGATTCTCCTACGTCTCCTTGCTCCCTCTACGTAAGCTACCCCAGTAGCATTTGCCGTGCAATACCACGACAGTTGGCGCCCACCATGAGGAAAGCGGTGCATGGAGGGTGATGATCCGAGCGAGATCTCTCACCTTCACCGGCTTTCAGATTGCATATGGTGCAATGTCCAAGTACCACCAGCCGAAGACGCGGGCATTGGAGGCTGATCGATCCGCGACGCCAACACACGCATGGAGATCGAGTTGGAAAACCTTGGATGTGTGTACATGCACGATCTGTTCTGCATGTCCATGAATCTTCTATTTCAATCACGTCTCCTTCATT
The DNA here is from genome assembly GCA_023614405.1 of Avena insularis. Taxonomy (NCBI): domain Eukaryota; kingdom Viridiplantae; phylum Streptophyta; class Magnoliopsida; order Poales; family Poaceae; genus Avena; species Avena insularis. The sequence goes on along the minus strand of CM042697.1, from coordinate 301,641,135 downwards.
GATTAATCTATCGATTGATTATTTATTTGATCTAACCCCTTGCTGCAATTGGCATGTACGTATCACTTTGGAGGATTGGGTCCTAAGAGGAAAATTGAATCGGAATACGCCTCCACAGCACCATCTGTTAGCATGGCCAAACGAGCTGACGCTTTTGCGCCATACCAATGAAATTCGACGACCGCGACCCAGCGCACTGCTCCGGTGCCTCAACGCCAACCTGCGACATCATGGGCGATAGACAAAGCTGCAACAAATTAATTCCCGATGATTCAATCTCGTTTCTCTCATAATTATTCTGACAATTTATTATTTAACTTGGTCTAAACCATGCATGTATACTGTTTGTACGTGTTTTTGGAAGGATCTGTTAAACGCAGGATTATTTCGGACGTCCTGCCGGCCGGCAATTGCAACGGAGCCATGGATTTCTGCAGTAGCGGCCTATCTCCTTTCAGTCGCAGTCTACCCAACTAATATTCGGCCCTCGCGAACTCGAATGTCGGCTACCCTCACGACCTCACCTGCCGTGGGTTCGCCATTGTGGACTCGCCACGCTCGGGATTCGCCATCGCGATCTCGTCGTCACCGACTTGCCACGCTCGCGGACTCGCCCAGCGCGGTCTCGTCTGCCGCGGGATCACCATCGCGACCTCGCCACGCTCGGGGACTCGCCCAGCGCGGTCTCGCTTGCCGCGGGATCGTCATCGCGACCTCGCCGTCACCGACTCACCATGCTCGGAGACTCTCCTAGCGCGGTTTCGCCTGCCGCATGATCGCCATCGCGACCTCGCCCTCGCAGCCTCGCCATCGTCGATTTTACCATAGCGCGACCTCCGTTCGCAGCGTCGACCTCGTGTCCGCCGCGTCGACATCGCCATAGCGCGACCTCCGTCCACCGCGTCGACCCCGTGTCCGCCGCGTCGATTTCGCCATAGCGCGACCTCCGTCCGCCGCGTTGACCCCATGTCCGCCGCGTCGATTTCGCCATAGCGCAACCTCCGTCCGCCACGTCGACCCCGTGTCCGTCGCGTCGACATCGCCATAGCATGACCTCCGTCCGCCGCGTCGACCCCGTGTCCGCCGCGTCGACTTCGCCATAGCGCGACCTCCGTTCGCCGCGTCGACTCTTTCCGGCTACGTCGAATGCGTACGCCGCGTCTTCTAAGGGACCTTCATCGTCTGAGTCGCTAGAGAGGGTCGCATGCCACGCTGCATGGACTCACCACTAGGCGTCTCTTCCCCCCGGGAAAAATCAATTCGCCTTTGTCAATCTTTGAAAGAGCGACTCGGAATGGCCAAGTAGTGCGAACGAGGACTCGCAAACCGAGCCTCGGATCGTCCACGAAAAACGCTAACCGAGACCCATCATTAGAGTCGCCTTGCTCGACTAGCCTTCCGGGCCAAGACAAATGGTTGTGCTACACAAACAGCACCATGTCCTCCTCAACCTTAGACAGTGCGACTCGCACGGCCAAGTACTGTGGACGAGGACTCGCAAACCGAGTCTCGGATCATCTAGGAAAAACTCTAAGCCGAGAGCCATATTTGGAGTCGCCACGCGATTGGCCCTCCGGGCCAAGACGAGAGACTCGCTAAACAAAAAAGCGCAATCAACATCATCGCGGACTCGCAATCATCGCGGACTCGCCACACTCGGGGACTCTTCCCTCGCGGACTCGCAATCCTCGCGTACTCAACACGCTCTAGACATAGACACTCGCTGGTCGCCCGACCTCGTCACTCGCCATGCTCGACAATAACCATTACTATTTTCAGAATATGCATCTATAAAGAGCCTCCAGTCGCCTCTACAATCCAACTCGAGCCTCGTGGACTACTCCTAGGCACGATGCGTGTACGCGTGGTTCCACGACCGTGGCTTGCCCTCGTCGACTCGCCACTGCGGACTGTCCCTCGTGTACTCAATGCGTTCGGGGACTCGCCACCGTGTACTCACCCTCGCATACTCAACGCGCTCGGGGACTCGCCACCGCGGACTCACCCTCGCGTACTCAACACGCTCGAGGACTCGTCACCATGGACTGTCCCTCGCGTACTCAACGCGCTCGGAGACTCGCAACCGTGGACTCGCCCTCGCATACTCAACGTGCTCGGGGAATCCGCGCACTCTAGACAACGGCACTCGCCGGTCGCCCGACCTCGCCACTCGGCGTGCTCAACGCGCTTGGGAACTCGGTGCGATACAGACAACGCCACTCGTCGGCCGACCAACCTCGCCACTCGGTGTGCTCGGGGACTCGGCACTCGCCGGTCGCTTGACCTCGCCACTCACCGCGCTCGCGGACTCGGCACGCTCCACGTTTGGGGACTCGCCGCAACTGGTGGCTTCACCGACACCCTGCGTCTTTCGTCAACTGGCCATCACCGACTGGCTCATACCGACCGCATCCCGTTTCATGGTTCTTTTCTCTATTTAGGAGCTCGTCGCCAATTCGCCACGACCCATCATCAAGACTCTCCGTGCCCTGCCTCAAGCCCGCGTCGAATCGACAACGTGCTCGGGGACTACTGATAGGGGAATACCAATCGGGGTACACCCATGAGGAGGAATCGCCAGCCGGATCGCCAAACGCAGAGCGGATCGACTCGCCGGATACGGCGACTGACACCAACTGGAGGCCCAAGACGGCGACTCGTATACAAAGCCCACTAGCACTTGTAAACCCTAACTGGCTGCATATATAAAGCCACCAGGGGCACCCCCACGGGGACAAGTCTCATTAGATCAGATCTAGTCTCTCCCTCCGCCTACGGCGGCTCCCTTGTAAACCAATCTATGATCATATACTGGATTGACAGCAGGACGTAGCAATCCTCCATCGAGGGGACGTGAACCTGGATACATCGTGTGCCAATCTCGCTCCCGGATTTTCCTACGTCGCCTTGCTCCCTCTACGTAAGCTACCCCCAGTAGCATATGTCGTGCAATAGCATGACAATATACAACTCTTCTTCAATATTACCATTAAGGAACGCGGTTTTGACATCCACCTGCCAAATTTTATAATAAAAAAATGCAGCAATTGCTAACATAATCCTGACCGACTTTAGCATCACTAAGAGAGAGAATGTCTCATCGTAGTCAACTCCTTGAATTTTTCGAAACCCTTTTGCAATAAGTTAAGATTTATAGATGGTCGCGTTACCATCAGCGTCAGTTTTCTTCTTGAAAATCCATTTATTCTCAACGAACTTTCGGTCGTGAGGTAAGTCCACCAAGGTCCAAGCCTGGTTTTTGTTGCATGGCTTCTAGCCATTTTTGGAATCTGGACTCATCATCGCTTATTCATATGTCAAAGGGTCATCATTTCCATCAACCATGAAATTCATGATAGGATTTCCATACAGTTCAGGAGCTACATGTGTCCTGCGAGGTTCGATAGTGTCCTCTTTCGAAGTTTCATGATCTTTATCTTTAGTTACCTCTTCATTCGGTGAAATCAACTTCAGAACAATTTCCGGTGTTGCGCCACTTGCCATTTCATGAAGAGAAGGTTCAATAACATTTTCGAGTTCTACCTTCCGACTACTCACACCTTTCGTGAGAAACTCCTTCTCTAAAAAGGATCCATTCTTGGCAACAAAAACCTTGCCCTCAAATCTATGATAGAAGGAATACTCAATTGTTTCTTTAGGTTATCCTATGAAGACGCATTTTTCCTCTTTGGGTTCGAGATTATCCGGCTGAAGTTTCTTCACATAAACATCGCATCCCCAAACTTTAGGAAATGACAACTTAGGTTTGTTTCGAAATCATAATTCATATTGTATCATTTCAACGGATTTAGATGGTGCCCTATTTAAAGTGAATGCAGCGTTTTCTAGTGTATAACCCTAAAAAGAAAGTGGCAAGTCAGACAGAGACATCGTAGATCAGACCATATCTAATAAGGTATGATTATGATGCTCATACATCATTACGCGGTGGTGTTCCGGCAGGCGTGAGTTGTGTAACTATTCCACACTCTATCATATGTGTGCCAAACTCGTAACTTAGATATTCACCCCCACGATCTGATCGTAGAAATTTAATCTTTCTATTATGATGATTTTCCACTTCATTATGAAATTCCTTGAACTTTTCAAAGGTTTCATACTTATGTTTCATCAAATAGATATTACCATATCTAATCAAATCATCCATGGAAGTAACAAAATAACGATATCCACCTCGCGTAGACACACTCATCGGACCACATACAACGGTATGTATGATTTTCAATAAATTTGTCGCTCGCTCCATTGTACTAGAAAACGGGGTTCTAGTCATCTTGCCCATAAGGCATGGCTCACATGTATCAAGTGATTCAAAATCAAGTGATTCTAAAAGTCCATCAGAATGGAGTTTCTTCATGTGTTTTATGCCAATATGACCTAGAGGCAGTGCCACAAATATGCAAATATATCATCATCAAGTTTAATCCTTTTGGCATCTACATTATGGATATGTGTATCACTATTATCGAGATTCAAAATAAATAAACCATTCATCACAGGTGCATGACCATAAAAGATATTGTTCATATAAATCGAACAACCATTATCTTCGGATTTAAAGAAATGACTATCTTGCAATAAACACGATCCATATACAATGTTCATGCTTAACGCAAGCACCAAATAACATTTATTCAGGTTTAAAACTAATCCCTATGGTAGATGGCAAGGTAGCGTTCCGACAGCAATCACATCAACTTTTCATCCATTGCCGACACGCATCTTAACCTCATCCTTTGCTAGCGGTCGCTTGTTCTACATCCCCTGATTCGAGTTACATATATTAGAAACCAATCCAATATCAAATACCCAGGTTCTACTGCGAGTACTAGTCAAGTACACATCAATAACATGTATATCATATATACCTTTGTTCATCTTGCCGGCCTTCTTGTCATCCAAATACTTGGGGCAGTTGCGCTTTCAATGGCTATTCCCCTTACAATAGTAGTACTCGGTATCAGGCTTAGGGCCAGCTCGGGTCTTCTTCTTAGGCACAGCAACATATTTGCCTCCCTTCTTGAAGTTACCCTACTGTTTACCCTTCTTGTCCTTCTTGAAACCAGTGGTCTTATTGATCATCAACACTTGATGTTCTTTCTTGATCTCCACTTCAGCAGTCTTAAGCATAGCCAGAAGTTCGGGGAGAGTCTTCTTCATGCCCTACATGTTATAGTTCATTACGAAGCTCTTGTAGCTTGGTGGCAAAAATTGGAGAACATGATGTATGCCTAAGTCAATGGGAATCGCTATTCCCAAGGAAAAGCTTATCGGCGTACCCAAACATTTTAAGTACGTGCTCACTAATGGAGTTGTTCTTCTCCATCGTGCAGTTAAAGAACTTTTCTAAAACATCGTAACTTTCCACAATAGCATGGGTATCAAAAATCATTTTTAATTCACCCATTGTATCATAGGCAATTCCATTCTCGAAACGTTTTTGGAGTTCTGGCTCTAGCCCATACAGTATGCCGCAATGAACCATGTTGTGGTCCTCCTGACGACTCAGGTAAACATTCTTTACTTCGTTGGGAGCATCATCAAGTGGTGGGGGGCCTAGCGGCGCTTCTAGCACATATTGCTTTTGTGTAGCAGTGAGGAGAATCCTCAAGTTCAAGGCCTAGTTGTTAAAGTTGCTACCATTCGTCACAAGTTTCTCTTTCTCCATGAACACACTGAAATTAAAAGCAGGTGGTTCCATCTACAACAGAATTTGCAAAGTTTATTTTAGACTAAGTTTATGATATATTTGAGTTCATATAATCCAAATTACAAATCAGCTCCCACTCAAAAACAACATCCCTCGTGTCTTTTTGGTGATTACATGAACCATATCCACTACAACAAGACCGATCATCACGTGAGTTATCGTAGCTTCAAAGGCGAGCATCTATATGGTCATCATATCAACCATATGATTCATGCTTTACCTTTCGGTTCGTGTTCCGAGGCCATGTCTGTACATGATAGGCTCTCCATGTAACAACCTTAGTACCCGCGTGTGTAAAACTGTCTTACACCCGTTGTATGCGAACGTTGAGTCTATCACACCCAATCATCACGTGGTGTCTAGAAACGATGAACTTTCTCAATGGTTCATACTAAAGGAAGAACACATTTTTATCTTGATATTTAAATGAGGAATCATCTTATAATGCTACTAAAGTGCCAAACAAGCAATAAAAGATGAAAACAAACATCATATGCTAAAAGTGATATGATATGGTTCTTGCACTTGATCATTATCTTGTGCATTGTGGTATGATCTTTATTATTCCTATATGTGTAAGGCCAAGGTATATGGAACTTACACTTTGGCATATTATAATTTCCAATACTATCTGTCAATCCATACTACAAATTATAATTCCACCATATCATAATACTTGCCCCGCAAAACCAAAAAACTAGACGCCTCTAATTTATCTTTTGCATGTTTTACGTTGCTGAGGGCTTTCGGAGATAGATCCGTTCTTACCTACGAACATGAAACCACAACAATGATAATCAAATTATTGGCAACTCATTGTAAATTATATATTTACTATAGTAGAAGAGATAGACACCCGCAAGCCACTTATGAAAAACTAGTTGCATGCCAAGCGTGGAACAGGTCTCATGTGTGAGGACATGTAAAGTTTGTCTGGGCCACTTCATCCCACTATGCCACCAATATCCAAAATACACATAAGAAGCAATAACATGACCAATAGCGCCCACATAACCATATGTATATGTAACATCCCAAATTTCATAAAATGCAAAATCATGTATTGCATGCAAATCATCATAGCATTTAGAACTTGCATAAAAAATTTCAAAGTTTGAAATCAAATAAAACCATTTTTATGCCTTTCTATTATATACATATGAGGCATGGTTTTATTTTTATTTTCAAAATACCAAAGTGTTTTTGAGTGGAAAGATGTGTTTGACACACTTTTGAATGCTAGGATCACAGTACAAAAATTTGTAAAAGGTTTGAATTCAAATAGATTTGAATTAGGGTTTTAAAACCATTCCTGAAAATCAAATTGGAAAAGAAAAAGAGCAAAAGAAAAAAATAAAACTCGCGCTGTCTAACTAGCCTAGAGCCACTTTCAGCCCAGCAAGCCCACCCGGGCCACCCTCCCCCTCTTTCTTTTCTCACCCGCATCAACCAAACCCCGCACTCGCTGACTACTGGGCCCAGTGCCACCTCACCTTCGTCCCCAAAATCACACGCCCGCGCGACGACCGCGCCGCTGCCGTTTCCTCCGCTGTCACTATCGATTGATTCGAGCTTAATTGCCGATGAATGCGTGCATAATTCCCCTCCCTGCTCCGGCTACATAAACCCCTCTCCCTCCACAACATTTACCCCAACACTGCAAGCACAGAGAGCCGCCAGGCTGGTTGAATTTCGCCTCACACCATCGCAGCACCGAGCAGCTCCGGTGAGCCATTCTGGTAAATCTCGTGCCCCTCTACCTATCGTTCACGCAGTTGTGCTCGCCTTGTTCTTGCGCACCTCCTGATACTTGCCACTCCTCTTGTCTTGCACCAGAGAACCGTCTTCGTCTCCGACCGTGAGCATCTGTCGCACAACCGAACTCCAGTGAGCCATTCAGGTGAGCACCATGTTCGCCTCGGCCTCTAATTCAAACGAGCACGTTCGCCTGCTTCTTACGCATCTTCTAACACCTGTCCTTTGACCAATAACGCCCTAGGTCGTCGCACCCGTCGTCGTCTGCAAGAAACCGTAGCGCGGCCGAACTCCGATGAGCTCCCACGGCCGCAACAGCATGCCCCTGTCCAAACCATGACCACCTCGAGCTTCCTCGCACCCACGCAACGCTGGTAAACATTGGCACCACCCCTATCCCCCTCTAGACTTGTGGGAACATCGTCGGCAGTAGCGCCGCCGCCAGCGTCATCAGCGCCGCTAGGTTTTGGTCGCTTGATCCAGAGGCGTTAGATCTAGATCCTGCGGCGTAGAATAGATCACTTACCAAACCGTTTTGTTTAGATCTGATCCAACAGCGCGGAAGGGTGATCCTGAGCGAAATGGTATCAGCCAATCAGGCGATGCCGCGTGTCTGGCTGTTTGATTTAAAATCTGTTTTTGAATCTATTAGTTGATTTAACTTGTAAAATTCATAACTTTAGTTCTGTTTGTCCAAAAATTGCAAATAATGTATCATTGCATTCAGAAAATTAAGCCCTACACTTATATGGACTTGAATTGATCATTTTCTTCTAGATTGCAGAAATATTTGTAGGCCTATTTCACATATAAAAATTATTTAGAAAATGTTTATAAAGTAAATTTGAGTTTGTTTAGACTTTAGAAATTTTACTTTGTGTAAAGTACTGTTTAGTTTGACTTGTTAGTGTAGAAAAATCATTTCATTTCATTTGCATGCATTCATATGTATTTTTGTTTGAATATTGAAATGTGAATTTGGTGTTATGATTTTATGTGTAGATTTTGGTGATTGTGGTGATTGTGATTGTGAGGACTGTTGCTACGCTCCCAACTATCAAGGCAAGTGGTGATTCATATATTTTGTTCTACTATTTTGACTATGCACTAGTGATATTTTGAGTAGGGCTTGCATTGGAAATTTTCTAAGTATATATTATGCTATGCGTTGGGAAATCCTAATAGTTGTAGTCTTAGTAGATTTTCCCCTAAGTTAAGAAAACTTGTTATGTTATTATGCTTAGCCTAGCTAGTATAAAACAAGGGTGGAATATTCATGCTATGAAATTTTGCTAAGTCTATGACTTGTGTTTTTGATTAATAAAACACCTATGTGAATGAATCACCTGGGTGGAATGGTATGGTTGGTTTATGTTGAGTGGTTACACAAGTCCCATGTCTATGGTTTACCTTGTGTATCACACTTGTGGATTGCCACCCAGGAACAAAGGGATTTGAGATGTTGAGTGTTGATAAGCTTCTAGTGCAACCACATGGCATATGGGCTCTGCCTTAACCAAATAGGTTGCAAGAACTTAGCCAGATGGACAGTTGGTGGTAGGGTGATAGGATGGAACGCGTCCATGGTGGTATAAGGGAATGCTTCTGAAAAGTCTCGTCTCGATGCATGTCGAGTCTTGTGAGGAAAGTGCACCACCTCTCGAGAGGGTAAAACCTAAGTACTTAGTCGTGTCCCCGGCAACGGACAATTTGATCATCAAAGACATTGAAGCAATCAAGGATCTCCTCATCCCAATTTCTAAGTTAAAAACTTGTGGTTGAACAAGGGTAAAGGTTCACCAATGTCTATTGGTGGTTCCTTGGGTGTTTTTGACAAAACAAAACTTAGTGTTTTCAACTAATAAGTCAAAACCTTATTTTGAGCAAAGCAAGCCTAAGCTACACTTAGCCAAATTCATATAGATGATAGATACTACTACTCTACTATGGTATCACTTGCCAATACAATTCCAAATGTATTGACCCACTGTGGCTGTAACTTATGATGTTGCAGGTTACTCTGATGGAGATTAGGGTTGTGAGTCTACACTCAACATGCTTTCCTGTGGCACATGAAGATGAAGACTTATAGTTATTTACTTTATGTTATGAACTCTATGTATTAGCCTTGGGCTATTGAGTTGTAAAGACTATGTTATCTCTGGAATGACGATGTAATAACGACCTTTGTATCTGTGTACTTCGTCTTAAACTATGGATTCTAGCATTTGATCCAAGGACTAGCATTGCAACCATATGAGAATTTACCTTTAAAAGGTGGGGTCTTACACTATACTACCCGTGCAAAGTATCTACGCACAGATCCGGCTCTGGTACCACTGTTGGGTCCGCAGCATAGAAAACAATTTTTTTCCTATGATGGGAACTACTAAGCACCAAGATCCATCTACCTAGATACAGTCGGCGGGTGGATATACATCCATAGAATACATATCCTTGAATAACGACAAAGATTTACGATATTGGACTCGTGGATGATGTAGTCGTTCGCTTGCCGATCTCAAGATCGAGTAGAAGTCCGGCAGCACCGCAACTGAGCGGAGAATCCGTGATCACACACACGTCCGGTCCTTCGACAACCTCCGCGGCCTCTCTCCATCAATGCGACGTAAGTAGCAAATCCTCGCTCCAAAAAAACTCACCGGTAACATGTATCTCGCTAAGCCAAGACCATGGAGGAATAGTACTAGAGGGGGAGAGAGATCCTTCACGAGGAGGTGTGAGTGAGATGTGAGAGGAGGGGTGCCTATAGGGGGAGGGTGGACAACCCCTCCCATGGCCGGCGGCAAAGGTGTTTCCCCCACCTCTTCCCTCATTCATGTGGGTGGAGCTCCCACTCACATAAATGCCCCTCCATTTTCCCCACTCAAGATCCATTAAATTTTCACCAAATTTAATGCAATCTCTCATTTAATAAAACTCCTTTATCTATTTTTTCAGAATTTTTTAATTACATTAATTAACAAACATTCATATAAACCTCTTACTACATTTAAATTTCACATGCATAACCAATTTCAGCAATTTCACCCGAAACAATTCCGGTGTCCATTGAAATAATTCCAGCGCTTTGATATTCTTTCTCTAACATTTCATTTGCTCCAAATGGTGTCGATATCCCTTAAGTGTGTCATCCTACGGTTCGCAAATAATGTATACATGATCGAGAGTCCTCTCCGATTAATAATCAGCAGTGGGACCTAGAGATTTGTACTGACTCCTACACATTCAATAATGACTTCTTGTGATCGTGTGAACCTTTAACATTGTAACTAAATCTCTTTGTATCGCGATATTTTACATGTCCAAGATTTGATCATCGGTATCCCCATACCTAGTTTGATCTCGTTAATGACATGTACTATTTTCTTGTTCTCGTGATATAACATTCTAGTGATCTCCATCACTTGCTTGCAAGCTATATCAATGTGATATCACCGAGAGGGCCTAGAGTATATCTCTCAGTCATTTGGATGGACAAATCCCACTCTTGATCCATGATCCTCTACATAACACTATCAGAGTATCTGAACCCACCTTTATAGTCATCCTGTTACGGTGTGACGTTCACGCTACTCTTCTTGTGTTAGTGATTAACATGATCTCATGGTTTAAGGACTAAAGTTACTTGTAATGATGTTATAAAAATTTAGACATAATGACTGTGATGTATTACTATACTTCAGGTGAATGTTTATCACATCATTTCACCAATGTTGTGGTCTTGTTATTAACAACATCCAATGTCCATGATCAGGAAACCGTGATCATCTTGTTAATCAATGAGCTAGTTTATATGAGAGGCATAACTAGTAACACTTTATTTGTTTATTAAACAAACATGTACTAATATTTCCTTTTAATACAATTATATAATGTAAAATAAACATTTATCATATACTTGGAATACGATAATAATAACTTTATTATTGCCTCTGAGGCATATCCCCTTCACACTTAAGGGTAGGAAAACATAGTGATTGATCCGGCACCATAGGAGAAATGAAAGAGAGAAACCAAAAAAGCCATGTAGGACCCGATGTTGATCAAAGGGGTTTGGAAGGAATTCCGGAGTGAAACATATAATAATATATGTGTTCTATATTAATTAATTGGATTACTAATAATACATATTATTTTATTTAAGGCAGCCCGCCTAATGGGCCTCACCCGAAGGGGAGGCCCAAGAGGGCAAGGCGCATGTGAGGAGGGGCTAGCTAGCGAAGCCATAGTGGGCTCCCCGTCTAGGGCCCTCCTGGGCCGACGGCTCCCTTGGTGGCCGGCGGGTGTAGTCCCACACCGCTTGCCCCTTGGGTGTTGGCCCTCCACTCCTACTATAAATAAAGGGGCACCCCTCCCCTTTGAATGCATCCCATTATCTCTTCTCTCTCTCACTCATTTTCCTTAGAGATTTCTCCATAAGATTGGAGAGAAGTTTGAGGGACTTGGGTTCTCCACCTCCGCACTACCGTTGTGCGCTTCGGTCCACCATCTTTCTTCTTCCTCTGCTCGTCTAGATCGGAGACCGAGAGTCGTCGCCTACACCGGACGTGTGTAGAACTTCGGAGGCGCCACACTTGAGGCGCTAGGAGCTCGACGCTTGGAGCGAGGATTTGTTCGTCTTCATCAACATATGCCTACCTTCGTAAGGCGTACCTCGGTATTTAAGGGTATGAATACTGTTTCCCTCTCCGTTACTTATGTCTACATAGAATAGATCTTGGTTATTGTGTTCGTGTAGTTAGAATTTTTTTATTTTCTGCTATGGAACCCAACACTTTCTCCCCTCATCTGGATACAATCCTTGACCCATGGTAAGCTATATTGTGAACAAAAGAGAAGAAATGAGTCAAGTAGAACAACAATCATATACACATCAAAACAAAATACTAACATACAGTAAAATAACTTATCCTATCGACATCATTTGTGCCACTTAGTTTGATTTCGTCAACATCCTTTTGTACACCCGCCCACTTTTGACAATCGGCGTTGATGACCGACCAACAGGACCGAAGAGACCGGTTGGTGCGCACATTTCCACTAGTGTTATTTGCATCAAAGTACTCCTTTATTCTTATCCAATAGGTCTCTCTAGTTTGGTTTATGCCAATCGAGGGATCCATAGAAATTTTCAATCAAGCCTTGCAAAGCAACCTATCCTTATCTATAGTGTAGTTCACCGTCCTAACTTTCAACGCATCAATCAAGCCATCACCATCCTCATCCACTTCTAATAACTCCTCCTCTTTTCCATTTTCATGATTCACATATGCTTGGGAGAAAGAGGAGCCAACATTCATAGCATCCATAAAACTCTGGTCATCAACACTACATTGCATGAACACATGTCAAAATCCTCCACTATATTCATCTATCTAAAAAACAACAAAAATAGGAAATTTTACCTTGTCAATTCGTCGAGTAGGTCGCGCGCGTCTGACCGCTGCAACTGCCCGACGTCGCCTGCATCGGCGGATGTGGAGGAGGCGGAGCTCTCGTTGGCACATGGGGGGTAGGATGATGTTGGACGCGTCGAGAGGTGCCCGTTCTCGCGGTCTTGGGCTTCGGTTTTTTAGCACTCGCCATGGCTGGCAGCTTGCCCTTCTGCTGCGCTGTTGGCGGCAGCTGCGGGGCGCTAGAGCTTGTGTTTGGCCGTGGCGGCACGAAGAGGATGCTAGCGGCAGCGACAATGCTAGGGTTTGGCGCGGGCGGCGGCGAAACTGCTCCACCGACGGTAGTGGGGAGGGGGAGACGGTGTATTCAGTGCTCAGTGGCATGTCGTAGGTCCCGTCCATCGCCGGAATAGCGCCAGCAGCCGCGCGAAGGAGGAAGGTGGTGATAGAGGTCGCGTGGGCGCGGAAGAATTTTTCGAGCGGTTGTCTGTTGGCGCGCGTGGCCAGCGATAGCGCAGAGTTAATTAGATAAAACTACCATCATTCGGGATCTGACTACGAGTTAGTATCATCATTGGTAATTTTGGCGTGTCAGTACCAACTTTTTAGTTATAACATTGCAGATCATACTAATTCACAACTAAGTACATTTTGACAGCAACACTGACACTTGGGGCCCACTTGAAAAAGTCAACAAATTTTGACTTTAAACCTTTTTGCAAATTTTCGGAGGCTAGGCTCATGGGTGTCTATCGACAGCCCACAACCAACCCGTTGACCAAAATATGGAGGCATCGTCTTCCTCCACTAGCACGCGCGCGTGACGCAGCGCTTCTGAGCTAGCCGTGCTCCCTAGCGTCGCTCACCGCCTCGCCCCGCGGCTCCCAGCGCCGTAGCTCGGCGCCCGCGGCTCCCTGTCCACAGGTCCACGATCGTCGCCGCGTCCCGCCCCGTGCCTGCGGCTCGCCGGCCCGCCTTCCTGGACAGAGCTCGCTGATCGGAGTTCGCCTGTGGCCGGGGCTCGCCGTCCCGCAATCTCTACTTCCGCCCCGCACCCTTACTTCTCCCGCCCTGCCCCGTCGGCCGACGCCCTGCCCCTCCCCTTAGCTGGCGGCCACGCTCGTGTTGGTGCAGCCCGAGGCTGCACCCTCTTTGTCTCTCTCATTCTCTCGCTCACAGACAGAGGTAGACGAAGAAAGAAGAAACACATAGAAAATTTTGCCGGCCGGTGCATGGAGCGCCGCCGCGGACGCTCGAATGTCTGAATCCTCTATTCAGTTGGCTCTCTGATCATGTTATTCAGCTCAGTATACGGGGGAGCTTTTATACCTAAGCTGCTAGGCAGGCGCACGCACGCTCTGGCAATCCGCTTTTTCCTCCATAGTGAGCCCATTGCTCACGCGAGACCCGGACAGCCACACCGGCCACACTAGCACGTACACACCCACCTACGCATGCACTCCACTAATTCAGGTACATGAACTACCTCCTAACCTGGCCAATGTACGCACGCAGCTAACAACTCTGAAGGACTAATCTGGAACAAACCATGATCAGAATTATACTAACAAACTCCCTCTAATTCTGAACTCCTGGTCATGGGACAACGCCATACGCCGTCGCAGCCACCATCTTCTTCCTCGGCGACACACGCCGTCTTCTCCGGCTCCGGCGACACACGCCATCTTCTCCGGCTCCGTCGACACACGCCATCTTCTTCCTCGGCGACACACGCCGAGCTCCTCGACGACGCCACGCCCTGCACGCCCCGGCTCGCGCACACGATCACGCACTGACGTGATCGACGCGGCCGTCCTGCGCTCCGTTGGACGTGTTCTCCTCCGGTGATCCCACGCCCTCAGCTCACGCACATGTCGCGCCCTGACACATACAACGTGGCTGCTCGAGCTGCCTCACCCGCCGCACGAACGGCTTCCCTCCACACCGCCGAGCCACGTCGCGCCACCGCAGCCTCTGCGCCACCATGCAGGTCCGCCGCGGCCGCCGCGCTTCTCGCACGCACGGCATGGCCATGCTCCACGGCCTCAGGCCATGAAGGCTCTGATACCACTTGTTGGTGCAGCCCGAGGCTACACCCTCTTTGTCTCTCTCATTCTCTCGCTCACGGACAGAGGTAGACGAAGAAAGAAGAAACACACAGGAAATTTTGCCGGCCGGCGCATGGAGTGCCGCCGCGGACGCTCGAACGTCCGAATCCTCTATTCAACTGGCTCTCTGATCATGTTATTTAGCTCAGTACACGGGGGAGCTTTTATACCTAAGCTGCTAGGCTGGCGCACGCACGCTCTGGCGATCCGCTTTTTCCTCCATCGTGAGCCCATTGCTCACGCGAGACTCGGGCAGCCACACCGGCCACACTAGCACGTACACACCCACCTACGCATGCACTCCACTAATTCAGGTACATGAACTACCTCCTAATCTGGCCAATGTACGCACACAGCTAACAACTCTGAAGGACTAATCTGGAACAAACCATAATTAGAATTATACTAACAGCTCGTCGCATTCATTCTGGACCTCCCCCCAAGAAGAGGAGAATGCCATCAGCACCGCCTCATCGTCCTCGTTCATCCACGCCAAGTGAATCGAGTCGGGGAGCTGTATATCGACGCCTCCGTCACAGTCTTCTCCATCTCCGGCCGAAGGATATCGACGGCAAGTTTCGGGCACAGGGCGGCGAGCTGTGGACGCGGGGCGACGAGCGGCACGGCGAGCCACAATCGGGCGGCGAGCGGCGGCCAGCGAGCTGCATGCGCGGGGACGCAAGCATGGCGGCCAGCGAGCTACTTCCCGCTGCTCACGTGCAAAGCGGCGAGCTACAAAGGCGGGATGACAGGCAGCGCTGTTGAGCTGTGAGGGGCGGCGACCGGCGAGCGCTTGGCGACAAAGTTGTAGAGGCGGGGCGGCGAGTTAGCTGTGAACATGCGGCGAGCATCCTCGACTAGCCGAGCACGACGGGCACAGGCAGTTGTTGTTTTTTTAATGTGCATCGGAAATTTATGAAAAGATTCAAATTTTATAACTCTCTAACATATCTCTATAGTCAGCTCTTTCAAGTGGGCCCCAACTGCGAGTGCTGCTGTCAAAATATTCTTAGTTATGAATTAGTGCGATCTGCAACGTTGTTACCCAAAAATTAATACTTACTCGTTAAAATTACCAATATTAATACTGCCTTGTAGTCAGAGACCGTATTATATAGTTTTATCTAGTTAAGTCGATAGCGCAACTGGAGCACCGAATATCTCTCTCGATAGGATAAAAAGCCATGTCGCGCGACGCTCGGATGGGTCATGCTCACGCGGACGCTCCCGCGCTATTTAGCACAACACTACTCATTAATAAAGATGCTCTAATAATGATTCTTCTAGAGAATCAATCAGAATTCGTTGTTTTCTTCTAATTTCCATTTAATTACATATGCCCAAGCCGAATCATGAGGTATGTTTTATGAATGGTCACATCATCGGAGCCTTTTCCAGCATCTCTTCCCTAGACGACAACGCAACAAAAAAAAACCACGCAAGATTCATCCGCCCATCCCACTCCCCACGCAGCAAAATACAACCAAATCGCCACGAGCAAATCCTCGATCCTTGCCTGCCAAGTTGATCCATCCATCAATCCCGCCGCAAGAACCTCTCGGTGAGCCTACTGCAACTCCAGTCCCTTGCTTGGTCCGTAGCTTGTGTTGGCTTTAGCACCTTATAATTCGATGGCAATTGGAGAAATTCTTGTGGGGAGCAGTGATGTCTCTGGGTCGACAGAGATGAATCCGTCGAATTCAGGAAGCTGATTCGACTCAGGAAGGGCTAGCCCTCTTGTTTTTAGGTTTAATTTAGAGTGTGAACTCATTCATTAGCTCAGGGAGAGCAGCAGAGCCTTGAGGCCTTGTTCGGTTTCATTAGAACTGAGCGGGATTGGCAGAGATCGAGGGGGATTAAATCCCATCTAAGACAAAATCCCCTCTAATCCCTTCCAAACCAGTCCAATCCACTAGGGGAGTGGATGAACCGAACAAATCCTGAGGGACTTGACCAACCTTTCGGAAAAAAAGGCTCAGGGAGAGCTTGTTTGTGCAACTTCCTAAGAAAAATCTCTCCCCTTATCTAAAGAAACTTCCTGGAGAATAATAATGCTCCTACCTGTTTATTTATGGTTGTGACCTGATTCGGTGAGGTGATCCTCTGTGGTGCTGACTGAAAATTGATGTGCATTTAGCTTGTTAGGTTTAGCTATTGTTACAACCTATTTGATGCAAGCTTTCGATCTGAAAATATCATCTCTTATCTGGTTGTAGCAATACTTCAGGCTTGCATTGCATCCTATCGATTGGAGCAAATCATTATTGTTGAAGTGTATAAGTGGATTGCACTAGCCATTTTCATCAGTTCGGAATTTTGGTTACGTTGGCTAGTGCATGAAGCTTGACATGGTATCAGAGCCTAAGGTCTCGAGTTCGAGTCCTGGCTTCCTGCCGCCGCCGCCCGCCCCGGCTTCCTGCCGCCGCTGCCTCTCCCTCGCCTCCTGCGAGCTTGCACAGTCCTCCCCGGTCCCTGTCGCCCGTCCGATCCTTCCTGGCCGCCACCCGACCGCCTCGTTTCGCCCGCCGCTTGCCATCATCGCCCGCCGCCGCTTCTTCTCCATCGCCCGGCACGGCTGTCATTCGACCGCCATCCGCTGTTGCTGCGTGTTGTAGATATGATCAGATCAGCTCTGATCTGATTTTCGTCCAAAAAAAGAGAAAAAACAAGATAAAAAAATGTCTTCCTCGTCGGGCTATCTTGCGATTCCTAGCTGCCTGGTGATTTTTGATGGCGCGAATTATCCTGATTTCGCTGCCTTTATGCGCGTCCACATGCGCGGTCTTCGTCTTTGGGGTGTGCTTTCTGGCGAGGTCTCCTGTCCGTCGCGCCCCGCTGCTCCTACGTCGCCTATTGCCCTTGTCCCCGATGCTCCTCCGGATTTGACTGACTACACTCAGTGGATAGATGAGGATGCTCGTCTTTGCTTTGTTCTCACTTCTAGTGTTACGCCTCGATCTTGCTGAGTTCATGGGTCTTCCCAGCTGCTGCTCGATGGGCTTTTCTTCGTCGGCGCTATCAGCCGTGCAGGGATGCTCTTTACTGTCGTGGTTTGCGGAGCATGCTCTTCAAGGGTGATTCTACTATTGATGAGTTCTATACTCAGTGCTGCTATTTGGCGTCGACTTGATTCTCTTCGTACTGCGTGTGTGCCACTGTCCCTTTACGATTGTCTTGTGGATCTGGAGTTTCAGCGCGTATTTGAGTTCTTGTCGCGGCTCCGTAAGGAGTTTGAGCCGCGTCGTGTCCAGTTGCTTGCCCGTGATCGTGTTCCGCTCTTTGAGGTACTATCTGAGCTTCATGCTGAGGAGACTCGTCTTCGTGATGGAGGTTACCTACGTACTTGTTGCTCATGGTCCTCCTGTGTCGTCGGCTTCGTTGCGGTCTCCAGTACCGCCGATACTCTCTACTCCTCCGGTCCAGGGCCAGAGTCAGCCTCAGCAGCCTCGTGGTATGACAACACCTCCTCGTCCTCCCTGCACCTACCGTGGCAAGCCTGGCCATGATGTCTCTAGCTGCTGGAGGAGGGATCCTAGCTTACGTCAACAGTACCATGCTCATAGGCAGGCTGGTTCTTCAGGATCTTCTGCTGTTGCCTTTGTCGATCGAACATTCTTCGTGGTCTACACTCATTTGCCAGGCTCTTCCTCGTCGAATCTTGTTGGTTACGTGTCTAGCTCTTACGGCACGTGACCACCACCTTCTACACAGTCAGGTACGTCATCCCCGTGGTATCTGGATTCTGGAGCTTCTTTTCATATGACTTCTGCGTCCTCTATTCTTTCTGCTCTTCGCTCTCTTATTTCTCATGTCCGTGTTATCACGGCTGATAGTACCTCTCTTCCTGTTTCTAGTCGAGGCACCCTTTCTACTTCATCTTTCTCTGTTCCTAACGTTTCTCATGTTCTGTAACATCCCAAAAATACTAAACTTGGATCATCAAACTCTAATCATCAAAATTAGGATTAACAAAAACTTTTCTAATTAAAAATATGAAAGCATTCATATGTGTGTGCATTAAAATTTGGATTCTTTTGAATTGCCATAGTTTTGTGTTTCTTTGCTTGTAAAATGATTCTTAGGTGAAATAAATATCATCTAAACAATCCCCAAACTTTTCCCAAAGACAAACAAATCAAAACAAACAAATTAAGTGAATGGTCACTTTGGCCAATTTAACTCTCATGCCTACTTTGGCTATCTCTAACTTTCAGAACTTAACAGAAACATGTATGGATCTTTGCACCCCTTGATAGTACTTATAATAAGGTACCAAGGTCCACTTTATGATCATCCAAAAACATTTAAATGCTTAGTTTAAATGATAGTTTAAAATTGAATCTATTTCATATGGGAAGATCCCACTATTTCAAAAACCACTCAAACAAGCTCAATTTTCAAAACCCAAGCATCCACAGAATCCTCAACACATGCCTAGCACACCCACCAAAAATCTTTTCAAAAATCAAAACTCAAGTTCTTGTGGCCATTTCATCAAACACTTGGCAGGCAAATTTAAACCAAATCAAATTTACTGTTTTTAATAGTGTTTTGGGCCTAACTTGTTCCCTCTCTGGTTACCACTAGCCTCAGTAGATCATCTAGCAACCTTAACTAATCTCTAGCACCACTGTAAGCTGGCCATTGTCATCAATGGTGAGCAGGCCGAGAGCACCCATGTCACCCCAGTGTGGACAGCAAGCTAGGAGAAAAACTAGCCGTGCCAACCTTGTATGGGAGGTAGCCCATGCCTCACCGCCCCCTCTCGACCAGCCCTAGCTCGAAGACAGCGACCAGAACCGCCAGGAACGCCGCGCCCGCGCTGCTGTCGACCATGCCGACGAGCACCCTAGTGCACGCGCCGTTCCCACTCAACCCGACCACCTCAAGCCCTTGCCGCTCGCCAGCGTGCACCCCACCGTCCCAGGAGACCACCAGACATGCTCGTTTCACCGCCCGTACCCCGTAGCCACCGCTCGCCGTGGATTTCGCCGCTTCTGCCACGCAGAGCACCGCACGTTCCCGACCGTTTGCCACCGCCCCTACACACGCATTTAAGCTCTAGAGCATCGCCAGGAGACCACCCGTCGATCGCCAACCTCGGCCATGCCTCTAGCCGCCCGTAGTCGTGTCGCCACTGAAGTGTGCCCATCCCTCTCGGTCTCGCCGTCGAGCCTATAAAAGGAGATGACCCCCGCTCGAGTTATTCACACCATCTCACTCACCTCACCTCACTGATCCTTCCACCCCTTAGCCGGAGCACAAGGAACAACAGCTTGCCGGAATTGCGTCGGAGCAGGCCGCCTCTGGAGAAGAAGGGAGCCGTTGATTTCGTCCACCCCCGGAGCTGCCGCGGCCATCCCTGAGTTCGCCGTCGTCGACTTCGTCGTTTGCCCGCCTCGCCGTTGTCACTGGAGCCCTGGTATGCCCCCTATGCACCCCCACTGAGCCGCTAGGGTTCGAGCTCGCCGGTGACCTGTTCATCGTCGATGACGACCCTCAGTCGTCGATCTTCATTCTAATCCAACACACCACATCGCCTCGTACCGCTTCGCGTTTAATGAGCCACTGACCAGTAGACCCCCCTGTCAGCTGCGCCCCGCGCTGTGGAGTGACACTGGGCCGGCCCAATAACCCTTCCCGTGCAGCCCACTCGTTTGAATTTAGATTTTTCTTTTTAAGTTCAAACATAGTTCTGTACCTAGTTTTAAAAATCAACCCAGCTCGATTCAGTGAACCAAATTGAATGAAACCAATTTTGTTAGAAAGGTATTGAAATGCTTAATCCAAGCCCATTGGATTCAAATCATTTGGATCTGTAGCTCAACCTTGGTAAAAATAACAAGTCAGAAGCTTTTCTGCATTCAAACATTTTTCAAAATTCAACCATAATAGATTTTGAGTTGATTCCAACTCTCAAAAATCACATTTGATCATACCTTTCAGAATATATATAAAAACATATGGGTTTAGTTACAGAAATAATGTTCAAGTAATAAAAGAATTCCACATAGGAATTTCTAGCCACTTTAATGATTTAAAATAAAAAGGTTAAACCTTATTAAATTGTGACACCACTTCAAATCACATTCTCATGTACTGAAATATGTGGTGATGACATGTGTCAACATGATCCCATGTTTGAGTTGGAGAATATTAAATCTTAAGTAGTTTTTCAATGGGTAGAAATTACTTTTCTAAAAATAAAATAAATAAGACAAATGCTTTAATCTGGTAATTTTAGTGATGATGCTAGATCATATATATAACCCCTTTGTGTGATGATTGAAAGTAGTTAAGTACTGTTTGGTGATTGTGTACCTCGTATTTATTGATAGACGCTAGTAACGACCAAGGATACGAGGAGGAAGGAGGATACTACGAAGAAGAAGCCGAGGAGAACTTCAACCACTGCTCTGCACAAGGCAAGCCTTACTAACCAAGTTGACCTATGCAAGATTATACTGATACTGATGCAAGCCTAATACTACTAGTTGATTGAGCAAGCTAACACTTGCAATTATGAAAGTTAGATAACCTATGCAATGCACTAAGCATGCTTGGTTAGACATATTTGATGATACCCCCTCCTAGTTTTAATTACAAGCTTTCTACTTTATTTCTTTATCAAAGCTATTACTTAGAGTCTACTTAAGTGACTTGTAGATTCTAGGAGGATAATTGAAGGTTGCATAAAGAGCATTAAATTTGGCCTAAGCTAGATAATCTTGATGTCATCCTAAGGCATGAGATTGAACTTAGTTAAACTCCACTAGTTTACCACCCCTCATTAGTACTTACCCCCACTTGTAGATGCTAGTGCTAATCATAAAACTTGATCAACTTTAGATGGGAATACTTGGTGGAAAATGGTTATGAAAACCTTGGAATGATGGATCATTCTACTGAGATGTTTTGACATGTGTTTCTGAACACCAGATGATTTTGATGATGAAAATTTTGAGGCATGAGCCTTAGTCCTTTATAAAACTGATGGTTGTCTGGATGCGATACCATTCCAATTTTACCGTACAACCACAATACCCGAAAATTGGGTAGGGCTTAACTGGAAACTTATATACCTTAGTATGGGTTCCCTCACGGCCAAGGTCTGAGCTGAGGCTACCTTGTGAAGATTGTCCACCTGTGCAGTACCCAAGATGACAGTTGGTCATGGTTGGGAGGCCAAACTCATAGGATAGGTGCCTATACTAGGGCGTGTAATTGAAAGGTTAGGATTGATTATCCGCATACTAAGTATGGTGAATTCAGGATTTGTTCCTGACAGATGTATCGAATGTTGTGGTGAAAGTGTACAATCTCTGCAGAGTGTCAAACTATTCAAATAGCCGCGTCATGATTATGGATGATTGGAGTGGCCATCTTTGTTCCCCGTCACATGTTTTCAGAATGACTTGTGAAATGATTTGAGAATTTGACTTGACCACAACAGAGTTGTGATATGAAATTCAAGTCCCATCTTAGGTGTTATAAAATTTCAGTTACTTTTCTTGCTTCTGAACTTAGTAGAGGTAAATTTGGCTTTTTGCAAAACAACCCTAGAGCTTAGTGTCCTACTACAAAAACCCCCTTCACTTGTTAGTATTAGTTTGCGAGTACTTAAAGAGTACTCATGGCTTTGTACCTGGCTATTCCCCATGGCCAGACTATGAAGAGGAGTACCAGGATGATGGACCCCAGGAAGGTTACACAACTAGGATCATCTCCCATCGTCAGCATTGCCTGTGACCCCGAAGATGGAGCTTCGCCTACGCTACCTTTATTATTACGTATTTCCGCTGCTTGAGTTGTATTAAGAACTGGATCATGAGATCCTTATTTGTGTAATACCTTATGTATGGTTTGTAATGGATGATGTACTGTGGTATCCAAATCTGTTATGTCTCGCAAAAATGGTAATACTGGGATTGCGATGTATGGCATAACAGGCATCTGGGATTAAAAATCCGGGTGTTGACATGTTCCTAGTCTTAAGATGAACCTTTTCTCTGCTAGTCAGCTTACTGATTCTAGTTGTCGTGTCATTCTTGACGCTGATTCTTGTGCGGTTCAGGACCACCGTACCCAGGCCCTGGTTGGAGCTGGTCCTCACAGCCTTGAGTCTCCGAGGCTATGGGAGTTAGACTGGCTTCGTGTTCCATCCACTGACACTTCATCTGCTAGTTCTTCTGCGGTTGCTGCTTCTGTCACTGGCTCTTTTTAGCAGTGGCATCATCGGCTGGGTCTCCTTTGTGGCTCCCGTTTATCGTCCTTAGTTCGTCGTGGTCTTCTGGGGTCTGCCTCAGGAGATATGTCTTTACATTCGTGTCAGGGTTGTAGGTTAGGCAAACAGATTCAGCTTCCCTATCCTACTAGTGTGTCTGTATCTCAGCGACCTTTTGATTTAGTCCATTCAGATGTTTGGGGTCCGGTTCCCTTTGCTTCCAAAGGGGGCCATCGATACTATATTTTATTCATTGATGATTTTTCACGGTACACCTGGTTGTTTTTTATGAGCTCTCGCAGTGAGGTGCTCTCTATTTATCAGCGCTTTGCGGCCATGGTTCGTACTCAGTATTCCACGCCTATTCGTGTGTTTCGTGCTGATTCTGCAGGAGAGTATATCTCCCAGCACCTGCGTGGTGTCCTTGAAGCGAGGCACCTCGCTCAATTCTCGTGTCCCGGCGCCCATGCTCAAAATGGTGTCGCCGAGCGTAAGCATCGTCATATTCTTGAAACTACCTGTGCTATGATGATTGCTTCCTCTCTTCCGCCGCATTTCTGGGCTGAGGCTGTCACTACGTCGACTTACCTCATTAACATTCAGCCTTCTACTGCCCTTCAAGGTGGTATTCCTCTCGAGCGTCTCTCTGGTAGCTCTCCAGACTACTCGACTCTTCGTTTATTTGGTTGCGTTTTCTATGTCCTTCTACCTCCTCGCGAACGCACCAAACTGACCGCTCATTCTGTTGAGTGTGTTTTTCTCGGATACAGTGATGAGCATAAGGGCTATCGTTGTTGGGACCCCGTTGGTCGTCGGATGCGCATCTCTCGTGATGTCACGTTTGATGAGACGTGTCCCTTCTATCCTCGCCCCACCTCTAGTACTTACCCGGTGGATGATATCTCTTTTCTTCTTTTTCCTGATGCACCTCCTGCTATCCCTTCTTCTCCACCTCTTACGATCGCCCCTTGATTTGGCGCCATCCTCTCCTCCGTCTAGTTCCCCTAGTTCTCCTTGTTCTCCCCTAGTTTCTTCTCCACCTCGTTCTCCGGCTTCGGACCCTTCCTCTGCTGTTCCTTCTTCCTCTTGTTCTGATGAGTCATCTTCCGCCGATGAGCTTCCCTCTTCACGGCTTCATCAGCGTCATGCTCCAGACCGTTACTCTCCTAGTCAGTATGGTCTCTCTGTCGTCTCCGAGCCGACTTCTCATCGGGATGCCGAGCGTCAACCTGAATGGCAGCTTGCCATGGCTGAGGAGATTGCTGTGCTTGAGCGCACTGGCACCTGGGATCTTGTTTCTCCCCCTCCTAGTGTTTGTCCTATCACGTGTAAGGGGGTCTATAAAATTAAGACCCGCTCTGATGGATCTCTTGAGCGCTATAAAGCGCGTCTTGTGGCTCGTGGCTTTCAGCAGGAGCACGGCCGTGACTATGATGAGACTTTTGCCCCTGTGGATCATATGAACACTGTGCATACTCTTCTTGTTGTTGCTTTTGTTCGACGCTGGTCTGTGTCCTAGCTTGATGTTCAGAACGCTTTTCTTAATGGCGAGTTGATTGAGGAGTTTTACATGCAGCCTCCTCCTGGGTATTCTGTTCCCGATGGGATGGTTTGCCGTCTTCGACGTTCCCTTTATGGCCTGAAACAGGCCCCTCGTGCCTGGTTTGAGCGCTTTGCCTCTATGGTGACTGTTGCTGATTTCTCTCCTAGTTTTCATGATCCAGCGCTATTTGTTCACACTTCTCCTCGTGGACGCACTCTTCTTATTCTCTATGTTGATGATATGATCATTACTAGTGATGATCCTGAGTATATTGCCTTTGTCAAGGCTCGTCTTCGTGATCAGTTTCTTATGACTGATCTTGGTCCTCTTCGCTATTTTCTTCGGATTGAGGTCTCCTCCACTTCTGATGGCTTTTCTATCTCTCAGGAAAAGTATATTCAGGATCTTCTTGCTCGTGTTGCTCTTGGGGATGAGCGCACTGTTGAGACTCCTATGGAGCTTAATGTTAAGCTTCGTCCTACTGATGGTGATCCTATTCCTGATCCCACGCGTTATCGCCATCTTATTGGGAGTCTTGTTTATATTGTTGTCACTCGTCCTGATATCTCTTATCATGTTCATATTCTGAGTCAGTTTGTCTCAGCTCCTACCACCGTTCACTACAGTCATGTCCTTCGTGTCCTTCGTTATCTTCGTGGCACGATCACTCGTCGCCTTTTCTTTTCTAGTTCCAGCTCTCTCCAACTCCAGTGCTACTCGGATGCTACGTGGGCGAGTGATCCTACGGATTGTCGCTCACTTTCTGCTTACTGTGTGTTTATTGGTGGTTCGCTTGTTGCTTGGAAGACGAAGAAACAGGTAGCGGTTTCCCGTTCGAGTGTTGAGGTTGAGCTGCGGGCTATGGCTTTGTTGATTGCTGAGGTGACCTGGTTACGGTGGTTGCTTGCAGATTTTGGGGTCTCTGTTACGACACCCACTCCACTTTTGTCTGACAGTACAGGTGCTATCAGTATTGCACGTGATTCGGTGAAGAATGACATGACCAATCATATTGGTGTTGATGCTTTTTATACACGTGCTCAGGTGTAGGATCAGGTTGTTGTGCTTCATTATGTGCCTTCAGATTTGTAGTTGGCGGATTTTTTTATAAAGGCACAAACTCGAGCGCAGCATGACTTCTTACTCTCCAAACTCAGTGTTGTGGATCCACCATGAGTTTGAGGGGGGATGTTAGAGTATATATTTCTATATTGTAGTTTTCCCGTGTGTTAGGGGGTTTCCTGTATATTTGCACATGTACATGTAGTATATATTGTGGCCTTTGGCCCCCTGGTAATACAATAAATTTATTACCCTAACATGATATCAGAGCCTAAGGTCTCAAGTTCGAGTCCTGGCTTTCGCAATTTATCCTAAAATTATTGTATACCCCTCTGTGTCCACGTATAGGCCTCTTGAGTCATACGTGAGTTTCGCGCGCCGTTGCTCTCTTCCGGTTGCACGTGCTGACTTTTGCCCGTCACACGTGAGAGGGGGTGTTGAAGTGTATAAGTGGATTGCCCTAATCCTTTCCATCAGTTCGGACTTTTGGTTGCGTTGGCTAGTGCATGAAGCTTGACAATTATAACGCACCAAGGCTAGTGTAGTGTAATGTCGCGAACATTCTACCAGAATGCAGCAATTGTGAGAGATTTCTGCGTCTTTTGCAGTTGATACTGGATATTGTTTCTTTTAGAATTTGAAACACGAACTGGATACTCTTTATTTGTTGATGGTAAAATACACAACTATAGTTGTGGCGTCAATCACTTCTCCAAGTGCATCTGGCATCATTGCTGGACTGGTAGATACTTTAAGTACCGTTTGATAAAATTTTCACTCCCTGCTTCAGTTCACTCTTATCAAATATATCATGTTCGCTACGAATTCGATGACACATGAATGAATGATTATTCACAAGTATAGATATCAAGTTTGCTTACAGCCTTTTGAGAAGTTAAACCATTGGTTGTTTTCTCTTCTAGCAGAGCTAAAGTACACATTAACATTTCTCTGCTTCATAGTTATTAATTTTTTCGATAATGGGAATTTTGTGGACTCAATTGCGGCGTCAAGGCACACCCCACAAAAATTTCTAATACCCGGATTTAACATTAACGTTTCACTGCTTGGTGCTTACGTATGAGGGACTCTTTTATACTGTTATGTTAAATCTGTTCTGTTCCTCGGAGAACTAACTAGAATTTGCATTTCTTATAGATGGCCTTTTCTGAAGGTGAGGTTGAGCGCCAATGGATACAGAATGTCCAGTCAGGAGGAACAGTTCCTTGTCTACCGCCTGAAAACTGTCATAATGGCTGGGCTACTCCTCCTGGTGACACATTTATGGTCAGAGGCCCAGAATATGTTACCAATAAGGCAAAAATACCTGGTGGGAAGTATATTCTAAAGCCTGTTGGATTTGATTGGATCAAAAGCCTAGCAAAAATCTGCGAGGTCCTGAAAAACAAGAACCACCAGGTGAGGAAAGCCATTGACGAGGAGGTTTCACATGGTAATCAGCCTTTTGTCTGGGCTTTCAACCTGCAACTACCCAGCAAGGAGAACTACAGCGCGATATTTTACTTTGTCTCACTCGAATACGCACCTGAGGGTTCTCTAATGGATCAATTTCTGAAAGGTGATGACACTTTCCGGAAATCCAGACTTAAACTGATAGCAAATATAGTTAAGAGCCCCTGGATTGTTCGAAAAGCTGTGGGTGAACAAGCCATCTGTATACTTGGCAGAGCGCTTTCGTGCAAGTATGTTCAAGGATCAAATTTCTTTGAAGTCGATGTAGATATAGGTTCTTCAATAGTTGGAAATGCAATTGTCCATCTGGCGTTTGGTTACATGGTGACACTGACTGTAGATTTAGCATTTCTTGTCGAGAGTCAAGCTGAATCAGAACTCCCTGAGAGACTTCTTGGAGCTGTAAGGTTCTCTGAGTTAAGTCCGAGTTCAGCTGGTATGTATGAAGGGTCATCTGAGGAGCAGCATGAAACTGCTCCCATTCTTCCTGCAAGATTGTGGCGGAGTTTTTCCTAACTTGTTAGGGGTGACCCCTTGGGGTGGCCCGATCTTTCATGAATTTTGTGGGAATCGAGGGGGAAAGCGGTGGGAAGAGGGAGGGGATGAAATCCACGAACACACACGCGAAGAACCCGATGAACACACACACACACACGAAAACATGATAGAAGCCGATAGCTCACGCCGGTGGCAACCGGTCCAACACAATCTCTAGGATCGGCGTTGGGCAAGGCACTCTCCCACGACCAACAACGGGGGCGAGAGGCTTGATGAGATCTTGACTACTTGGGCACGAGACACCGAGATCCCAAGGACTTGTACAACTTGAACGCACGAGGCAAAATCCAAGAGGTTGTGGATAATTTGGTGCTCCTTGTCAAGGAGCATGAGACAAATAGCTGATAGATCCTCAAAGGGGTGTCTTCAACTACAATTATCCAAGTCTAGGGTTTACAATAGAGGGGTGGGGCTTTATATAGGCCAGCCACTTAAACAGGGGTAGTTTAGGAATAAAACTGGAAGTTGGGGCGAAATTGGGGGTTACATGGGCCAGGCCCAAAAGGCCTTGACATGCCTGGCGTCGAGCAGTCCGGAGACTCCGGTGTTGGGTCCGGAGACTCCGGTCTAGGCCGAAGACTCCGGTCAATCTCTGGACCCGTCTCCGGAGGGGCCTTCTGGTTGTCTCGGGCTTGGTTCCTAGGGCCGGACCAGAGGATGGTCCGGAGACTCTGGTGTACAGGACCCGAGACTCCGGTGTACACCGGAGATTCCGGTGTGCAGTGCTCCAGCAGCGTCTTCTCCTGGTCCTTCTTCCTTGGGGGCTTGGTGTGGTAATGTTGCTTCATAGCGAGGATACACAAGCGTGGTTACATGAAGTAGCAAGCCATCCAAAGGTAGACCAAAATCACATGAGGAAAGGAGCGAGTTAACCTTAGCTTGTAGGAGCTTGGCTCGGGCGCGAGTCATTGGTCCACTTGGGGGACTAGGTGTTGTAGATGGAGGTGCGTCCGTAGGAAGGGCTGCATCAGCTCCCCCCCCTTGGGAAAGAGTCGTCCTCGACTCTTCATAGTTGACATCTTGATTCTCTCCATGGTATAGCGACAGGTCCTTGACGTTGAACGTATTGCTCACTAGGTACTTGGAGGTTGGTATGTCGATGACATATGCATTGTTGTTGATTCTTTTGAGGACCTTGAAGGGGCCATCTCCCCTTGGTTTGAGCTTGGAGTCACGATCATTGGGGAAGCGGTCTTTGCTCAAGTGTATCCACACAAGGTCGCCTTCTTCGAAGATTAGCTCCTTCTTGTTCTTGTTCAGCCTTGATGCTTGGCGAAGTACTTGTTGCTCGACCGTAGCTCTTGTGTCTTCATGGAGTTTCTTCATTGTTTGGGCACGCTTGTCAACGTCCATATTGGAGCGTTAATGAAGGGGAAGGGGAAGAATATCGAGCGCGGTGAGAGGCTCGAATCCATAGACGATCATGAACGGGCTCCTCATGGTGGTGGAGTGTTTTGCGCGGTTGTAGGCAAACTCGGCATGAGGAATACATTCGATTGACGACCTCGGTTTGTCCATCGGTTTGAGGATGCGAGGCGGACGAGAAGAGGAGCTTGATGTCGAGCTTGGCCATGAGTGTCTTCCAGAAGTATCTCGTGAATTTGACATCGCGGTCGGAGACGATTGTTCTTGGTACATCGTGTAGCCGAATTATTTCCCTGAAAAACAAATTTGCTACATGTGAAGCATCATCGGTCTTATGGCACGGAATGAAGTGTGCCATTTTGGAAAAGCGAACCACTACCACAAATATAGAATCATGTCCATGTTTAGATCTAGGCAATCCTAACACAAAGTCCATGCTAATGTCCGACCAAGGTGCATGAGGAATAGGTAATGGCATATAAAGACCAAAAGGGTTGGACTTGGACTTAGCTTGGACACAAGTAGTGCATCATTGTACGTGGCGCTCCACGTCGCGCTTCATCTTTGGCCAATAGTAGTGAGTGGAGAGCATGTCATATGTCTTGTCACGGCCAAAGTGGCCCATAAGTCCTCCACCATGGGACTCTTGAAGAAGCAAAATTTGGAGAGACGACTTCGGAATGCAAAGTTTGTTTTGTTTGAAAAGAAAACCCTTATGCAAATAGAAATATCAACCCCTTTGTCTATTGAACACTTTGCAAAAATTGATCCAAAGAATGGGTCGGACGCGTACAAAGATTTGATGTCATCAAGACCCAAGACATTTACTTCGAGTCGCGTAAGAAGGTTTGTGTTTTTGCGAGACAAGGCGTCTGCTACTATATTTTCTTTGCCCTTCTTGTACTTGACAATGTAAGGAAAAGATTCCATGAACTCAACCCATTTGGCGTGCCTTTTACTCAAATTTGCTTGGCCCTTAAGATATTTCAACGACTCATGGTCAGAATGGATGATAAATTCTTTGGGCCAAAGGTAGTGTTGACACACTTGAAGGACACGAACCAAGGAAAAAAGCTCTTTGTCATAAATTGGATAGTTAAGGCGTGCGCCATCAAGTTTCTCACTATGGTATGCAATAGGATGCCCATTTTGCATAAGGACGCCTCCAATGCCAATACCACTAGAGTCACATTCGATCTCAAAGGTTTTTGTGAAATCCAGTAATGCAAGAAGTGGTGCTTCGGTGAGCCTCTTTTTGAGCTCATCAAAAGCCTTTTGTTGTGCCTTGCCCCAAACTAATGTGACATTTTTCTTGGTCAATTCGTTGAGGGGGCAAGAAATGGTAGAAAAGTCTTTCACAAAGCGACGGTAAAAGCCAGCCAACCCATGAAAACTATGAAGTTCACTAACATTGGTAGGGATGGGACAATCTCGTATGTCCTTAACTTTTGAGACATCCACTTCAATGACATTAGAATACACAACAAATCCAAGGAAAATCAGTTTGTCTTTTGCAAAGGTACACTTGGGGAGATTAGCATATAGCTTTTCATGACGAAGGATTTGAAGGACCTCCTTAACATGAGTAACATGATCCTCTAGTGACTTGCTATAGACAAGGATGTCATCAAAGTAAACAACGACACTCTTCCCAATGAGGGATCTCAAGATATGGTTCATGAGGCGCATGAAGGTAGATGGGGCATTTGATAAGCCAAACGGCATAACCAACCATTCATAGAGACCAAGCTTGGTCTTGAAGGCGGTTTTCCACTCATCACCTTCGGCCATGCGAATTTGATGGTAACCACTACGAAGGTCAATTTTTGAAAATATAGTGGCTCCACACAACTCATCAAGCATGTCATCAAGACGTGGTATAGGATGTCGATAACGCACGGTGATAGCATTGATTGGACGGCAGTCCATGCATAACCGCAACGTATCATCCGTTTTTGGAACTAGAATCACGGGTACCGCGCTTGGGCTAGTGCTTACTTGGATCAAACCTTTGGAGACAAGTTGGTTGATTTGTCGTTCTATCTCCTTCGTCTCTTCCGGGTTCATGCGATATGCGGCGCGGTTTGGGAGTGGAGCGCCGGGTATGAGGTCGATCCGGTGCTTGATTCCGCGAAGAGGGGGTAGTCCATGAGGAAGCTCTTCGGGAAATACATCTTGGAATTCCTGCAAGATAGCCATCAAAGGAGGAACATTTGTCAAGTCATTAGTTCCTTGCGCTAGTCCCTTGCATACAAGGACATAGTGCAAGATGGATGGGTTGTTCCGCACTTCTCTCATCTCACCTTTGGTGGCAAGAAGAACACTCTTTGTTTTTTCACTCGAGTTTGGTTTGTGGCTCTCACTCACTATAGTGTGGTTCTCTCGCTCACCTCTCTTCTCACAAGGTGGTTTTGTGCTTTGCGCCCTCGCTAAAGCCTTTGCATTGTCCTCAATTATTTGGCTAGGAGTAATTGGTTGCAAGACACAAGTATTTTCAAGACATTTGAAGGTATAAGTGTTTGTGTGACCATCATGCATAGCATGCTTGTCATATTGCCACGGCCTTCCTAGCAACATGTGGCAAACCGTCATTGGGACCACATCACATTCCACCGTGTCTTTGTATGGTCTAATTGAGAATGTTACCGAGACGGTGTGCTTGATCTTGACGGACCCTTGGTCACTTAGCCATTGTATATGGTAGGGATGCTTATGCGGATGGAGGGTGAGGTTGAGTTTCTCACACAATTCCGTGCTTGCAAGATTGTGGCAACTCCCTCCATCGATGACAACCTTGATGGACTTCCCATTGATACCAGCACGAGTTTGGAAGATGTTGGATCGTTGGTCTTCAATCTCATTGACTTGAGTAGTTAAGACCCTTGTGACGACAAGCGATGGACTTGCGTCATGCTCACACACAAGTAGTTCTTGGTCATCTTACAAATGTTGCCTTGCCATTGCTTCCTTGACCCTTGCATCAAACTCATCTTCACTCAAGTATTCTTCATCGCCATTGTCGTGGATGAACAAAACTTTCTTGTTTCCACATGCGGCCGACTTGTGTCCTTTGCCTCCACACTTGTAGCACTCACCATTGAATGGTTGTTCATCCTTTGTGTATTTGCTACTTGGGGGAGGTTTTCCTTGAGGAAGTGTTGGCTTGAAGGGAAGCTTGGTGGTACTTGATGAGCTTCCACTTGGTGTTGTTGGAGTAGTGGTTGGCGCTTGCTTGTATGTGAAATACGTCTTTGGCTTGTTGTACTTGATGTCCTCTTGCACTTGACGCTCGACTTTTGATGCTATGTGTACAAGCTCAACCATGTTGTTGTATTTTTGGAACTCGGTGATGCGCTTGATTGGATGGTTCAAGCCATTGAGGAAACGTGCCATTGTTTGTTCATCACGCTCTTCAATGTTGGCACGGATCATGTTGAGCTCCATTTGCTTGAAGTACTCTTCCACGGTCTTTGTCCCTTGACTAAGCGTTTGGAGCTTGTTGAAAAGGTCACGCGTGTAGTGTGAAGGAACAAAGCGGGATCTCATATGAGCCTTCATATCTTGCCAAGTTGAGATTGGAGGCTCTTCTTTTGCTTCACGAGTGAGTTGGACTTGTTCCCACCAAAGTTTGGCATACTCATCAAACTCGAGGGATGTCATGGCCATCATCTTCTCACTGCTATAGTTGTGCATGCGGAAGATCTTGTCAACCTTGAGTTCCCACGAGAGATATTCTTCGGGCTCATTGGAACCGGTGAACTTGGGCATGGTGAATTTGAGCTTGCCGAAAGTTTCTTCTTCATTACGGTTCCGGTGGCGGCGGTTGCCATGATTTTGGCGGCCATCATCATCATACGAGCTCTCATGTCTTGCTTGGTGATGGTTGCATTGCCCTTGTGGTTGTTGAGGTGCCGCGTTTGGTGGAGGAACTTCATTTTGACGACGAGCTTGGGAAGCTTGCTCGTGTTGTTGGCGGGGTTGAGGGCGAGGAGGAGGTTGTTGGTCCTCACGACGAGCTTGGGGAGCTTGCTCTTGTTCTTGTCGTGGTTGAGGACGATGAGCATTGTCTTGCTCCATGTGGCGAGGAGGACGTCGAGCCGCATGCGCAATGGGCTGCTCCCTTTCTTCTCGATGTGGAGGAGGCTCGTCATGATGATCATGTTGTCGACGTTGATGTTCATGTCGATGATGACGCCTTGGTGGATCTTCGAGTGCTTCACGTTGACGGCGATCTTGTTCGTCCACTTTGGATGCTTCACTTGTTGTTGAAGGAACATGTCGTTGGCGATGGGCTTGGTGGTCCACGTGAGGTTGCTCTTATTGAATCACAAGTGCCCTTTGTTGTGGACGGTTCGCTTCACGTCTTGGAGGTCTTGCGGAGAGGTCACCATCATAGCTTGATGTCGCGGCGTGTTGTGGAGATGGTACCACTTGCGAAGAGCTCATGGAGTGAAGGACGGGTCCATCTTGGTGCCTTGAAGCGTGACGGCGAGGAGCGCTTGATTCACTTGAGGAGTGACGTGACGAGCTTGAGTCGCGAGATCGTGGCCTTCCTAGACCATCAATGAGGCGTTGAAGCTTCTCATCCGTTGAGGCGAGGGCGCGACCAAGAGCTTTATTTTGATGGCCGAGGTTGTGTTGCATGGCATGCATTTGTCCTCAGACTTCTTCGAAGCGGTTGTCGATGTTCTTGAATTCCACTCGGGCTTCGCTGAATTGTTCGTCTTGGCGCCACTCAAGGGCTTCACAATGGTAGTTGAATTCTCCTCGAACCTTCCAATGATCCCATCTTGTCATGTATTGTGTGTCGTCCTCTGGAGGTGGTGGTGGTTGGGACGACTCGCCATTCCTGTCCATGATGCAAAGCCGACAAGGGTTGTATATGGAGGAGAAACGTGGAGAGTTAGCCTTTTACCTCACCTTGGAGATTGTATTAAACCAATTGCCACACAAGAGAGCTAAAATCTTGCAAAGTGAAATCTCAAAGAGACTCACACACAAGGAACTACACTCTCAAAAGATTTTGGTGGAAAGGAGGGTGGAAAGCCAAAGAACCAACCAAACGAAAAGGATAGTCAAAAGTGGAGAAGATCCAACAAAACTCAAGTCAAAAAGGGAATGGTCAACTCAAATGGTGACGAGAACCTACGACTACACACACGCGTGGAGAAAAATGGGGTTAGCACGACTATGGAAGTGAGCACAAAAGGGCCTAACGAAGACTACGCTCGGTTGTCGTGCCAACTCAAGGAGAGACCACAACTCGTTTGCCAAAAGAGGGTAAGCAACGGATTTGTGCACTTGCCTTGGCGCGCTTTTTCCTCTCTCTTTTGCTTACAAGCTTGATACTCTCTTTGTATTGGGAGACTATGTATCTTTCTATTTTTTTTTTGATTATTTTTATTTTTCTCCCTTTCTATGCTACTATGTTAACTTTTGTATTTGCCCTCACACTCTCACTTTCCAATGGCAAGTGCACAATGCTTAGACAAACACAAAATGAGTTGCGCTCATAGGATAGGTACACACAAAGGAAGATATGGCTACAAGGGTTGACACAAGTTATACCTTAGGTGTTGATGATGATCTTGTGTCGATGGAGCGGGGAAGAGTTTGGGGTCCGTGGTGTCGAAGAGCACGGGCGATGTTGCGGAAGCTATCTGTTAATTGGTGACACGCACACAGAACACAAACAACAAGCGGACAGATTAGCCAATGCAGGAAAAGAGGAAAATGTCAAAACTGGCGTCCAGGGCCGGAGACTCCGGTGTAGGCCGGAGACTCCGGTGCACAGGGCCGGAGACTCCGGTGTGGAAAATCTGCTCATGTTCTTGAGCGGAGATTCACGCCTAGAGTCCTCAAATCCGAGAAATTTGGCCAAAATTGGGCTGGGAAACGCAGGCAAAAGCTGGACCAACACCTTAGACAAGATTTGGTCAGATCAAAACCACAAATAACGCTCCAAAATGATAGATCGATCCAAAGGCAAATTTGGGCTGTTTTTTGGGAAATTTTCGAATTTATGGTGGGTAGAAGAAAAATTGAGGGGAAATTCGTGATCAACCTTGCTCTTGATACCAATATGTTAGGGGTGACCCCTTGGGGTGGCCCGATCTTTCACGAATTTTGTGGGAATCGAGGGGGAAAGCGGTGGGAAGAGGGAGGGGATGAAATCCACGAACACACACGCGAAGAACCCGATGAACACACACACACACTAAAACACGATACAAACCGATAGCTCACGCCGGTGGCAACCGGTCCAACACAATCTCTAGGATCGGTGTTGGGAAAGGCACTCTCCCACGGCCAACAACGGGGGCGAGAGGCTTGATGAGATCTTGACTACTTGGGAACGAGACACCGAGATCCCAAGGACTTGTACAACTTGAACGCACGAGGCAAAATCCAAGAGGTTGTGGATAATTTGGTGCTCCTTGTCAAGGAGCATGAGACAAATAGCTGATTGATCCTCAAAGGGGTGTCTTCAACTACAATTATCCAAGTCTAGGGTTTACAATATAGGGGTGGGGCTTTATATAGGCCAGCCACTTAAACAGGGGTAGTTTAGGAATAAAACTGGAAGTTGGGGCGAAACTAGGGGTTACATGGGCCAGGCCCAAAAGGCCTTGACATGACTGGCGTCGAGCAGTCCGGAGACTCCGGTGTTGGGTACGGAGACTCCGGTCTGGGCCGGAGACTCCGGTCAATCTCCGGACCCGTCTCCAGAGGGGCCTTCTGGTTGTCCCGGGCTTGGTTCCTGGGGCCGGACCGGAGGATGGTCTGGAGCCTCCGGTGTATAGGACCGGAGACTCCGGTGTACACCGGAGATTCCGGTGTGCAATGCTCCAGCAGCGTCTTCTCCTGGTCCTTCTTCCTTGGGGGCTTGGTGTGGTGATGTTGCTTCATAGCTGAGGATACACAACGTAGTTGCATGAAGTAGCAAGCCATCCAAAGGTAGACCAAAATCACATGAGGAAAGGAGCGAGTTAACCTTAGCTTGTAGGAGCTTGGCTCGGGCGCGAGTCATTAGTCCACTTGGGGGACTAGGTGTTGTAGATGGAGGTGCGTCTGTAGGACGGGCTGCATCATAACTTCTACAAAACCCAAGCAACTCAATGGATCAGTCGCCTAGCTCAGAGAACAACGAAAGCTTTCACAAAGAAGACACCAATGTCAACACTAATTGGTAAGTGCAGTGGACTCAATGTGATAATTAGCTACTGTCCTCTAAACCACACAATTAGCTACTTTCCTGTAAACTGCATTTGTTAGAATTTTACCTTGACATATAACAAAATATTTATAATATGCTCATTCTCAATAAGATGAACAAAAATGAGATCTTCAAGTCACTGAGAAACAATCCAAGCTAGATGGAATATTGATATGCTGTGATAGTGCGACTTGTATCATGAACACCCAATCCCTTTGTTTTTTCCTTATGTTGGTATACTTCTGTGTTAGCTGAGCATGCTTTACCACTCCCCTATCTTGACATCATTATGTTCTACCTGAGTGAAAATTTAGAGAAACACGTTTCCAAAATGGGATGTTCTCATCATCTCATGATATAACCACCGGGGAACTGGTTAGTTTATAGCTGTGATCTGACTCCCGTTCAACATCTTGATACATTCTATCATGGCTATACAATATGTTGCCAAAATGTTCCTCGTGTTCGATGAATCTAACATGTTTCTCTTTTGCATATTTCCTTGAATCCTATTCTGTAGGAGACCGTATAGCTTTTGTCTCTGGTCAAAAGGACTTCACTGGTTGGAGTTAGTATGTCAGTTCGGTGCTGTGTAAAAATTCAGTTAATTTTTACAATGATGAACAACCTCAGGTAGTTGTTGGTTATCATGACCTTGGGCCCTGCTGTAAAAATTATACTGGTCAATACTATATTATTCTGTACATATAAAATGAATTGCCTTTTAATCTAGAAATTGAGATGTTTTGTTTGTTAGAAATAATGGGCTAAATCATTAGACCCATGTGTGATTTTAGATTTTCCCTAAATCTCAAAGCCCATGTATGTGGAAGCCCATATGTGATTTGGCCCAAGTTGGTGGTAGCTCACATGTGTGTGACAAGAGTTGTGAGAGCTAAAGTTTAGTCCCACATGGAAAGTTGAAGGAGAGTTGCACCACCTTATAAGGTGGAGTGTTGCACCACTTTGTAAGTGAGTGACAATAAGAGAGCTACACGCGCGCTCCTCCTCCGACGATGACACTCGCATGCTCGCCTCGTCATGACGCGTGCGCGCCACGGGTTGCAGGTGGCGGGAATCTCACCGAGCCGAGCTTTATTTTGCTGTTCAGTAAAATATATACGGCTAGATAGACATGTCAACAGTTAGCGGATTCGGGTCACTCCCGGATCGTGGGCTATTTGTAACCGACCCGAACGTGCGCGACGTGGGCTTGGTCCACTTCGTGTCCTGTATAGGATTTCCGAGCCACTCTATATAAACGCCTATGCGGCTTCCACAACGTACGACACCAAAACCAATCTAGGGTTTTGCCATCCTCTCTGCTTGTGCCGCCATTGTAGTCTACTCCATCGCGCTTGCCGGTGTGCACCAGCGGTTGGGAGAGCAGGTCTCCGGAACCACTCGCCTTTGTGATCCTGTACGGGAGAGGGCGAATAAGATTTTTGGGAAGCACTCCGCGCGACTGCTCAAGTTCGTCATCATGGCGCGTCTTCTCGGTCGTCAAGCCGGACCTCGTGCACGTCGTCTTCAACACCGACTTCTTCGACAGGATACTGCACCAACGGCGACTACATCGATAACCGATCAGTACGTACACCGTCATCAGATCTGTTGTTTTACTATGGCTATTAGTGCGTATAGTCTGCTACTGTTCATGTTGATTAATACATCTAGTATGTTAGAGGTTCACGTGATTGTAGCTGCTGTTGTCATGATTTATATTCTGGAATTAATCGTGGAAATTATGCCTAATACTCCAACAATCCAAAAACCTTATTATAGGCAATTTTCTGAATTAAACATGGGACACTTGGCCGATGCTATGAAGCCGGAAAAGTTTACCGGTGTTCATTCTAAGAGGTGGCAGTACAAGACCACTATGTGGCTGCAAGCTCTGAAAGTATTCAAGGCTAGTGAGGGTTTACCTAAAGGAACTACATCTGACGAGGTTCAGAACAAGTTCGAGGAAACCAATCTTGCCTCTGTGGGATGCGTTCTGAGTGTTCTTGACAACAAACTATTTTATGTGTATATGCACATCAAGGATGGAAAAGAGCTCTGAGAGGCACTGAACGCTAAGTTCAGTGTAGCATATGCTGGCAGTGAGCTGTACATCATGGAGAACTTTCATGATTACAGGATGGTTAACAACCGTTCTGTAGTTGAGCAAGCTCATGAGATACAGTGCTTTGTCAAGGAGCTTGAAATCCTCAAGTGTATCTTACCCGACAAGTTTGTGGTTGGGTGCATTATTGCAAAGTTGCCTTCTTCATGGAGGAACTTCGCCATAACTCTCAAACACAAGAGACAGGATATATCGGTTGAAAACCTAATAGCGTCTCTTGATGTTGAGAAGAAGGCTCGGGCTAAGGACACTGCTGAGAGAGGAGGCGAGGGTCAGTCTAGCGCCTACATGGCGTAGAAGAAGACCTTCAGCAAGAACAAAGGGAACTATAAGCCCTCGTTCAACAAGCCTGAAAAGACTACAACCTTCAAGAAGAAGAAGAAGAAGAACAACAAGGCCAAGCTACATTGTTATTCATGTGAAGAGCTCGGCCACTTTTCTAAGGACTGCCCAGAACGTGCAGATCATAGAGGGAAAGGTGGGAAGACTGTCAACGTCGTGACCGCCAGCAACACTGATGGGTATGGTAATTTATTTACTGTCCTTTCAGTATTTCAATCACCATGTTGATGGATTGATACGGGTGCTAACGTTCATGTGTGTGATGATATCTCTATGTTCACTTCTTATCAGGTCGCTCGGGATTCATCTGTCCTAATGGAGAATGGATCACATGCTTCTGTTCATGGTGTTAGCACGGTAGATCTGAAGTTTACTTCCGGAAAGATCGTGCAGCTAAGGAACGTGCATCATGTCCCTACTATAAACAAGAATCTCGTTAGTGTCTCCCTTCTGTGTAGAGATGGGTTTAAGGTTGTGTTAGAGTCCAATAAAGTGGTTGTTTCGAAACATGGACAATTTATTGGTAAAGGTTATGAGTTCGGAGTCTTGTTCCGATTTTCACTTTCAGATTTTTGTATTAAATCCGTGAATCATATTTGTGGTGATGTTAATGATGATACCAGTGTTTGGCATTCTTGTTTATGTCACATTAATTTTGGTCTGATGTCTCAGATGTCTGGTATGAGTTTAATTCCGAATTTCACTATTGCCAAAAGTTCTAAGTGCCATAGTTGTGTGCAATCAAAGCAACCTCGAAAGCCTCACAAGGCTGCCGAGGAGAGAAACCTGGCACCTCTAGAACTCATACATTCTGATCTATGCGAGATGAATGGTGTGTTGACAAAAGGTGAAAAGAGATATTTCATGACATTAATAGATGATGCTACTAAATTCTGCTATGTTTACTTGTTGCAAACTAAAGATGGGGCTTTAGACTACTTTAAAATCTATAAGGCCGAAGTTGAAAATCAACTAGAGAGAAAGATCAAGCGTCTTAGGTAGGATCGTGGTGGTGAGTATTTTCCCAAAATATTTGACGAATTCTGTCAGGAACACGGAATTATTCATGAGAGGACGCCTCCCTACTCGCCCCAATCAAACGGGGTTGCCGAGAGGAAAAACCGCACGCTGACTGACTTGGTGAATTCCATGTTAGCCACTGCTGGTTTATCAAAGACATGGTGGGGGGAGGCTTTGTTGACTTCATGTCATGTCCTTAATAGAGTTCCTAACAAGAATAAAGAAAAGACCCCTTATGAGGAATGGGCTGGGAGAAAACCATCACTTTCGTATTTGCGCACTTGGGGGTGTTTGGCAAAGGTCAACATACTGATTCCCAAGAAACACAAGCTCGGACCTAAGACAGTGGATTATATCTTTCTAGGATATGCTCCAT
Organism: Avena insularis; assembly: GCA_023614405.1. Taxonomy (NCBI): domain Eukaryota; kingdom Viridiplantae; phylum Streptophyta; class Magnoliopsida; order Poales; family Poaceae; genus Avena; species Avena insularis. The sequence continues at coordinate 301,600,817 of CM042697.1, read as the reverse complement.
GGAGTGTAGGCTATAGATTTCTAGTGGTTAAATCTGAGGTACGTGATATGCGTGTTGATACTATAATGGAATCTCGTGATGCAACATTCTTTGAGAATATTTTTTCTATGAAAGATATGCATAGCATTGGTAGAATTTCTTCTGAAATACTTCCTGAATCTAGTGCATCTATTGAGAATTCTGAACAACCACATGAGGAAGTCCTTGAGAAGGATGACGATGAACCTCTCACGAGGAGTAAGAGACAGAGGATTGCAAAATCCATTGGTAATGATTTCATCGTGTACCTTGTGGACGATACTCCCAGATCCATTGCAGAGGCATATGCATCTTCTGATGCAGATGATTGGAAAGAAGTTGTCCAAAATGAGATGGACTCGATTCTTTCTAATGGAACTTGGGAATTATCACAACGACCCTATGGTTGCAAACCTGTGGGCTGTAAGTGGGTGTTCAAGAAGAATCTAAGGCCGGATGGTACTATTGAGAAGTACAAGGCGCGGCTTGAGCTAAGGGCTACACATAGAAAGAAAGCGAAGATTACTTTGACACATATTCACCTGTCGCTAGACTGACCACGATTTGAGTACTACTGTCCCTGGCTGCCTCTTATGGTCTTCTCGTTCATCAAATGGACGTGAAGACAGCTTTCCTTAATGGAGAGTTGGAAGAGGAGATCTATATGGATCAGCTGGTTGGATTTGTGGTAAAAGGTGAAGATACAAAGGTGTGCAAGTTATTAAAATCTTTATATGGCCTGAAACAAGCACCTAAGCAATGGCATGAGAAGTTTGATAGAACTCTACTTTCTGCTGGCTTTGTCATTAATGAGGCTGATAGGTGTGTTTAATATCGTCATGGTGGGGGCAATAGTGTTATATTATGTTTGTACGTGGATGATATTCTGATCTTTGGTACAAACATGAAAGTGATAAATGAAGTCAAGTCTTTCCTGTCAAAGAGGATGATGTGATTCTGAACATCAAGCTTATTAAGAACGAGAATGGTATTACTTTAACGCAATCTCATTATGTTGATAAAGTCTTGAGCCGATTTGGCTTTAATGATGGAAAGACTTCTCCAACACCTTATGATCCCAGTTTGACATTACGAAAGAATAAGAAGGAACCAACAGATTAGCTAAAATATTCACAAGTTGTTGGTTCTCTCATGTACTTAGCAAGCGCTACAAGACCCGATATTTATTTTGCTGTGAAAAAGTTGAGTAGGTTCATGTTTAACCCGGGTATTGATCATTGGCATGCACTTAAAAGGGTCATGCACTATCTATGTGGTATAATGAGCTATGGGATTCACTATTCAGGGCACCCTGCTGTGCTTGAAGGATATAGTGATTCGAACTGGATCTCTGATGTTGATGAACTCTACGCCACAAGCGGGTATGTGTTTACCCTTGGAGGTGGTGCGGTGTCATGGAGATCCCGTAGACAGACCATATTGACGAGGTCAACTATGGAAGCAGAGCTTACTGCTTTAGACACAACCACTGTTGAGTCAGAATGGCTGCGTGAGCTCTTGATGGACTTGCCTGTGGTTGAGAAACCTGTGCCGGTAATCCTTTTGAATTGTGACAACCAAACTGTTATTGTCAAAGTGAACAATTCTAAGGATAACGCGAAGTCATCAAGACACGTGAAGAGATGTTTGAAGTCTGTCAGGAAATTGAGAAACTCCGGAGTAATAACTGTTACGTATATTCAAACATATAAAAACCTGGCAGATCCCTTTACAAAGGGACTATCACGAAATGTGATAGAAAGTGCATCGAGGGAGATGGGGTTGAGACCCATGAATGTCACACCTAGTGGTAACCCAACCTATGTGATCGGAGATCCCGTGAATTAGGACCTGGAAAGAACAAACTAGTGGTTTGACTGAGGAGAGTAGTTGGTAACTCCCTCTATGTGAAGATGCATAACTCTCATAATCTATAAGGTAGGCTGGCAACACGTCTTAATGTGTTTCTGTTGGCTTTAACTAGCAAATATGCTGTCCTGCAGGGCATTCTTGAAATAACACACCTATATGAGCTCGACTGTAAACGTCGCGGTCTATGAGACTTGGGTGATCTCTAGTAAACTCATGAAGAGACCAGGAAGTATGATGCATATGCTCCAACCCGCGGGGTAGGATACTGGAAGCCAGGTATTAGTTATGATTTTGAGTGAAATCTATTGGCACCAAACTTGTAATTCAAGGTTCGTCCATTGTTCAAGTTGTTGATAGACGTAGTTCAAGATTCTAGGCGGAAGTTCAACTTAACAGTCTCTGCTGAACACTGGTATATAAACAAGTAGCAAGGATTGGCAAATCTTCAAATGGGCATTTGAGATCTGGTGGGGGATTGTTAGAAATAATGGGCTAAATCATTAGACCCATGTGTGATTTCAGATTTTCCCTAAATCTCAAAGCTCATGTATGTGGAAGCCCATATGTGATTTGACCCAAGTTGGTGGCAGCTCACATGTGTGTGGCAAGAGCTGTGGGAGCTAAAGTTTAGTCCCACATGGAAAGTTGAAGGAGAGTTGCACCACCTTATAAGGTGGAGTATTGCACCACTTTGTAAGTGACTGACAATAAGAGAGCTACATGCGCGCTCCTCCTCCTCCGCCACTCGCACGCACGCTCGCCTTGTCTCGTCTCGTCACGACGCTCGCGCACGGGTGTTGCGGGTTGCGGGAATCTCGTCGAGCCGAGCTTTATTTTACTGCTTAGGAAAATGTGTGCGGTTAGACAGACGTGTCAATAGTTAGCGGATTCGGTCGCTCCCGGATCGTGGGCTATCTGTAACCGACCCGAACGTGCGCGACGTGGGCTTGATCCGCCGTGTCTGTCTGGGATTTCGAGCGCTCTATATAAACGCGGCTTTCTGGCGATATGACACCAAAACCAATCTAGGGTTTTGCCATCCTCTCTGCTTGCGCCGCCATCATAGTTTACTCCATCCCTCTTGCTGGCGTGCACCGACGGTTGGGAGAGCAGGTCTCCAGAACCACTCGCCTTTGTGATCCTGTACGGGAGAGGACGAATAAGGTTTTTGGGAAGCGCTCCGCGCGACTGCTCAAGTTCGTCATCACGACGCGTCTTCCCGGTCGTCAAGCCGGACCTCGTGCACGTCATCTTCAACGCCAACTTCTTCGACAGGCTACTGCATCAACGACGATTACATCGGCAACTGATCAGTACGTACACCGTCATCAGATCTGTTGTTTTACTATGGCTGTTAGTGCGTATAGTCTACTACTGTTCATGTTGATCAATACATCTAGTATGTTAGAGGTTCACGTGATTGTAGCTGTTGTTGTATGATTTATATTCTAGAATTAATCGTGAAAATTATGCCTAATACTCCAACAGTATAGCAATCTGGCTTTGATGCTGGTAAAAGGGGCATCAAATACATCAAGGAAGCTGAACTGATTAGAGTGTTTTTGGGTTGGCAACATGTGAACACATTGGTGTCCTTGTCTGTGTTTTTATGAGCAGGGCAAAGAGTTGTATATACTCCCTCCGATCCAAATTAGTTGACTCAGTCTTGACAAATCTGAGTCAACTAATTTGGGTTGGAAGGAGTACAATTTGTGTTACAATTGAGCATGAACATGCTGACAATTTTGTGCCAAGGAGGAATCAGACAAGGTAAAAAATAAATCTAAGGCCTCTTTGGTGCATGACTTTGAAAATGCATGAAGAGAAAAAACATAGCAATAAGAATCAAGTTTAGTTATTGAAATAGGAAAATTTCTCAGATTGGACTCATTGATTTGTTTTCTCTAGAATGGCATACAAAGCAGGCCATATGGAATTTTTTCCTTGATTTCTAGTTCTACAAGCTAAACAAACAGCACAAAAAAAGGCTTATGGAATAGAACACTCAAAAACCCATACAGTAAGAAATTCCTTTGAACCGGAAAGGACTAAGAATTCAATTTTTTGAAATATCCTGAGAAATTTGAATTCGTTTTCTTAAGAAGCCCACCCAGCGGGCAGCAGCATAGCACGTCAGCCTACCTACCATCCAATTTCTCCTCTCTTTATTCGGCCCCTCCTCTCCGTCGCCATCGCCGCAGGCGTCTCGTGCAGATTCCGGCGAATTCTTTCCTCCATCTTACCTCTTTCTACTCTAATCTGAGTTCCTCGTCGTGAAGAGGACGGGAGAGGCGGCAGCGGCTCCGCCCGTGATGGTCGGCCGCCGCGCTCTGCGGCGGACACGGACATGCACAGCCCCTTCCCCTCCTCCGCCTCTCTCGCGTCGTCCTCCCCGTCTACATCAGATCTCTCCCCCGCCGACGGCTTCCTCTGCGGTAATAATAACTCCGTCCGATCTTCCTCTTTGTGTTCTCGTTCCTGCTGCTGTGGGGAATTTCGCCGAGCACCTCGCTGACCCGCGGGATTTTGTCAAGCAGTGAAGGAGGGGGTCGACGAGATGATCAAACACGTCGCCAACGAGCCCTCCGTCGGGCTCTACTTCGTCCAGCAGCACGCCAACGCATCTATGCCCATCCTCTTAGACGTCAAGGTCCAGCGCCCCCTCCCCCCTTCTAATTTGCTCTCTGTTCAGTGCTGATAACGGTGATTCACTTTTAATGAAGCTAGGTTACGCATTGGATTAGGATTATACGGAGTAGTAGCTATCGCTTGTCACCCCGGAATTGCGCTTTGCTGTGAGCGTCTGTTTGTTGTAAATCAGTTATCACGTGAATTATGTCGGGCAAGATTGGTTTAGTGTATATACTACTGAATTACTAGCAACCTATTGACTATCTCTGTGTTAGTCGACCATGTGTATATCTATCCTTACCGTTTCCCATGATGATACCATGGGATGATTTATCTACTGTAGTGCTCGATTTTCTTTCTATGATTCATTTTTGTTTGACATTACGCTATTAGCATACTTCCTCAGGTATGAAACAATCATGAATGCTGTGCGGATATAGACCGAGCAGTGTGATATTTTCCCTTTAATATGATCTTGGTAACTTACTAATGAATGCTGTAATATAGATTTATGGATTATAAAGTAATATGAGGGCATGTATAATGCAAGGTGCTTAGAGATATGCTTATAGAAATAACCCGATTTTTTCTTAAGTACTAGTGTTTATTTCTATCGGAGAGGTGCTTAATTAGGCACCTCAGGTATAGAAATAAGCATTGGTGATTAAAAATAAACGGATTTATTTTTATAAGCACCCCCCTAAACACTTTGCGTTGTACACCCTGATGCGGCTACTGTATTCACTTCTAACATACCATGACAGACTCTTTCACTAGACTGATCTTTATGAAGTATGAACTATGTAGTACTTTAGTGCATTTCTTTAGTGTTGGCTGACTCATTCCAGATTTTTAAAGGCCATTTTAGTTGCAGAGCCAAACCAGTCTCGACTTGGTAGCCACTCCAGAGCCAATCAATACGAATTTCTGATTAGCATTGGCAGAGCCTGGTTTGGAGAAAGCTAGCTTTAGCATTTAAATCTAGTTTTCTTGATTTCAGCGAGCCAGGTCCTACTGTTTGTATAGCTGTTAAAAATATGGTACTCCCTCCATCTAGAAAGGATGTTACAGATTTGTCTAGATTCGCATGTGAAAGGATCGTATGGGCACCTAGAGGGGGGGGGGGGGGTGAATAAGTGCTACTTCAAATTTTCTTCTTTTTCAAATTAGGGTTTGACAAGAAAGGTAAATTCTCTAGATTATGCAACTAAGGTGAATTTACCTATATGTCAAACAAGCACTAACTAGCACAACACTAAGCAAGAACAAGTAAGTAAAGTGCGGTAAAGGATAGAAGTAACCAAAGTGGTGGACGCGGAGACACAAGGATTTGTTTCCCGTAGTTCCTTTCTTTTGAGGCGAAGTATGTCTACGTTTGGAGAGGGGGTGGTTTCAAACCACCAACGCCACGAGAGGCCTCCCTTGTTCTCCGGTGAACCTCACCCCAAAGGGTTCGATTCACCTCTTCCACTATATCGACAACCTTCGAGGTGGAAGCCGGCACCTTTACAACGAGTTCGAGGCACACATCTACAACCTAATTAGAGGCTCCCAAATACAAGCAAGCTGTCAAACAATCAAAGACAAGCTTGTAAGAACCAAATCAAAGCTAGGGTTTCCAAAGAAACTAGAGCAAGGGGCCCTCAAGTGAATGAGGGGGAAATGAAGATCTCTCTTGGTGAAGCTATAGATCAAGGCCTCCTCCTTCGATTCTCCAAAGATCAAGGACTTTGGATGGATGAATGAAGAGATCTTGTGGATTTGATGGCTCAAAATGTGCTGCTATTCTTGAACTAGACGAGCAGGTTCCAAGGTAGAAGAAGGGGTCCTTTTATAGGGCCCCAGCATTTGGAGCCGTTGGAATCACTTAAGCCGGACAGTCCGGCCTGTATGAACCGGACAGTCCGGCCTGGCCGGACATTCCGGTGAGCACCAGCCGGACACTCCGGCCTGGCCAAGTTTCCGGCCAGTGTCTGGCCAGTGTTCGGGTGGTGTCCGATGTGCCTTACTGATTGTCCACAGCTGGGGAGAAAACCTGACGAAAAATCACGGCCGGACAGTCCGGCAGTTTTGGGGCAAAATCTCCGGGTGGGCCGGACAGTCCGGCGCACGCCAGCCGGACAGTCCGGCTAGATACTGATTTTTCCCCCTGTTTTTGTTCCTGTGAAGCCCTTTTTCCATATGTATACATTGCCCATAATAAATCTGATATCTCCTGAAACATTCAGCAAAGCATTAAACCAATCCAAGTGTTGTCAACAAACATCAAAATAATATGAAAGGCATAAATGCCTGCCAGGTCCTACTAGCTTATGCTTAACTTGCACTTTTCACTAGTTTCTGCTTGAGTTGCACCCCTCTCTAGTTTCTGTTTGGGTTTCATATCTAGCCTACCCCAACTAAGTGTAAGGCTAGTTATTTGGCATCACAGTTCATGCCGTTACTTTCTTTGGGTTATTTAAAAAAAATTCTGGCATGTCCTTTTCCTTCTAGCCCCATAAGTCATAGCATTGATTGCTGTTTGCTAATTCTCTTAGCCGTTCAATGGCTTGATCAGTTCTTGTCATGGTGTACTACAAACCAAGCTGAGATGTTGAATGATGTCGTGTTGTGAAATTCTAACATAGCCTTTTGGTTTGCTCATCAGGGGAAGGTTGCAGAAAAGACTCGTGAGGTAACATTACACACTGAAGATATAGAGGATTCTATTTGTGCTGTGAGGTCCATGGCTGAGTTTGGACTTCCCATTTCTGATGATATGATCAAGGATATAAATAAATCTCTGAAGATAATGTCGAAGGCCCAACCAAAGAGGGGGTAAGTATTTACCGATCTCACGAACATATGATTTTTGTTTCATGGCCATGAGACATTTTATGGTTCTATTTTGTCTAATGTAATGTGGAGCCTCCTAGCATACTAAACATTGTGCTTTCATACCATCTATAGGCTTCTAGAATAGTGGCATTCTTTCCTTCTTCATTTAGGAACGGTCCATCTTGATATGTTATTCAAATGGGGTTCTGCTTTCGAATAAGGTTGAATACTGAAATATTCAAATGGGGTTCTGCATTAGAGGAACCCATCCGCTTGAGTTGGTTTTTGAGAAAATAATTATTTGCGTCCAAGTTAATCCAGAACCCCATTTGGGGTTTTTGATACTCCCTCTGTCCAGAAATAACTGATTTGGTTTTGTCTAAATTCGAATGTATCTAGACGCATTTTAGTGTATAGATACATTAGAATCTAGACAAATCCAACTCACTTATTTCTGTACGGAGGGAGTATGTTATATATGTAGCGTAATGTCTATCAGTTCAAATGGGGTTCTGCATTCGAATAAGGTTGAAAACTGAAATATTGAACTGTGTCTTCTGCACCGATAGCCTCTTTGTCTTTAGAGGAACCCATCCTCTTTAGTTGGTTTTTGAGAAAAGAATTATTTGGTCCAGGTTAATCCAGAACCCCATTTGGGGTTTCCAATCAGACAAAAGCTCGGAAGCATGTGATGATTTGGGCGCAACTAATGGTGGAAGTAGCAGGAACTACTTGTCTTCCATGTTCAACACTGCGAAGCAAAAGGCATCCAGTCTGAGATGGCCACAGACTGATTTGACAACGAACGATGACGTTAACGAGAAGTCAGTGTCATCTACAGCTCCAGAATCATCACAAGCCTGAGGGCATGGTGTGTTGACGCCCTCTGATGCAGAAAGGGACGACACCCTCATTTCAAGCCGTTTGATGGAAAATAACAATGCAGCTACTGTGAATCAGAGCGTAGCAGCTTCTGATATCTCCTACACGGCGGAGAGCTACAAAAAGTTCAAGGAAGAGCAAGAACTCAAACTGCAAGAGTGGCTCAGAGAGTCGAAAGAAGCTGAAGATAGTAGCTAGAGATCGAGACTGTTCTAATGAGTGTACCTGAGCCGCATGTGAAGACGTTGTTGTCAACATCCCATGTTCTCTTTACGGTTGATTCATAAGGCAGAGGGGTGTCTCAAGTGTAATGTGCGTTGTATATCAGCCTGAATTAGAGCATAGCGTGTTTGCTCAAAGAGTTATTATTGTATACTATAGTACTTGGGAGGTTGGTAGTGGTCTATATATATACCGGTCGATATATCGAGTCGGACCAGCCATATACTAGATGGGCCCTGCACTGCGCGCTCCGCTGCGCCATCTTCCACTAATGGCGTCTAAATTTTTTTATTGGAGGTGTTTGTTTGCTCTTAGGCTTTTCACAATTAGTTTATTAGTGCTATATCCTATCATTCCTATGCAAATGTTGATATGGCATTCTATTAATGAAGAAAAAGAGTATTGTTGATACAACCCTTGCATGCTACATAGACAAAAAACATTGCTAGTCCAATTCTATGCAATGCATATCTATTAAATCATTACATTGTGATAATACTTTAAAAAACAATGCATCGAAGAGGTTGTCTCTTAAATATTTATTGCTACTATATTATGCTAAAATATGTTGCATTGTGATGTGGCGTGCATGTTGATGGCTTGTTCATAGACTTTTAATTATCTTTTATTTTGCTATAAGAACAACATGTCAGTGAGGCTTCGGTTGGGTCAGGTTCTGTGGGGGTAGACAACCGGCGCAAGCATACTTTGATGCCACTTTATCATGCAATAAAGTTTTAAAATATATTTAGATTGGAGTCAAAAATTATATCGATCATAGGTTCATAACAAATCGTGGATCTATTGTTTGAATGAAGCTATCTACATGGGTAGGTAGAGATAGTTTGTCTCAAAGATGTTCTGCTCGTCCAAGAATCTGAATCTTCATCTATGTAAACTCATAAATAGCATTTTTTTTCTTGACTTAAAAAGGTAATGAAGCTTTGTCTACTACTTTGTTTTTTACTCTCTCATTCTTAGTTAATCATTTTATTATATTTTTCTATGGTAATTCGAACAATGTGAAAGAGCATTTCCTATCTCTAGTGATTTTGATGTTTTATAACAACACACATATCGGACTAATTATTTGCCAAGTGTATCGCAGGTGCATTGAAAAGTTTTGCAATGTTCAAAAACTGTCTGCCTGGTACCGCTTTTTGCTACCGGATGCGACAGAAGGCTTAGACTAACTGTCAAAAAGCCTCTGTCGGGCTAGGTACTAAAAAGTGGTAGTACCGTATTTTAGTACCTAGCGCGACAGTAGCTTTTTGACCACTTGTCAAAAGCTTCTGCCTGCTCCGGTACTAAAATGCGATAGTACCGCATTTTAGTACCGCTCGGGGCAGAGACTTTTTGTATGTTGGCAAAAAGCTTATGTCTGCCTAGGTAGCAAAATGCGATAGTACCGCATTTTACTACCTGGCGTTACAGAGAGTTTTTTCGTCTAAAGCTGCTGATTCCACTACACGTCCGGTAGTACTGGTTGCCACTTGCGGTACTACCGCTTTACGGTAGCATCAATAGTAGTACCGCTGTGGGCAGGGCTTTATGAAGTTTGAAAGAGGGTGGTCCGGTACCAGGTCCGGTAGTATCGGAGTTCTCCGGTAGTACCGCTTGAACTTCCGGTACTACCGCTGCAGTAAAAGCTCCACCGGCCAGATTTCGTGGAGGGGTACACATTAAAGTCAAGACCACCATTGGAGCCACTCAATCTTCAAGATCTCCTCATTCCACCACCCAAAGTCCTTGATCTTTGGGGAATCGAAGGAGGAGGCCCCGATCTACTACTTCACCAAAAGAGATCTTCATTTCCCCCTCATTTCATTGAGGGCCCCTTTGCTCTAGTGTTTTCTTGGAAACCCTAGTTCTTGTTTTGGTTCTTACAAGCTTGTCTTTGATTGCTTTGACAGCTTGCTTGTATTTGGGAGCCTCCGATTAAGTTGTGGATGTGTGCCCCAAACTTGTAACGGTGTCGGCTTCCACCTTGAAGATTGCCGATATAGTGGAAGGTGAATCGATCCCGTTGGGGTGAGATTCATCGGAGAACAAGGGAGGCCTTTCGTGGCGTTGGTGGTTTGAAACCACCCCCTCTCCAAACGTAGACGTACTTCCCCTCAAAAGGAAGGAACTACGGAAAACAAATCCTTGTGTCTCCGCGTCCACTTTTTGGTTACTTCTATCCTTTACCGCACCTTACTTACTTGTTACTACTTTGTGTTGTGGTAGCTCTTGCATAATTGTCATATAGGTAAATTCACCATAGTTGCATTATCTAGAGAATTTACCTTATTGTCAAACCTTAATTTGAAAAAGAAGAAAATTTGAAGTAGCACCTATTCACCCCCCCCTCTAGGTGCCCATACGATCCTTTCAATTGGTATCAGAGCCTCAGCTCTTTATTCGGGCTTTACCGCCTAAGAGAATATGGGTAGCGACGAAGGGGATGGTGGTAGTGAGCCGACACCGGTGACCATGGAAGATCTCAAAAACTTGGAAACAAGATTGAGCTCTTCCTTGGTCAACGAAGTCAAGAAGATGCTCGAGCAACTTCTTAAAGACAAAGAAGGCTCATCACCCCCATCTCCTCAAGAGGATCAACCATCCATTTTACCTAAAGGGAATACGTCGGTATCCCCCGAGGGTATGGTGGTGGGGGGTAAACTAGACAACGTTAATTCCTCCACACACAATGATGGTGGGAAGGGTGAGCACCGTGACTCATGGTACTCTCCCGACCCTCCAATCCCTCACCCTCATGTATACAATAGAGGTGACCCACCTAAGCTTGAAGAATCTGCTACTTTTGCTCAATGGCAATCACTAATGAGGACTCATATGCGCAGCTCTTGCATTGAACTATGGAACATCATCGAGCATGGACTCTTTATTGGGGATCCAAACAACTTGACAAGAAGAGAGATTGTTAATAGTCAACTCAATGCCACTGCTTTGCATATGATTCAACAAGGTTTGGGGACAAAGGATTATCCACACATTGAGCACTTTAGCATTGCCAAGGAAGCTTGGGATGCTCTCACTGTGTTGTTTGTTGGAAATGAGAGTATGAGGAGGAACCGATATGATGCTCTAAGCAATGAAGCCGAAGGCTTCTACATGAAAGAAGGTGAAGATCACGAAGACATGTACCGAAGGCTCAAGACCACCGCTTTTAGGAATGTGGGTGCCTCACATGTGGATGATGCATGGATAAAAAGGAAATATGTGAGTGCACTCATGCCTTTTGAGCCCAACGACTTGAAGAGCCTACAAGGAAGACACAACTACCATCTCATGACCTCAAATGAAGTTATGCAAGAGATGGCCGCTTTCAAGGTTGCCGCCAAGAATGCCAAAGATGCCCGTGCTCGTGCCCTTGGTATGAGCAATGTTGTCAATGTTGCTTTGAAGGCCAAAGTTGTGGACCATGGGGATGAAGATGATAGTGATGAAGGGCTTTCCATGGACCATCCCAATGAAGTCAAGATTGCTCATGGTCAATATATGGCTTTCTATGCAAAGAAATTTTGGAAGAACCCCGCCAAGGCCAAGATGGAAATGCAACGGAGAAGCAATCCAAGTGGGAAAAGAGAGAATACCACTAGGTTGAGAACTTGCTTCAATTGTGGCGACCGCTATCACTTTGTGGCAAGTTGCCCCTATGAGAAGAGAGAAGATCATGGTGGTAAGCTTGTGTTGAAGAAGACTCTCAAGGCACCTTACAAGAAACCTTTCATCAAGAAGAATCCAATCAACAAGAAGTTGGGAGAAATTGTCTTGATCACTCATGAAGAATACTCCTCCGACAATGAAGATGATGAAGATGAGGAAGAGGAAACTTCTCATGATGTGGTTGATCTAGCCACCACCTCTACTCTGACACTCTCACTCTTCGATTCTCCAAATGAGAACTCTTCCACCAAGAACGTCACTTGCCTTATGGCAAGAGGAACGGAGGTATCCTCATCATCCCGCTCTACTCACTTAGATAATGATGAAATTGATGATGAGATGTCTCTTGATGTTAAAAATGAATTAATTGCCTTTGATGAGTTTATTACTAACCTAGAAGGTGATGCTAAGCTACATTTTGGGAACATCTTAGATCAACTCTCACATACTCAAGAGCTTCTAGATGTAAGATGTAAACTTGGGCATGAACATATGATTGAGCTAGAGGATTTAAACAATGCTCTAGAAGAAGAACAAGAAACTAGGTTGTCACTTGAATTAAAACTTGAAGGGCTTGATGAGGCCAATGACATTATTGTTAACAAACTCATCAAAGAGCGTGATCATGCTATTGCTAAATACAAAAGGGCTAAAAAGGACAAGATTGAGTTTGGTGTGGTTCATGAAAAACTTGCCGAGGACTTTAGTTTGCTTAACAAGGCTCACAAGGCCTTGGAGAGTGAACTCTTGTTACTCACAAAGTCCCATGAAACGCTTCAAACTCAATTGGCCAATAGTCCTTCACCTAGTAACTTCATTCCATCTAGTAGCACAACTATTCTTAAAGAGAATGCTAGGTTGAAGGGGGAGCTTGCTAAGGCCACATTTCCACAAGGCAACACGTCCATTGATGATATTTTGAGCAAGCAAAGGCAAAGTGGTGATAAAGGGGGCATTGGTTTTGTTCCCAAAACCAAGAAGAAGAACAATAAGAAGAAGAAGGACAAGCCCACACAAGAGACCAACAAGACCATTGTGGAGAGTAAGACCACAAGTGGTAAAACAATGTCTCATGATGACTTTGCGGGAAGTGCTAACCCTCACTATGTTCTAATGCGTGATTATTATGGTGATGTGTATGCACAATATGTTGGCCCTTATGATGGTTATATTGCTTGGTCTATTTGGGTTCCCAAGACCCTTGTTGCTAACAAAAGAGGACCCACTGAAAAATGGGTACCTAAAAATTAGCTTGATCTTTTGTAGACTTATGCTTCCGGAGGGTCAAAGTGGGTGCTTGATAGTGGTTGCACAAGTCATATGACCGGAAGATCGTCTATTGTCAAGGACTTAAAGCCTAATGATGATCAAATCACCGTGACATATGCCGACAAGTCAAAGTCTAAGGTAATGGGTTTCGGCAAGGTAGTGGTTGCTCACGACATTGCACTCGTGAACGTAATGCTTGTTGAAACCCTTGGATACAATTTACTTTCAGTCCGTGCTCTTGGAAAGATGGGCTTTGTCGTCTTTGTTGATGATGATATTGTGGTCCTCATGTGGAGAAAGTCTCTCAAGGTCACTTTCGTTGGGTACGTCGAACATGACTTGTATGTGGTGGACTTTTCGGGGCAAGCCACTACAGGACCGATGTGCTTATTCGGAAAGGCCGATGTGGGTTGGCTATGGCATCGCCGACTAGCCCATGTCAATATGAGAACTTTGCAAAGTCTCCATAAAGAGGGCCATATTGTGGGACTAAAAGAAAATGTTTCCATTGCCAAAGATCGTGTTTGCAGGGCATGTGTTCTAGGGAAGATGCATGATGCTCCTCACAAGCCTAAGAACCAAATCAAGTCTACCAAGATCTTGGAACTCCTCCATGTGGACCTATTTGGTCCTCCATTTCATGCAAGTCTTGGTGGGAAGAAATATTGCTTGGTGATTGTTGATGACTTTTCAAGATACTCTTGGGTTTATTTCTTCAAGTTGAAGAGTGAGACTCAAAAGACTTTTATCGACTTCATCAACTTGGTTCAACGGCAATACAATGTTCCCGTGTTGATCATAAGAAGTGACAACGGCACCAAGTTCAAGAACTACACCTTGAATGATTTCTTTAGTGATGAGGGGATAAAACATCAATATTCCGCTGCATACACCCCTCAACAAAATGGTGTGGCCGAAAGGAAGAACCGGACTCTTATTGAGATGGCTAGGACCATGTTGGCGGAGTTTAAATCTCCATACAACTTTTGGGCCGAAGCCATCTCCACCGCTTGCCATGCTTCAAACCGTCTCTACCTCCGCAAAGAAATCAACAAGACTCCATATGAAATACTTACCGGTAACAAGCCCAACATATCTTACTTCTGGGTGTTCGGTTGTATGTGTTTCTATCTCATAAAAGGTGTTCGTTTGTCTAAATTCGAGTCTAAAGCATTAGATGGTATTTTTGTTGGCTATGGTCTCGAATCTCACACTTATAGAATCTATGACAAGCTCTCCGGAGCTGACATAGAATCTTGTAGTGTGACCTTCTAAGAATATGATGGTCCCCAAGGGGGGCGTGTTGATGCTTGTGATGCAGATGATGAAATGCCTCAGGATGCCATAGGAAGAATGGGTGTGGGATATATCCGCCCCGTTGAGGAACCCCTTATGGTGGATCGAGAAGAAATATGCTCCACTCAAGTGGAGCCCTCATCTTCACAACCTCAACATGCTCCATCCACCGAAGAGGACATTGACTCAAGCCAAAGACAAGATGTGTACCCTCAACATAGTGATCAAAGTGCGGACTCTAGTCAAAGGGAGCTTGGTCCATTCGATGGGTTGTCAAGTGGTGCCAAGTCAATTTGTCAAGGGATATCCATACAAACTGTTTTGAGACAAGCTCAAACTGACGCTAGAAGAGCACTTGATCAAGACCAAGGTCAATCCTTGCCTCCCAATGTAGAGGATGATTCTAATAATGATCAAGGTCAAGATGATGGTCAGGACGAGGATCAAAATGATGAAGAGGGTCCTCCAAGAAACAATACGGAGATCCACGCTCGTCGCGAAGCTAGAAAGGAAAGAATGTTGGAAATAAGAGACCACACCCTCCAAAATGTTGTTGGAGATCTAAGGAAAGGTATCCCCACAAGAGCACAATTGAAGAGGTTCAGTGAACACCAAGCACACATCTCCATGATTGAACCAAAGAAAGTGTGGGAAGCTCTTGAAGATTTGGATTGGTTATAAGCTATGCACAAAGAGCTCAACAACTTTGAGAGAAACAAAGTGTGGAAGTTAGTTGAGAAGCCAAAGGATTGCCGCAATGTTATTGGAACAAAGTGGATATTCAAGAACAAGCAAGATGAGCATGGAATTATAGTAAGGAACAAGGCTAGATTGGTTGCACAAGGGTATTCTCAAATTGAAGGCATTGATTATGGAGAGACTTATGCACCCGTGGCTCGCCTTGAGCCCATCCGTATCCTTCTTGCTTATGCGGCACATCATAACTTTAAGTTGCAACAAATGGATGTAGAAAGTGCACTTCTTTATGGTCCGTTAAATGAATTGGTATGTGTGAAGCAACCCCCGGGATTTGAGGACCCCAACTTCCCAAACCATGTCTACAAACTTGATAAGGCGCTCTATGGGCTCAAGCAAGCCCCACGCACGTGGTATGAGCACCTTAGAGAGTTATTGTTTGACCGTGGCTTTGAGGTTGGGAAAATCGATCCCACTCTTTTTACTAAGAGGGTCAATGGGGAGCTTTTTGTATGCCAAATATATGTTGATGATATTATCTTTGGCTCATCTAACAAAGCTGTTAATGATGAATTCTCAAAGCTTATGACTAGTAGGTTCCGGATGTCTTTGATGGGGGAGTTGAGAGTATTTCTTGGCTTTGAGATCAAGCAAGTTAGAGGAGGGACATTTTTCAATCAAGCCAAGTATACTCAAGATATGCTCAAGAGATTCAAAATGCAAGATTTGAATGGAGCTCCTACTGTTGGAGATATGCCCTAGAGGCAATAATAAATGTAGTTATTATTATATCTTTGTGTTTATGATAAATGTTTACATTCATACTATAATAGTATTAACAAGGAAACATTAATACTTGTGTGATTTGTAAACTTAATTTGAAGTCCCTAGTAAAGCCTCTATATAATACTAGCTTGTTGGTTAATGGATGATTGTGGTTTCCCTATCATGAACATTGAGATGTTATTAACAACAAGATCATATCGTTAGGAGAATGATATGATGGACATACTCCTATAGATAAGCATAGCATAAAGATCAAGTCATTTTAATAGTTCAATTGCTATATGCTTTCTGATACATAGTAATCTAATTCCTTCGACCATGAGATCATGCATATCACCTTTACCGGATGGATGCTTTGATGACATCAAACACCACACCATAACTGGGTGGCTATAAAGGTGGCATTGAGTGTTCGGAAAGTATTGGTTGAAACACATGGATCAAGAGTGGGATTTGTCCATCCATATGATGGATAGATATACTCTGGGCCCTCTCGGTGAAATGTCATCCAATTAGCTTGCAAGCATGTGACTGGCTCACAAGGGATCACATATCACGGGAACGAGAAAAGAGTACTTATCGAACGAGGTTGAACTAGGTATGCAGAGATACCCGATCATAACCTCGGATAAGTAAACTATTGTGAGACAAAGGAAATTGATATCGTATGTAAATGGTTCATTCGATCATAAGTAATCGTAGAAATATGTAGAACCATATGAATTTCCAGATTCCTCTATTGGTTATTGTTAGAAGTGTCTCGATCATGTCCGCATAATTCACGAACCGTAGGGAGACACATAAGGATTCGACATTGTTTGAGTAGTTGTGGAATGATGAGAAAGAGACCGAATGTTGTTGAGTCCGGATGGGATCCGGATATCACGAGGAGATCCGGAATGGTGCGGAGAATAAGATTCATATAAGGAAAGTCCGTTTGGAGTTGGGGAATGATTAGTGTTTTCATCGAATGTTCTAGAATGTTCGGAATGTCCCACTCGGAGGAAGGGTACATGGATGTGTTGTATCAAGTTGGTATGATTGCATCATGTACTAAGTGTCATCGCTGTTCCAAATAAAGGATTAACTCAAATCCTAGTTTGAAAAGTCAAATAGCTAAATTGAAAAGTCAAGCGGCTAAATTTGGAAAGTGGAAAAGAGGAGAAGGGGAAACGAGTTGGGAGGAGTCCTCCTCCCCAAGCCGGCCTTGCCACCAAGCCGAGTTGGGGAGGACTCCACTCCCTCCCCTTGGCCGACCCCTCCACCTATATAAGGAGGCGGGGCTCCTCCTAGGACACACAAGTCCCTCTCCTCCAAACCCTAGCTTGGCGCCACCACCTCCTGCACTGCCGCCGCCTCCTAGGGTTGCCCTAGCCGACTTGGGGTGCCCCAAACCCTAGCCGCGGCTCTAGCACCTCCTTCTTGGTGTGTCTAAAACCTAGATCGCCGAGAGCTCTCTCATACTCCACCATACTGCTCCGGCTTAAGGCGGCTCCTGCGAGATCTCCCTCTACTTCCGGTACCACGCGTTGTCAGCTGGAATCACGAGGAGAGTGCTACAACCTTCGTTGCTGCTGGAACAAGGGAGAGGAAGGTCTTCGTCGAATCGAACGATGTGACCGATCAGCGGAGCGCTGCGCAGCGCCGTAAGGATCGTCTACGCGATCTTGAGATCGGGAAGAGTACGACTACATCACCCACGAGAATCCGCTCTCGTTAAACACTTTGGAATCTTCGAGGGTGAGTTATTCCATCGACTCGTTGCTATAATCTAGTAGATAGATCTTGGCTTGTTTGTTTGTATGCGGTAGAAAAATTTTGTTTTCCATGCTACGAAACCCTACACCTACTCCCATGGCTACAAAGACTCATCTAGAACAAAATCCAAATGGTAAAGATGTGGATCAAAAGGTATACCGGTCTATGATTGGTTCTTTGCTTTACCTTTGTGCATCTAGACCCGATATTGTGTTGAGTGTAGGTGTGTGTGCAAGATATCAAGCGGCTCCTAAGGAAAGCCATTTAATGGCGGTCAAGAGAATCTTTCGATATTTAGTTCATACCCCATTTTATGGTCTTTGGTATCCTCGAGGCTCAACATTTGCTCTTTGTGGATACACGGATTCGGATTGGGCGGGGGACAAGGATGATAGAAAATCAACATCCGGGGCTTTCCAATTCCTTGGTAGGTCCTTGGTATGTTGGTCTTCTAAGAAGCAAAATTGTATATCTCTCTCACCATTTGGCCGAGTATGTTCTCGCTTAGTGCTTGCACTCAATTGCTATGGATGAGGCAAACTTTAAAGGAATACGGTGTCCATTGTGACAAAGTGCCTCTTCTATGTGACAATGAAAGTGCCATCAAAATTGCATACAACCCCGTGGATCACACAAGGACAAAGCATATTGAGATTCGTCATCACTTCATTAGAGATCATGTTGCTCGAGGTGATATTGATCTATCCTATGTTTCAACCAAAGATAAACTTGCCGATATCTTCACGAAGCCACTTAATGAAGCAAGGTTTTGCTACTTGAGGAATGAACTAAATATCGTAGATTCAAGGAGCTTGACTTGATTATCTTGCACTCTCACCTAATACTCGACCCATATTTGGTTTAGGTGTAGGCATGGACATAGGGGGGTGCGGTCCTAATTGATTGGACCATCCCTCCCCCATTATGCGCAAAGTAAACAAAATCATTTCTCTTAATATCATTTTGTGATATGTGAGCTTAATGATGAGTTTCGATAATGGACCCAAGATATATCTTCGTGGTGCCAAGCCGAGTATACTCAAATATGGTGGTCTAGGCCACCGCCCCCTCTCAATGGAGAGGTTGAGGTGCTTACTCGTGTTTGTCACTTTTTGAATTGGTTCTTACTCATGTTTGTCATCCTCTAGTTGGTTTTGTTCTTTTGGTCATGCACTCACATTTGGCTCTCCATATGTTTTTAGTAATTTTTGAGTGCATTGGCCCATATCAGTGTGACTCTCTAAACCCATACCATTCTTATCCCCCAACAAAACTCATCTACTCTGCACAAGAACCTTCCATTTTATGTATCTTGGCTCTCTGTCCTGATGGTTATGGTACTACCGGGTCTCATAAGCGGTACTACTGCCAAACAGTACTACCGGACATTGCTAGCGGTACTACCACCCCTGGTTCAGTTTCCAGGGTCCTGTCTAGAAACTTCCCAGGTGCGGTACTACCGGTTGGTATTTCCGGTACTACCGCTTGTCTTGCGTGTCGGGTTAAGATTGGAGGCGTGGGAGGCACCCTCGATGCCTCATTCATCCCTCGTCTCCACTCCTCACCAGCGCCACCGCAGGAGCAAGAGGACGCCACAGGAGCCCCGCCCTTCTCTCCTTCTCCCGGATCCACACCGGATCCAGCCTCCCCGCGGGCTCCTTCTTCTCCACCGTCATGGACACCGGTACTACCGCCCTCCTCATATTCTCCCTTGTTTTCTCCATTGAATCTAGGGTAACTTTGATTCTTGGTTAAAACTCGTATTCTTCAGGTTGTATCGTGTGCTATTTACCAGATCTACCACTTTGTCCGATGGAAATCGTGTTTTACAACAAATTTACTGCCCGTACATGGATCTCTAGTTCAGATATGCACTGTGGTCGCGGGCCGGTAGTACCGGGAATCTTTTTCCGGTACTACCGCTTGGCGGTACTACCGCCAGTGCATATCCGGTACTACCGCCCTATACTGGCAGCATTTTTTTTTCAACACCAAGAGCTCCATCCTCTGTTTGTCTCAGGTTCTTGTGCCCTTACCCCTATGCTATCTCCCTCGTTCTTTCACAGGTGCAGGGGGTTCCCGGGGATCGCGCAAACGCTCCAAAGCTCACTATGAGATCGAGGACTATGAGTCAGAATCAGAGACTGAGCCAGAAGAGGAGGTCATGCCTCAACCTAGTGCCCGTCTGAAACTGCCAACAACTCATGTTCGTTGGGGTGGGGGGGGTCAAGCAAAGTGTTGGTCGTGGTAAAGCTCCTCCAACTCCTCTTCCCTCCGGTCCTTGCAAGAGCCATAGTTCCGGGCCATCTGAGCCAAAGCTGCTGTATGATTTGTCTGAGACAGAATTTCATGACCTGCGGGTGGTCAGTCCATATGGGACAGCTCGCTCTCATACTCGGGAAAATAGCCTCTTCTTTACGGATTTCCAGGAGCGGGTGTTCCATGAGATACTCATGAAGGATGACAAAATTGTGGTTCCTCAAAAATGGATCGAGATGAATCATGTGAGGAAGAACCTGAACTACTTTGGTGAGGCCCTTAACATTTGCACCAACATTGGCTTGCTTCCCATTATGGAGTTCCGGTGCAACTATGATCCAATGCTCATTGCTCAGTTCTATGCAACCGTTCACTTTGCCAAGAATGATACTTGGACTCTCACCTGGATGACCGAGGGTGTTGTCAAGCAAGCAACGTTGGCTAAGTTTGGGGCTATTCTCGGGTACGAAGACCGTGGCAAAGACATTCCCGTTGGCTTTCGGTGCCACGACAATGATCGTCCCATGAAGAAGGATGTTCTTGCACCACTGTACATCCGGGGGCGCGGCATCCCTGGAAAGATCAAAGGGCTTCTCCCTACATATGACATATTGCATCACATCTTTCGTGATACCATCGCCCCTCGTGCTGGGAATGTTGATGAGATACATGCCTTCATGGTCGATATTATGATGGCCACCCATCACCACCGTGACTCTGGCCTACCTATGGATGTGATGGATGTCATTTGGAATGAAATGGTCTGTGCCACTTTTCAAAGGAGGGTGCCTCCTTTTGCTCCGTACATCATGGCTCTCATTATTCGCAAGTGCCCTATGATTTCCCGTGACTTGCCTTCTCTTTGTCTTGCCACTCACCGCCACAAGAATCTGTTGATCAAGACCCATCTCAAACCATGCAATGCTGATGGTTAGATTGTTGATGAGGATGGGAACCCTGTTGTGGAGGAATCAGGTGATGCTACTGATGCGCAGCAGGATGCTGCCTTTGTGGTCTCACGTCGCCAGTCCGCTCAGCCATCTTGGGCTAAGAGGTTTGAGGCCAAACTCAAGAAGATATTCTGCTTCCAAGTGGACAATCAGAAACGCATGTACGAGGCCCATGTCTATGCCAAGAAGTCATGTGCTCGTCAGAAGGAAATGATGGAGGCTCAAGGCTTGACCGTCTCCAAGGGCTCCGAGAACAACATTACCCCAGAAGACCAATGGATCTCCAAGCACAGCCACTGGGAAGATGATGCCACCTCCTCCTTTTGTGCCCCGCCACCTCATGATGATGCATGGGAAGACTATGTTGATGATGATGATGAGTGATCTCCAGGGCGTTAGTGTTGCTCTTGTCCCTTTTTGGCGTCTTGATGCCAAAGGGGGAGAAGTTGCACATTAGGTATGCGGGATTTGCGAGGGAAAAGTCACAAACTCGTTCTTGCCATTGATTTTATTCGCTTGTGAACTTTATTTGCTTGCCTCTTATTATGTGTGACTTACTATGTGTGAACTAACTATTTGTGCTATGTATGGTGAGACTATGTGGTTATCGTATGGATCCATCTTGTGTGTAATATGGCTATTCTCATTTGGATCCACCTTGAAGATTGCCGATATAGTGGAAGGTGAATCGATCCCGTTGGGGTGAGATGCATCGGAGAATAAGGGAGGCCTTTCGTGGCGTTGGTGGTTTGAAACCACCCCCTCTCCAAACGTAGACGTACTTCTCCTCAAAAGGAAGGAACTACGGGAAACAAATCATTGTGTCTCCGCGTCCACTTTTTGGTTACTTCTATCCTTTACCGCACCTTACTTACTTGTTACTACTTTGTGTTGTGGTAGCTCTTGCATAATTGTTATATAGGTAAATTCACCATAGTTGCATTATCTAGAGAATTTACCTTATTGTCAAACCTTAATTTGAAAAAGAAGAAAATTTGAAGTAGCACCTATTCACCCCCCTCTAGATGCCCATACGATCCTTTCACAATGGTTAGCATTTAGTGATGATCTGTCATGACCCATTGGTTCATATAGATTCTGTGTCCTTGGTTGAAGCTATGTACCATTGTTTTATATAGAATTCATGTCCATAGATGAAGCTATTTGCATGGGTAGAGATGATTTGTCTCGACGATGTGTCGCTCATCTAACATCCTGTGTGGGCTTGACTATGTGCACGGCATATGTGGACGCCATGCGTGTTTTTGGTCGCATTACTCACATTTTAAAGTTCTTTGCGCGAGTTTGGCAGATTCGCGTTGTTTGATTTTTCAGACTCTAAACATGGTGCATGTTCATTCATTTCACTGACGTGTTGTTGGCACGATTGGTTCATGTTTGCTTGACGTACGGCACAATATTTTTCCTATGCATGACATGTACAACACGGAACCCTTCTGCCTTTAATAGAAATTACCTAGGACGCTACTTCTCCTTGCCAAGCATGATGGGGAACATGTGTTGCCAAAACTAGGCGACCCGCCATGGCGCCATGGCTGCACATTTTGCACTTGTTTGCTCGTCCTTCTATGTTCTCTTGTGCTCGTGTTGGTCGGCTAGCAATCTCGCTCCTATCGGAAATAGTTCGATGTTCTAGATTAGCAATCACAAAACAACAAAGAAAACGCGGGCACCGAAAGGGAATATTTCAGCATATCTATTGTGATGTGAGAGCATGGTCAGTGCAAAATTGATCTTCTCCTCTCGTGGTTTAAGCGGCCACTCTACAACGTATACATCAGAATGATCCCTCTGCTACCGTCGGGACGGACCACCTTTCTTGTGATTGTAATTGATGGGCAAAAAGCTTGCAAATTTCTAGGCCATGCCGGTGCGGCCTGTCGATGGCATCGCCGTACCTGCAACGCAGAAAGGATGTTGTGATGGTGCACAACGCCCGCGTGCTCCTGTGGCTGGAGTGAGGTGTGAGCCTGCTGGAGCGTGTTGTGGACATGCGCTGTAGCGAGTCGTGGAACTGGAGGAAGAGTTGGTGTTGATGCGCCGTGTTCTCTAGGTCCTGGCCAAGCGCGGTGTTCTGCTGCTTCAACGCGGCGTTCTCCCGCACCAGGGGCGACGTGCTGATGCTCGAGGGTGGCGTAGGTGTGCTACAGAAGAGCGAGCTGTCAGAGCGCATTCTCGTGGTGGTGGGTATCCCCGGCTTGTTGCCGCTCGATCGAAGGCGGCACACTTGTGCTACAGGACGATGTTCTGCCGGAGGAGTTGCAGCAGAGTGGCGAAGGCTTGAAGGGACGTGTCCGTGGCAATGGTGGCTTGCTCGGCCACCTGTTGACGGAGCCCCGAAGAACACGAGCCACCAGAGCGGCCACGCTAGAGCCCTTCACACACCGAGGAAACTCATGAAGGCCAAGAAGTAGAGCATCGGCACACCACTCCGAAGCAAGGCACTATCACAGCGAGAAGAACAGAGGAAATACATAGCCGGCGGTCAAAGCAGACACGAACCGACCCTGGCGCACACGCCTCCTTTCCACCTGGAGCACATGCGCCCACGGACGACAAGCCGCAGCGACACGCATGAACTATGAGGACGCCGCTTAGTTTAGGTCCGAACAAAGGCCACACCCCGATTTCACCAGAAATAAAACGTCAACGCACAAACATGTGGGTCCCAGGCAACAAGAAACGGCCTAATCAACCACACGGTCTCAATCCAAGCAGCAGCGAACCATTTTCCCACTAACACCAGCCCCATCTTGCGTAAAGCGGCCATAACAACCAGATGGTTTCAAAACCAGAAAACTTAGGATGTGTTCGGTTGGTGTCACGAAGTGGAATAGAATGGAAGGTTCTACACTTGAAAGGCATTTTAGTATTCAGTTGAGAAATGAAATAAAACGAGGTGGTTCCTAAAAAAAGAATATTCCCTCTAAATCCAGAATGCACTCGTTCCACCAAATTAGTGGAATCTTCTCGTTCCTCTATGCTAAAGCCACCCAAATGTTCTCACTCTCTCTATTCTCTTACCATCCTTTTTGCTAAATGCACCCAAACATAGAATAGAACCGTTCTATTCCATTTTTTTAGTCCAACCAAATATAGGATGAAACCATTCCATTATACATTTTTTATCCTAACCAAACACAGAAACAAACCAAGTTCCCGAACTGAACACACGCTTAGATCTCTTAGGATTCCACCGAACGGCCATAAGTCTAACGTTCTTCCACGTTATTTTTCTTACGACGCTTTCTCTCCTTTTCTGGTCGTGGGGTGTTAGGACCGTCAAATCGTGTGCTTGCAGTTCTGGAATTTCGCGGGTGGAGGCGTCGTGCGGCCGGCAAGCGCCTGTACTTGCCATGGCGGCCGGCGGCTGTAGCTGGAATTCCGGCGGTCTGCTATGGGCGCAGCTGGGGATTGCGTCGAGCGGCGGGTGTCCTCGGCGGCGCTGTCCTCCACGGATCCAATCCCCACCGCATCGAAGCGGCGCTGTCCGGCTCCTGCCATCGAGCTCATGCCGCCGGGTTCTAGCCGTCCTCGCATCGAAGCGGCGCTGTCCGGCTCCTGCCATCGAGCTCATGCCGCCGGGTTCTAGCCGTCCTCGCATCGAACGCCGCCGAGCACCAGCCGCACGCAACCAGGTCTTGTCGCCGTTGTCCTCGCCGTAGGAGCGCCGCCATCATCCTCGTCTCCGACCTCACCGGCCGCCACTCGTCTCCAATCGCTCGGGTCAAACTTAACTTCTTCGTCTGTGCATATTTTTAACTTTATATTCGATGATCCATAAAGTGGAAGATTAGGAATTATGGGAAGAGATCGTGTAATGGCTGATCGATTATTTTTGCAATGGAGCATGTTGGCTTCATGGATTAGCTACATAGTTTATACGAAATTGGTCCCAAAAAATTACAAATTAGATTTAGCCACTGAAGCATGACAGTGTGACTGCTAGGTTCTGTTAGTCATCACCTCCAACAAGTTCAATAAGATATAATTTTTTTCCACTAGTCTTACTATTTTTATATAGTATACTGAAAGACAAAAGCAAGTTAGCATTGACATTTTCAAGATTATGCAAATTTTAATGTCATAATTTTTATGTATCCTGAAACTCCACAGGAGCTAATTGCTATGGAGTAGTGTCTCTCTGTATGAAGCTTGTATCTATCTCTAGGAGGGGTGGCGAGCGGTGACAGCCAGGATTTTTGACGGATTGAGGCGTCGTGAGAGTCGGGTGTCCTCGGAGTCTAGTCGAGCAGCGGACGGGCTCAACGGCGCTGTCGGATTCCTTGATACCATTATGGTTGGCGGATGGACTGGGTGGCGTTGTGGTTGGCAGGCTGAATTTACGGCAATGGCGGCACAGTGCTTACAATTTGCCTCGGTATTGGGCAGCGTGCCGAGTGTGGTTGTAGATGGCGTTGTGTGTCTAGTCGGCATCGTGGTGAGCTGCGGGCGGAGCACTCCCATGGATGTCACGGTACGTAACTCGTTTGTTCTCACCTGGCTTGTTTGTTATCAGTTGAATTACATTTCTCTTAGCAGAGGCGGATCGTCAGTATGACAGTGTAATAAATTCATATGCATAAACATTCAGCCAAATAACAATCTTTGCAAGAAAGCATACATAGGTAGAAGGAAAAACCTGGTTGAGCTTAACAGTAGGCTGCATGTTGTCAGTATCTAATCAAAAGATCACAGAAAAATGCTACTTACATACAGGAAGAGGAATTGGTATATATACTGACAAGCACCAAAGATGTCCCTAATGTAACTTTAGCTGTAGCTTGTCTTTAGAAATGGATATATGTGAAAGTAAAGAAGTATGCCTGTCAGTAAATCCTTCTACTAATTAGTCCTTTTTTGCAAAAATAATTCTTTTTCTTGGTGAGATGTTTTCTGTTTAAGCTCAACACATGGAGAAGTTATGTGGCCCTCATGCTTGTGGTTTGCTAGGTGGTGGCACCTCTTTTCATGAGATGCATTAGTTGCTCCCAAAAACATAATGCATGCTTTGACTATTTATCACTGAAAAGAAAGCTTATGTTGTTAATTGGTCTCTGATTGGTCAACAATATGGCTAGACTCATGCTTTCTGACTGTACGTATCAATGATATTGCCCTATAATCATGTGACTTGAATTATGGACTAGATCTGTCCACCTAATGAGATTATGCAACCCTCATGTACTTAACCAAATCTAAAGTCATCACATCTGATACTTTTTTACAAGGCTTAGCCTGCTGATTTCCTTCTTTCTCTGAGCTTATTGTTCACTGCTAGCACTTCGCAGAAACTGCAGCCATGATATTTAGAATCTTGCATCAATGATTTTGGTCATTACTTCAATGATAAATGCATTTTTTTCCTAGTGTTGAGGCACGTTGCTGCAAACCTAGCATCTGTACATGCTTTCTACAGAAATCCACGTTCTGTCATCACGTTTCAGCCGCGTAAGTAAATCCTGACAGCACTCATTCATACCATGGTCTGTGCAGTTGTCTTAGAATTACTACCCTAAAGTTTTGGTGCAGTTTAGATATATTCTTCCCTTTTTTTTCCAGGAATAATGTGTTTGGGAGGTACATATTTGTCAGGTCCATTTATAAACATTTACTCAGTTTGTTTCATGTTCATATTGTACTGATGCTTTGACTGCAACTATATTTGTTGCGTAATATGCTTTGTCTTTTTTCTTTCATATTATGCAAACGTAATACTCCCTCCGACCCATATTAGTTGACTTCAATTTGGATGTATCTAGACATGTTTTTGTGATAGATACATTCAAATTGGAGTCAACTAATATGGGTCGGAGGGAGTATTAGTTTAACTAATTCTTCACCTGGATCGTTCCACCGCGCTGGACGGCCTTCAGTTTCCATCAAACCTGCTTAATTTGGTTGTTTTTTTTTACCTCGGATCATCTATTATCTCAATCCTGGACTTGTGGGGCCCTGGAGATGCATAATCTTTTCTGATCCTAATGTAATTAGTCTTGTACTATATATTTTTCAAATACAATGTTTTCTTGTTTACGTTTGCTACTAGTTTGTGAGTGGCATGGAGTTGTGTCCAAACGAAATTTTCTATTATAGGGTTGAATTTCGTCACGTTTGATATTTTCCCAGACCATTAGCAAGGTGTATAGAGTATATAAAATGGTTCTATTTATTGAATTAATGACTTTGTTTACTCCTAAGGCCACTGAAAAATTCTTAACACCATGTTTCTAGAATAAGGACATGCTTGTTTCTTACTCGTTGTGATTCTTCGGGCACATGAAGCCATACATATTAGGCAGACATCCCACCATGCCATTAGTTCAGAAATTTACATGCTTTGTTTTTGTACAGGATGGATAGGAACTTATTAGTCCATTTGTTGAAGGCTAGAAGTTTATCGATTAATTGAATGCTGAATTTGGTAGTTCCGAAATAGCTAGCTCTCTCCCTGCAAAATAAAAAGAAGTAGCAAGCTCTCGAATGAACACGTATTTTGCTAGATTATTGTAGGCTTTTTAGGTGTTCTAGGAAAAGTACGTAGCTAGCTTCATAATTTGTGGTATTCATAAATAAGGTTATGACAAGATATGCAGCTTTTCATGTAAAAATAAAAGAAATGGTTGGTTCACCTTCTGCATGTCGCCACGGAATAACTTCTGATCCTTCATGTAATCAGTTGTTGATTTTGTTTCCTTCTTATTATACATACATCAGCTACTTATTACTGAAACAAACAAAAAATGTCCTATTTGTGCGGTTTCTAATCTCTAGTAGAGCTTACAGATTGAGCATCTGTGTCAAATTCTTGAAACACAGCATGTTTTATCTTTACTGCCCAGGATTTTTTCAATATTGGAGATCCACATCATAATTTTTTCATTTTGGTAGTAGGCCAATACCTACAAGGGAGACAATATTTTCTGAAACTTAGAAGATAGTTATGTCTATTTTGGGCGGGCAGCGTATGGCTTTAGCGCAAGAGAAGATGGTATAATGAGAGTATGTATGTTGCCCCTAATGTTATTTTTGTTGTTTTCTTTGGATGTGGGTATATGTAGAGTTAGAGTACACTTGCCTCCTCAAATAGTTCTTCGTAGTCGGCTTCAACAATTTTAACGGTGGGTTTGGTTTCGACAAGAGCAGCACGTCCAAGGTCATCATGGAGCATCTTCCTTTGCCAATTTCCGCTAGTTACTTCCCAATTGATATTTCAAGATTCAGTTGATCTTTTGCTAGGCTCCTTTGATAACACATCGAATTGCCAGGCTGACAGCGGGAAGCACGGAGGCAGCACCGGTGGCTCGCCATACAACATGTCCTCCTTTGATAACACATCGAATTGCCAGGCTGACAGCGGGAAGCACGGAGGCAGCACCGGTGGCTCGCCATACAACATGTCCTCGCTAGGCAGGTGCTGGAGATGCAGTGCAGTCCTCGATACTGGAGCACATGTCCCCACCGATGGCCTCAAGCCCCCAATGCCAGATGGGCCTGGACTCTTATGGCGACTCCGATAGGAGCCTTTGTACGGACATCAGTTCCCTGGAGAATGCTCTCAGGTGCTGCTTCCCTGCAGACTAGCTGGCTATTACAAGGTACAGGAGAAGATTATGGTGACGGTGAGAGGAAATAAATGTTGAAAAAGACGATGTCATTATAGAGAGGGAAGCAGGAGCCAGCGCGCAAGACACTGGCATGACTGTTATTCAAGTGTGTCCTTTCCCGGCTTAACTATGCTATGGGAGTAATCAATGGTGATTGATGGGAAGTAAATTGTAATTAGTGGCTCTAAAAGCGATCTTTTGGAACACCTGAATTTCGTTCGTGGACCTCAGTGAAAATTATGGTGTTTGATGCAGAATTCTTACGTTCCAAAAACTGATTCAGTTCCATTTATTGAATCCTTCGAAGACCTATAGAACACGATCTGTTTGCCCAAATATGATTGTGCCTTTTCCTAACAACTAATTAAATTAGGTAGAGATTTCTTCTCTACCTTCAGAATATTAAAAAAAAAACTAATTAAATTAGGTTATTTTTGGTCTTGATTCAAAAATTGTCCTGTTCCGATTATGCGATGTAAATTTACTTCACATGCATAGCTTGCTCGTGGTGTTAGTTCGTATTGCAAGTACTTCCTCCGATCCATATTAATTGACTTGGATTTGTTAATTTAGATAAACTTATATACTAAATAATGTCTAGATTTATCTAAATCAAGATAAATGTGAGTTAATTAATATGGGTCGGAGGGAGGACGGTGTTGAAAGGGTGGGTGTAAAATAATATTCTACTCTCGGAGAGTCAAATAGCATCTAGATCTCAGGCGTCTGAGAATTGTTTATGTCTAAGTCATTGATGTCATTCTAATATTTCTACTAATTCTCGTTGCAACTCATAAGATTTATACTAATTATGAGTTGCAACTCATAAGATTTATACTAGTTGCAACTCATTAAATTCTTAGTTACACCCTAGTTGCAACTCATTTATAACTTTTATTCCGCACGAATCACGAGATAAAACAACGGTAAAAGAGACGACCGAGACTTAAGAAGTTCTCAGGCGCCTGAGAACTAGCAAAATCGATATATATATATATGTGCACCAGTTATTTGACTCCTAGAGTGTAGAATAGTTATTTTACACCCACCCTCTATCTTTAGGACCGTATATTATTTTTACGTCACGTAAATTTTGTCTTACTTCGTAAGTCGAGAAGAACATAATAAAATTTAGAAATGACATAATTTTTTTGTTTACATGCAGTATAAAAATTCGACGTAAAATACATATTTTGTGTTTTTTACACTATAATAACACATAAACTCTATTTTTTGTCGATTATTGTTGTTGGGATGAATATATGGACATAATTATTCGTATACAAAACATAATTTTTTCAATCTAACAACATAAAAATATGTTGGGCGTAAAATTACTATTCTGCATACTGGGTGCCTGCTCTTGTGATGGGCCATCTTGTTCCGACGAGCTTGCTCTCGTATTTAAGTTGAGTTTTGTGGTTTCTGTTTTCACCTGTCTCATCAGAGATAGGAAGGCCAGTGTATAGTAATTATTCCAGTTGAAATCGTGCACAAGCAGTCTGACGAAGGGCGCGCTTGGTAGGCTGTAGGCCTGCAGCTAATTTGGGGCTACCCGGAATCCAAAAGTAGCCTCTGGGAAATAGGCTACTGAAAAACAGTCGGTAGACTATGCTCTCTAGCTCGCTTGGTACTTCAGGTTGCATGATTTAGTCAGTTTTCGACCTAGCTTGGTACTTTGCATCGCATGATTTAGTCAGTTTTCGACCAAGCGAGCAGGAATTGTTTTGGCTATGCAAGATCCGCTTGTTTGGTTACATGGCGTGGAAAGGTACGGGAGAACGTACGGTACCAATATGCCGGCTGCTTATATATATTGACAATGTTATAGGTACAACTCTAAAAATACATGGGGACCTATAACTAATACAACACATATCGCAACCACCCCCGCAGTCGAAGGGTCGGTACCGACACATAAACTGGAGCGAAACTCGGGAAAAGTCGTCGACGGTAAACCCTTTGTCATGATGTCTGCAAATTGCTGAGAGGTCGGCACGTGAAGAACTCGAACGTGACCAAGGGCAACTTGCTCACGGACAAAGTGAAAATTCAACTCAATGTGCTTGGTGCGCCGATGGTAAACGGGGTTGGCGGAGAGATAGATAGCCGATACGTTATCACAAAATACCACCGTGGCCTTGTCGACAGGACAAGAGATCTCGGAGAGAAGCTGATGAAGCCATGTGCACTCAGCCACGGCGTTAGCCACGACACGTTACTCGGCCTCGATGCTGGAGCGAGACACGGTGGGCTGTCTCTTGGAGGACCAAGAGACGAGCGACGAGCCGAGGTAGACACAGTAGCCCGAGGTGGAGCGCCGCGTGTCGGGGCAGCCAGCCCAGTACGCATCTGTCAACACCCGGATTTTTAATCCCAGATGCATGTTATGCCATACATCGCAATTTTAGGATTACTATTTTTGCGAGACATAACAGATTTGGATATCACAGTACATCATCCATTACAAACCATACATAAGGTCTTAGACAAATAAGGATCTCATAATCCAGTTCTTAATACAACTCAAGCAGCGGAATAACGTAAAAGTAACGATAGCATAGGCGAAACTCCATCTTCAAGGTCACAGGCAATGCTGACGATGGGAGATGATCCTAGTTGTCGTAACCTTCCTGCGGTCCGTCATCTTGATACTCCTCTTCATAGTCTGGCCACGGGAATAGCCAGTGACAAAGCCATGAGTACTCTTTAAGTACTCGCAAACTAATACTAACAAGTTAAGGGGGTTTTTGTAGTAGGATACTAAGCTCTAAGGTTGTTTTGCAAAAAGCCAGATTTACCTCTACTAAGTTCAGAAGCAAAGAAAACTAGTTGAAAGTTTTATAACACCTAAGTGGGAATTTGAATTTCATATCACAACTCTGTTGTGGTCAAGTCAAAGTCATAATTCATTTCACAAGTCCTTTTGAAAACATCCGAGAACGGGGTATGGCCACTCCATAATCATGACGTGACTATTCGAATAGTTTGACACTCTGCAGAGATTTTACACTTTTACCACAACATTCGATACATCCGCCAGGAACAAACCTGAATTCACCATACTCAGTATGCGGATAATCAATCCTAACCTTTCAATTACACGTCCTAGTATATGCACCTCTCCTATGAGTTTGGCCTCCCAACCATGACCAACTGTCATCTTGGGTACTGCACAGGTGGACAATCTTCAAAAGGTAGCCTCAGCTCAAACTTTGGCCGCGAGGGAACCCATACTAAGGTATATAAATTTCCAGTCAAACCCTACCCAAATTTCGGGTATTCTGGTTGTACGATAAAATTGGAATGGTATCGCACCCAGACAACCATCAGTTTTATAAAGGGCTAAGGCTCATGCCTCAACATTTTCATCATCAGAATCATCTGGTTTTCGGAAACACATGTGAAAATATTTCAATAGAATGACTCATCATTCTAAGGTTTTCATAACCATTTTCACCAAGTATTTCCATCTAAAGTTGATCAAGTTTTATACTTAGCACTAGCATCTACAAGTGGTGTTAAATACTAATGAGGGGTGATAAATAAGTGAGGATTTGCTAAGTTCAATCTCATGCCTTAGGATGACATCAAGATTATCTAACTTAGGCCAATTTTTTTGCTCTTTATGCTACCTTTAGTTATTTTTCTAGAATCTATAAGTCACCATGTAAACTCTAAAAGAAAGCTTTGATAAAGAAAATAAAGGATTAAGCTTGCAAGTAAAACTAGGATTGGGTTATCAAGTGGTTATGATCACATATGCTTAAGGCATATAGTTGACATAGTAACAAGCAAGTATTGGCTTGCATAATTTGCAAGGGTTAGCTTGCTAAATCAGCTAGTAGTATTAGGCTTGCCTTGAGCAGAGCAGTGGTTGAAGTTCTCCTCGGCTTCTTCCTCGTAGTATCCTCCTTCCTCCTCGTATCCTTGGTCGGTACTAGCGTCTATAAATAAATACGAGGTACACAATCACCAAACAATACTTAACTATTTTTAAATCATCACACAAAAAGTCACACTAGATGATCTAGCATCATCACTATTATCACAAGGATTAAAGCACTTGTATTATTTGTTTTATTTGAGAAAAGTTTCTACTCATTGAAAAACTACTTAAGATTTAATATTCTCCAACTCAAACATGAGATCATGTTGACACATGTCATCACCACATATTTCAGTACATGGGAATGTGATTTAAAGTGGTACCACAATTTAATAAGGTTTAACCTTTTTATTTTAATTAAATAAAGTGACTAGAAATGCCTATGTGTTATTCTTTTATTACTTGAACATTATTTCTGCAAGTAAACCCATATGTTTTTATATATTCTGAAAGGTATGATCAAATGTGATTTTTGAGAGTTGGAATCAACTCAAAAGCTTTTATGGTTGAATTTTGAAAAATGTTTGAATGCAGAAAAACTTCTGCCTTGTTATTTTTACCATGGTTGATCTATAACTCTAAATGGTTTGAATCCAACGGACTTGGATTAAGCATTTCAGTACCTTTCTAACAAAATTGGTTTCATTCATTTTGGTTTAGTGAATCGAGCTAGGTGATTTTTTGAATCTAGGTACAGAACTATGTTTGAAATTAAATGAATAAAGCTTAATTTGAATTGTTGGGTCGCGCAGGATGTTTTACTGGGCCGGCCCACTACACACAGCGCGTACGCGGGCTGGTTAAGTGGTTGTCCCCACGCGTCAGTGAGACGGGGAGGGGCGAAGCGGTACGGGGCAATGTGAACCGTGGGATCTGGTTCTAATCGAACGGCTACGGTTCATCGTCCACGTCGGGCAGCGTCGGCGAGACAGAACCCTAACACGGCAGGTGGGGGTCGTGGGAGGCTCACCGGGGCTCAGGAGAGGGTCGGCGATGAGGGCGAACGACGAAGTAGACGACGGCGGTTCTCCTGGTACCGACAGCTTCTCCTGAGGCGGCTCCAATCGACGGCTCCCTTCTTCTCCAGAACAAGCTCGGCCAAATGGCGATCTGGCGCTGCGCGCTGCCGCTCCGGGAGTGAGGTGGGGTGGTTCTAGGTGAGAGGGGAGTGAACTGGTGTGGCAAAAACGAGCGGTGGAGGCCTCTATGTATAGTGGCGGAAGGGGACCGATGGGCGCAGGCTGAGGTCGTCGTGGTCGACGACACAGAGGGCTACTGGCATGGGCGACGGTAGGGGCGGTGCTCCCTGGTGAAGCTTAACGGTGCGGTGGCGAGGCGTGGGGCGATGCTGATCGGTCGGAACACGCTGATTCTGGGCAGGTCCGACGGCGGTTTTAATGTCGCACAGCGCGCGTGGTCCGCGCGGCGGCGAACGGGCATGTCTGGCGGGGTGCTGGGGTGCTGGTGATCATCCCTGCAAGCGGCGAGGGCGACGCGTGGTCTGTGGGTGCTGGTCGAGCGTGGCGCACTAGCGCGCTCTCGTCATGGTCGCATAGAGGTTTGGCATGGGCGTGTCGTGTGGTACAGGAGCTGGCATTGCTCGGGGATGGGACAGTGGGTGGCGGTGGACGGTGCTGCATGTCCCAGACAAGGTTGGCGAGGCTAGTGTGTCCTCTAGCTCGCTGGCGACAATGGGGTGGCAATGGTGCTTTCGGCATGCTTGGCATTAATGGCTAGGCTTGCTCACAGTGGTGCTAAAGATTATTAAAGAGGCTAGATGATCTACTAAGAGCTGGTTGCAACCAGAGAGGGAATAAGGTTGGCCAATTTTACTGCTAGAAATAGTGTTTGTTGTTTGTTTGTTTGATGCCATCAAGGTGTTTGATGAAATGACCGTAAGAACTTTAAATTTGAATTTTGGATTCAAATTTGGTGGGTTTGCTAGGCACATACTAGGGAGTGTCTGGTTAGTTGGATTAGTCAAGGGGCACTGGTTTGTTTGGGTTTTAAAAATATGTGATCTTCACATATGATAAAGATTCAATTTTGAATTGTTATTTGAATGAGGTTGCCAAATGTTTCTGCAAGTTTGAAAGGTGGGATTTGATTTACTTTTACTTGTTCTAGCAAGGGGTGAAAAGAGTTGGAAAAGTTTCTGTTTGAAATCTTGAACTAGAAACACTCAAAGTGACCTAGTGAGCAAGATTGGCAAAAATGACCATTTGCTTTATTTTATTTGTTTTTGATTTTCTTTTGTTTTGTTTCTGCATGGAAATGTTTTATATGATGTTATTTTCATATTTAAACCATTTCGCTATTTAGGTTAATCACACAAGTTCATTCATGCATTTATCAAATCATCTCATTCACACATGCATTCATATGATTTTAAATTAATCAAAGTTTTTGTTAACCCTAAATTTTAGTGATTAGAGTTTGATGATCCGTGTGTTATATTTTTGGGATGTTACAACATCCGAGTAGGCGACGATGTCGATCGAGGGCGAGGCATGAAGCGAGAGGCCGAAGTCTGTGGTGCCGCGGATATAGCGGAGTATCCGCTTCACTACGGACCAGTGAGCGTCCCGGGGAGCATGCATGTGCAAGCACACCTGCTGCACGACATACTGCAGCTCCGGTCATGTTAGCGTCAAATACTGCAGGGCACCGACGATGAAACGGTAGAACGTCGCGTCGACGGCCAGCGACCCATCGCTGGCCGAGATCTTGGCCTTCGTGTCAACAGGTGTGGGCGCGGGGTGGCAGTTAAGCATCCATGCGTGCTCGAGAAGCTCATGGGCGTACTTCCGCTGATGAAGAAAGAACCCATCCGCGCGTTGGACAACCTCGATGCCAAGGAAGTAGTGGAACGGGCCGAGGTCCTTCAGGGCGAACTCAGCGCGAAGGCGGTCGGTGAGCTGTCGAAGGAGACCATCAGTGCATGTCGTCAGGATGATGTCGTCGACATATAGCAGCAGGTAGGCAGTGTCAATGCCTTGTCGATAGACAAACAACGACACATCAGAACACGTGGAGCGGAAGCCGAGCCGATGTAGGAACATGGCGATGTGCTGGTACCAGGCATGGGGCGCCTGCTTCAGTCCGTACAAGGACTGAGAGAGCAAGCACACATGATCCGGATGGTTGGCATCGACGAAGCCGATAGGCTGCTGGCAGTACACCTGCTCGGAGAGATGACCGTGGAGAAAAGCGTTGGAGACGTCCATCTGATGCATCGGCCACACGCGAGAGGCGGTGAGGTGCAGAATAGTGTGGATCGTGCCTGGCTTGACAACCGGGGCAAACGTATCCGTGAAGTCGACACCGGCGTGTTGGCGAAATCCGCAGACCACCCAACGCTCTTTATAGCACTCCAGCTTGCCATCCGGGCCGAGCTTGTGCTTAAAGACCCACTTGCCGGTGATGACGTTGGCGCGAGGAGGACGGGGGACCAGCTCCCAGGTCCGATTGCGCTGCAGCGCGTCGTACTCCTCCTGCATGGCGGCGTGCCACTGCGGGTCGCGCAAGGTGGACCTGGCAGAGGTGGGCACTGGCGAGAGCTCGATGTAGACACCGTGCAGAAGTACTAATCGGCGGGGTAGAGGGTGGACGGCCGATGCACGCCCACACGCGCACGGGTGAGCACACCCGCAGGGGCAGCAGCATCCGCCGCTAGGGCAGCGACGAGAGAGGGCGACAAAGCGGACGACGAGGCGGGTGACGACGAGGCCGGCAAGGAGGAGGCCGCGCTGGTCGGGGGCGATGCAAACGGCGGTGGGCGTCAGCGGAGTCGCGGGCGTAGGCGGCGTCGCATGCTCGGGCGAAGGCGGAGCCGTCGTCGATGGAGTCGCCAAAGGTTCCTGCTGAAACGGAAACACCAACTCGTCAAAGTAAACGTGCCAGGAGGTGAAGATGCGATGCGAGACCGGGTCGTAGCAGCGGTAGCCCTTGGTGTTGGCTGGGTAGCCGAGAAACACACAAGGGAGAGAGCGCGGTGGTGGCGGCGGTGCTAGGATAGCAGCGGCAACAGAAGATGCGAAGATCATCGTAGGCGGGTGGCACACCAAAGAGAAGATGGTGTGGCGTGTATTGCCAACGCACGCGGCAGGGGCAGATGTTGACGAGAAGGGTCGCCGTGGCAGTGCATCCGACCAAAACCGTGGGGGCATGTAAGCATGGAACAAAATGGTGCGCACACAGTCGTTGAGAGTACGAAGGATGCGTTCAGCACGACCGTTTTGTTGGGAAGTGTAAGAACACGTGAGCGAAAGATGGCGCCTTGGGAGGCGATAAGTGTGCGGATGGTGATGTTGTCGAACTCTTTTCCGTTATCGGTTTACAAGTCGTGGATGGGGCAGCCGAATTGGGTGGAGACGTATGCGAAAAAGGCAGTGAGAGTGGCAAGGACATCGGATTTACGGCGTAGGGGAAAAGTCCACACAAAATGCGAGTAATTGTCCAAAATCACAAGATAATAGGTGTAACTAAAATCACTTGGAACCGGCGAGGTCCAAACATCACTATGAATGAGTTCAAAGGGAAAAGACACGACTGTGGAGGAAGACTTAAACGGAAGACGAACATGTTTGCCTAGACGACATGCTTTACAAGAATGAGCATCCGTTTTATTACAAGTAAAATCAAATCCTTGTAGTATTTGACGAAGAGCGGTGGAGCTAGGATGGCCGTGGCGGGAGTGCCATAGGTCGAAACCAGCGGAGAGGGCGAGTGGGCTGCTGGCGGTGGTGGAGGACGACCAAACATGGTACATATCGCCGAAGCTGTCACTGCGGTGGAGAAGCATCCGAGTACGACCATTCTTAACAGAAAAACCAGAAGCGTCAAATTCCACAGTCAGAGAGTTATCACAAGCAAGGGAATGAACGGAAACGAAGTTTTGGATTAAATGGGGAGAAACAATGACATTATTGAGAGAAAGAGGGGTGGAGGTGGAGGGAAAAGAGGCGGAGCCAGTGTGAGTGATAGGAAGAGCATGACCATTATCGACGATTAGCGGGAGGAGGTGGAGGCGGGAGTAGAATTAGAGATATTACCGGGGTAAGCGGCCATGTGCGCGGAGGCGCCGGTGTCCATGAATCAACCGCCGCCACATGCACGCCGCAGCCGTGGCGGTCTGTAGCGGTCGCAGGCGAGTCCACTAGGCCATGCTTTCGGCGCGTGAGTAAGGGGAGGAGGCGCAAGCGTGGCCGGTCATGACACGGGCTGGGGGGCCATAAAGAGGGCCTGGTGCAAGGCCGGACGCGGCCCCATGGTGCCTGGGTATGGGGTGCGCGGCACGGGCATGGTGTAGGCGTGGACGACCCCGTTCCAAGGGTTATGGCCGTCGAGCCATGGCGACATGGGGGAGATCTGCTGCGGTGGACGGGGCTGGGGTGGTGGCGGTGTCACCAGCGTTACCACCACCATTGCCACCACCGTTGCGATGACGTCGACGACGCCCTCCGTTGCCACCACCATTTCCGCCGCCATTGGCGGGAGTTAGAGGCGCGAGTGGCGGGGGCGAGTAGAAGCCTGTAGGCGAGCCCAGGGCGCGAGGTGCAGGGCCGGGGCACGAGGCGCGGGGGCAGAGCCTCCCCGGGAGAAGCCGGCGACGAAAGCGGTGTGGGCCGCCCGAGCCTGGAGGTGCTTGAGCCGGCGCTCCTCAAGACGGAGATAGGCCACGACCTGCTCAAAAGTCGGCATGGTGAGGAGCGTGAGGTTGGCGGCGGCGTTGCTAAGATCTTCGCTGAGGCCGGCCGACAGCGTGGAGAGCATGATCTTGTCATCGATCGGGAACTCCAAGTCGCGAAGCTCGTCGAAGAGGCTCTTGAGACGGAGGCAGTAGTCGTCGAGGGAGAGGTCGTTTTGGTGGGTGCCAAAGAACTCCTGTTGGAGGAACGTGACGCGCTGGATCTTGTTGTTGGTGAAGAGGCCGGTGATCTTGGTCCAGACGGTGTGTGCGGAGTCGCCGTCGCGGACGACAGTGCAGAAGATCTCGTTGGAGACGGTTTGGAAAAACCAGCGGATGATGGTCGCGTCGATGGACAACCAATCGGGGTCGTGCGACATGGCGAGGAGGTCAATGGTGCCGTCGACATGATCAAGGAGATCATATTCGCGGAAAAGAAGGCCGAAGTACGTCTTCCACAGGAAGAAATTGGCAGCGGTGTGAGAGAGCTTCACCGGCACGCGCTCGAGGATGGGGACGTCGCGGATGAGGGCAACGGAGGGGCCGACGAAGGGGTTGCTGCTCCTGGAGACGGAGGAGTTGAAGGGGTTCTCGGAGGAGGGGGGTTGAAATCGACCATGGCAGAGGTAGGTGTAGGGCGGAAGCGGTGGAGTTGGGGAAGGAGGAGGGACGGCGACGCCTTGGAGGAGAGGGAGGCGGCGGCTAGGGTTTG
The DNA here is from genome assembly GCA_023614405.1 of Avena insularis. NCBI lineage: Eukaryota > Viridiplantae > Streptophyta > Magnoliopsida > Poales > Poaceae > Avena > Avena insularis. The sequence continues at coordinate 301,561,771 of CM042697.1, read as the reverse complement.
CAGGGAGGAGGCCGGCGGCGCCCAGAGAGAAGAGGGGCGGCGGCTAGGGTAGGGAGATCGTAGTTAGGCTGATACCATGTGGAAAGGTATGAGAGAACGCACGACACCAGTAGGAATGGCTGCTCATATATATATATATATATGACAATATTATAGGTACAACCTTAGAAATACACAGGAACCTATAACTAATACAACACATATCTCAACACATGAGGCTTATGTTTGTGCTCACCTCTCTTTAGCCGTGACCTTAATAAACTTCACCAGCATTACATACAATGACAAATTAAATAGCAATGGCAACTTCTAGGCGTCCCCCGGACGATGGGAGGCTTCCCATCGTCCTCCTTCCGCGCACGCCACGTGTCCCTAAAAACGCTCCAATTCCCGCTTTTGCTTCAAAACACTCTTTTTTCTACAAATGTTTCCGCTTTTGCTTCCGAAGCAAAAAAAAGGTTCGTTTCAAAAAATAGAACGTTTCGCTGAAGACCTCACCAGAGATCATGCAGCTAAAAAAAAATATGCTAATGTAGCAAAACCGACATTGTCGGAAAAAACTCGCCGGTGACTCTCGCCGGAGACCTTGTAGCAAAAAGTTGACACCGTTGTAGCAAAAACAACAAGACGATTGTAGCAAAAAAGTTCTTCTAATGTAGCAAAAAAATTACTTTGTCGCAGACATCGCTGGAGACTAGCCGGAAGACCTCGCCAGAGATCTTATAGCAAAAAAATTATGGTATTATAGAAAAAAAAACAGAGGTAGCAGAAAAAATATATTAATATAGCAAAATCGGAGGCCAGCCTTTGTAGCATCGTTCGTCTTAATTTGCAGCTCCGATGAGCACCGCCATCCTTAGTACGTAGCTTCGGCGCCACCCATTGTAGCAGTGTAGCCGTGCTGCTGTAGCAGGGACAGCCACCGCATATAGCAGGGTCGCCATGGCTATGTAGCAGGGCCACACGGTGAAGGAAAGAGTCGGGTCCGTCGGGCGACCTTCCTCCTCTCTCATGGATCCATACTTGGTCCTGGGAACTCTAGCGAGGCGCGGCTCGAGGGGAGGTCGACGCAGGGGCGTGCGGGCTCGCGGGAGGAGGAAGCCACGGCGAGGGCTCGCCGACCTGGGGAGGTTTGGGTCTTCCCGGAGCCGACGGTGGCCGGGACGGTGGCCGGTACGGAGCCGATGGTGGCCCCGGCCTTCGGTGACCCGCACGTAGTCCGGGGGTTTGGGTCTACACCTGCAGCACACACGGCAAGGCGGCGCCGGCGGCTGACGGCGGCGGCTGGAAGGCGAGTGACGGGGGCAGCAATGGCGGAAGGAGGCCGGTGAAGGACGGCAGCATATTTTGGATCCGTCGAGGAAGAAAAAGGTAGAAGATAGAGTAAACATCGGAAGGGCCCACCACGTTCATGCGTCCGCAGGTGCGCGGCCCGGACGATGGGCAGGCGCGATGCCCCGGTGATTTGGATCATTTCCCAATAGCAATTCATCACTTCAGGCATAGTACGGGTACCTAATTACTGTTCGCGACCGGCGTTTTACAAAAACAACCTCCCTCTTTTTCCGACCAAACCTATGGTCCATCTCCATCTTCCTCCGTGACATCCACTCTATTTCCTGCGCTGCTCCGTCGCTCTCTTTCGCCCCCGCCTGCTCTGCCGCTCCCCCCTGCGCCGCGCAGCTCAGCTCCCTCCTCCCGGTCCGCTCTCCCGCTGACGCCGCATCCGCTGCGACGCCGCTGCGCCAGGCAAGAAAAACCGGTTCTTGAGGCCGGCGGCAACAGAGAAGGAAGCGGCCAGCGGCTGCGCTCAGGGAGAAGCCACCACCTTCTAGGAAGATTACTGGAAGGGGCCATCCGCTTGCGGTCAGGTTCTCCACCGCGCCCCGTGCTATGCCGGCTGTTGCGCCTCCACCGCCGCTACCGCGCCGGAGACCCCAGCCTGCGCTCGATCTCGCCGGGTAGCCGAAGGCCATGAGTTTCATCTTGACCAGATATTACAATTTGCAAGAAACCCTAAGGTTATTGATTTGGGATTAATTCTTGTCACTATGAAAGATTAATTCTTGTCATTATTGCAATTAGACTGGGAAGCTTCAGTTTGAGACATCCATTTAAGCCTTAGAATTTAGAGATTTGTCTTCTGAACTAGTACTGTAGGAATATATGAAGATTGTTTCCTCTCAAATCAGTTTCCATCTTAGCCTTAGAATTCATTTTGTTTCCTTTCTGAATTGGATGAAGTTTGTTTCCTTTGATTGCGTACACTGTCATTTTTTAGTTTTGACAACATGTTCCTTCAGGTTAGCTGCTGCACAATACGGTGCTCAGTAAATTCGTGCCGTCTATGATTGTCAGATTATGACGTATCTGTTTGGTGTATTTTTCTAGATGTGCTTGTTCTGCTGGGCTTTGTGGAATTATGGTTATGCAATCCTGCTGTTTATATGGCTGTTGTATGTATCTTCCAGAAGAAAAAAAAAGAGTGAGGAAATAATGAGAAATTCAGAATCTGCAAATGTGGGCATTGGTTAAGTGTGATGTATGTCGAGACGTTGTAAGGCTGTAGGGAGGCTATGTTGCAGATGCAGTTGATGGTTCTTGGGATAGAACTATTTCTAATGATGATTCAACACCCATTGTTATCGTGGTACCTGGATTAACTAGTGATTCTACTGTTGCTGTAAGTTCCAATAGTTGCTCTACCAAACTGATTGGTTTAAACACACATTGTTCTCTTGGTTTTATTCTTCGGATTCTTGCCTAAGTATTTTTCATTTTAGCATGAGTTTTAATCTTGTTCGACAACTAGTCAATGATGCTATTGTTCTGGCATTTCTGTGTTCATTGCCCTACGAGAGCCTTTGTACCGTCATAATCTTCCAAAAGTGACCAATTTACTTGCTACTGTCTTGGTATTCCTCGTAGTTATCTATTTCCAAGGTTTCTGTGTTGTGCTTCCAGTGAGATCAAAGATTGCTCGTTGACAACAAGGCTCATATCCAATCAAGTTGTTCTACACTTCCAGAAGTATACCTTATCCAATGTCATATGCATGAGGATTTTGGAATTCTATTCAAGTTGCTTATTTAGATGAGAATATTATTTACATCTAAGTTGCTTGTCCTTCTTTCTTTACTCTCTTGAAACCAGATTAATGCATATGACATTGGATAAGGTATATTTATGATGTTTTGCCTGGAGTAAGAAAATGTTCAATAATATAATGTTTTGCTTGTCCTTCTTTCTTTACTCTAAGTTGCTCGTCCTTATTTCTTTACTCTAAGTGGTATTCACTGCTACTGTTTAATAATCTGATGTTTTGCTCGGAGTAAGAAAATGTTCACATTCCGTGTCATTGGATAAGGTATATTTCTGGAATTTATCTGCTTATTTAAGTTACCCCTATTCTGCATTGCTAGAACTACATGCATACAAGTTTATTGACTGAATAATTACCTAATCAAAGATACATTCAGTATCTTGCAGGTGAGGGGCCTTCTTCAGAGTTACGAGAATTGAAACAAAAGTTCAGTATCAGTGTAAGACACCAAAGAAAGAATATCCAATGAGTAGGTCATTGTGATTATTTGAATTTTCAGTACTCCAAGATACATTCAGTGATTAGGTTCTTCATTCAGTCATTATTTGAATATTCAGTACTCCAAGATATTCCAAGTTTAGTACCAGTACCAGTATGCAATCAAAGATGCATTCAGTGAGTATGTTCTACATCTAGCACCCATATAACATACTGATCATTTGATACCTTGGTGCCAGACTGTGATTGCTGTTGCGTGCTTTTTGCTATCCATCAAAGAGGAACTCCTGGTCACCAGGGCGTAGGAGTGGAAGCAGAAGGGGGACTCGCGTCTGGGAACTCGTCGGCGTAGAAGAAGAGGGGCTCGCGCCTGGAAACCTGACGGAGTGGAAGCTTAGGAAGCGGAGGGACTAGCACCTGGCTTCCCACCGGAGTAGTACCAGAGGGACGAGCGGAGCGGAGGCGCAGCCTTGCTCCCCCGGCCGGTACTAGCCTACTGCCTATCCACAGGATCGACGAACGGAGCGGCATGGTGTCAGGACCCGACTTCCTCCTCCTCTGCACCAGGCGTCAGGGGTACGCCTTCGTCAGTTATCCAAGGGCTCAGTGAAGAGGAAAACGTCCCAGGAACAACCAACGACAGAGATTCATCGTCTTGCGCTAAAACGCGCTTAAGTGTAATAAATCTTAATTATTGTAAAACTTCATTAGCGTGGTCCTGCTCTTCGATATAAAGGGCAGGAGAGGGTCGCTGGGTGGCACGCTAAGAAAATATCAATTATTTTTATTGTTCTTCTTCCTTTCCAAGTTTACCTAGTTGCCTAGATCTGAGCCACCGGAGCTCCTCCTTCTTCCTCCTCTCCGGCTGTTGTTGGCGACCATCGGGTCTTGACACGGTGGTATCAGAGCGTCGAACTGGCTATTCTTCGCTCTGGCGAAGTCCCTCCCTCCCTACGTCGCTGAGGTTACCGAGCACCTTGCTCCGGCCGTAAAATCCCTCTATGCCGACCAACACTCGCTCCCGCTCGTCTTCCCGCGACCGCACACACCCGCCTCGGTCCGCCATCCTCGGAACCACCACGGATGACGAGCACGAAGAGGACCAGATGCGTGGCAAGCTACCACACGAAGTCCGGTCAATTCGTCGCCGTCTAGACCGCCATGACCGCACCGCCGCCGAGTCCAGAAGCACCCTCAACAGCATCCAAGGTGAGATGGCCAAACTTACAGCTCTCCTAGCATCCCTCAACTCAAACCTCAGCCACAACCCCCCCAACCCACCCTCTACAATTCCGCAACCCTCCTCTCAAACCCAGACCTTCACCACTCCACCACCCCTCCCAAATCAACAACTTTCCCCAATTCCAGAGAATCCCACACCATCTATCACCGCTCCAATCGCACCCACACCACCTAATTTTGGAGGATTGACACCAGACAAACTACCCCATCCAACATACCCACCTACCTCTGAACCCTTACCAAAATCCATGCCTACCCAATTTACACAACATCAACACCATTAGTGGCTACGCACCAGACACAGACAACAAATCCTAGCACCCACCCCCACATGTACCAAGCTCCCCCAAATAATTACCCAAATTGCTCAAGTTATCAACCTTACACCACCCAATGCAGTGCCATCATCCATAACCCCAACCCACACTACCACCCACCATTCTCCCATACTTCATGTGCAAACCCATGCCTTACCGCTCCCATCCCAACTACCCATTACCACCAGCAGCTGCCAAGGGACAAGACAACCTCTAGCAGCAGTGCACCAAGCCATTCCTTGTCGGCAGCAACAACCATATGTTCCTGTGACAAATCTACAACCAATTACTCAGCGGTTCCCTCCAATGACTACCAACCACTCCTATAACCCAGGAATGCAACTGCATTCGGAACCCCACTTGAGAACTCCCCATGTCGAATTCCCTACCTTTTCTGGAGAAGCCCCAAGAGCCTGGTTGTTGGAATGTGAGGACATTTTCACACTGGTTAATATACCTCCAGAGAATAGAGTACGATGGGGAATAGCACACATCGGGGGACAAGCAAAAACCTGGTTAAATAGCACTGGCTGGAACTTGAACACCATCTCTTGGGCAGAGTTAAGTCAGATCCTCATTAACAGATTTCCTGACTTAGCTACCTCTGATCCCATGGACCAACTCCAACAACTCAAGCAAGTAGTTTCTGTTAATGCATATATTGATATCTATGAAGGCTAGATGAATCAAATGAAGCGGGAAAGGCCTTATCTGCCTCAAGATTTCTTTGTGGATAGATTCATCAGTGGCTTGAAGGAAGGAATCAAACACCAGGTGCTCTGTCAAAAACCACATGATCTTTTGACAGCATATTGGTATGCCAGGCAATATGAAAAAGGCTACCTATCCACAACAAAAAGGAACTCCACTCCTACTGCAGTTCCTAGAGCATTTCCTGCTCCACAGCCTAGACCAATACCACCTTTAGCCCAACCAGTTCCTACTGCTATTCCTAGGGAAAACAGAGTGAGACCACCTAGGAAATGTTGGTATTGCCCTGATAATTGGGTATTGGGTCATAAATGCCAAAATATGCAGAGAGCTCTGAACAACATTGGGATGCAAGGGCACTCAGATGAAGAGCTAGAACAAGTACCTCCTAACAATGAGCAAGGAGCTGAGGACAATCAAGTTCCACAACCTATTGGAGAACAACCAGCTGAACAATTGATGAATATATCTGCTGCAGCATATAGTGGATGTCCAAGTGAATCCACTATCTCCATTTTACTCAACATCAACAAAGCACAAGCCATAGCTCTAGCTGACACTGGCAGCACAAACACCTTTATGGACCATTCCTTTGCTCTACAGCATAACATACCTCTTATCTCCACTAAGTGCAGAAAGGTGAAAGTGGCAGAAGGAGGTTTATTGTCATCTGAATACCTGGCTCCAAACTGCACATTCTCCATTATGGGACACAAGTTCACTGCTGATTTCAGGATACTTCAATTGGAAGGAGCAGATGTAATTTTTGGAGTAAATTGGTTCAAACACCACAACCCTGTTACATTTGATTTTGTGAACAGATCTCTCACTATTGGGGTAAAGGGCAAAGTGTTAACCTTTCCTGACCATCTGCTACCAAGAGCCAAACTGCTCATCTCTTCTGATCAGTGTAGCAAGCTCATAGAAGGAGCTGAAGGGTACATGCTATTCTCAGTAGAAGATAACATGGGTGAGAATGATGACCAACTACCTCAAGTCCATGATGAGATTACAAACCTGCTGCACCAATTCCAAGACATTTTCCAAACTCCCAGTGGTCTTCCTCCCACCAGAAGTTGTGATCATAGTATTCCCCTGAAACCTGGAGCCAAACCTTGCAATATTCGACCTTACAGAATGTCCCACAGCCAAAAGAATTCTGTAGAGATGCTGATCAAAGAAATGTTACTGAACTCAGAAATTAGACCAAGTAAAAGCCCTTACTCTTCACCTGCTATTCTAGTCAGGAAAAAGGACAGATCTTGGAGGCTCTGTGTGGATTTCAGAGGTCTGAATGACATGACAATCAAAAACAAATTCCCAATACCAGTGATTGAGGATCTCTTGGATGAGTTAAATGGAGCTCAAATATTCACAAAATTTGATCTGAGAGCTGGATATCATCAGATCAGAATGAACCCACAAGACATACCAAAAACTGCATTTTCCACCCACATGGGTCACTATGAATACTTGGTTATGCCATTTGGACTTTGCAATGCCCCAGCCACATTCCAAGAACTTATGAACAACATTTTATCTCCCTTTCTGAGAAAGTTTGTTCTTGTATTCTTTTATGACATTCTAGTCTACAGCAAAACATTGGAGGAGCATTTGTCTCATTTGGAACAAGTACTAACTACATTTAGGAATCATGAGCTCAAAGCAAAGCTATCCAAATGTAGCTTTGGACAGAAACAAGTAGAGTACCTGGGTCACATCATCTCAGGTCTAGGATTCCAGACTGATCCATCCAAGATAAAGGATATAATCAACTGGCCTACACCCCCCTCTTTAAAAAAAACTAAGGGGATTCCTTGGCTTGACTGGGTACTACAGGAGATTCATCAAGAATTATGCTGACACCTGCCAACCCCTTTACAGTGCCTTGAAGAAGAACTCCCAATGGAACAAGGAACAGGAAGAAGCATTTCACAAACTCAAGCTTATCATGACAAACCCCCCTCTGCTGGCCTTACCTGATTTCTCTCTACCATTCATCATTGAGACTGATGCTTGTGCCTCAGGATTAGGGGCTGTACTGATGCAAAACTCTAGACCTTTAGCTTATTTCAGCAAATGCTTGGGACCAAACACTCTAGCCAAATCAGTATATGAAAAAGAAGCAATGGCCATACTGGAATCTCTAAAAAAATGGCGCCACTACTTCCTAGGAAACAAGCTGATCATCAAAACAGACCAAAGAAGCCTGAAGTATCTAGCAAGCCAGAAACAATTGGAAGGAATCCAACACAAGCTAATGTTAAAGCTATTGGAATTTGTTTTCTCAATTCAGTACAAGAAAGGATGTGACAACTCTGTGGCCGATGCTCTGTCCAGAAAATTTCAACCTGATGATATTGGGAACAAGCAAGACACCTTCCTTTGCTCTGCTATCTCCATAGCAATTCCATCTTGGACGGAAGAAATCAGTAGCTCCTACATAGGAGATGCTAATGCCAGTAAACTTCTTCAAGAGTTAGCAGTCCACAAGGATGGTCAGCAGAATTATTCATTACAATCTGGCTTACTGAGATACAAAGGAAGATTATACATTGGTCCTAAAGAAGAGCTGAAGGACAAAATATTCAGCTCTTTCCATGCTTCCAACTTAGGAGGGCATTTTGGCAACAGAGTCACTTATCATAGAGTGAAGCAATTGTTCTATTGTCCAAAGTTAAAGCAATTCATTGAATCCAAAATTGCTGAATGCCCAGTATGCCAAATTTCAAAGACAGAAAAGATTCAGTACCCGGGATTACTGAACCCCTGCACATTCCTCAAGCTAAGTGGGCAGAAATAAGTATGGATTTTATTGAGGGCCTCCCCAAAGCAAACGAAAAAGATGTCATCTTGGTAATTGTGGATAGGTTGACAAAGTATGCCCACTTCCTGGCATTATCACATCCTTATACTGTCCAGAAAGTTGCAGACCTATTAATTGACAACATCTGCAAGTTACATGGTCCTCCTGCGGTAATTACTAGTGATAGAGACACCATATTCACTAGCAAGCTTTGGAAGGAAATATTCTAGTCAATGAACATCAAACTGAACTACTCAACTGCACATCATCCTGAGACAGATGGTCAGACATAACGCATCAACCAATGTCTCGAGCAATACCTACGCTGTATGGTCTTTGCTGAACCCAAGAAGTGGATTGACTAGCTTCCATCGGCAGAATGGTGGTACAACGGTAGCTACCACTCAGCAATCAAGATGTCACAATTTAAATCCCTCTACGAATATCCACCTCCGTTTGTCACTGAGTTTGCTCCTGTCCAGGACATTTCGCCTGAAGCACAACTGACACTGATGGAAAAGCAGAAAATGTTGACAGTGCTACAATAGAACTTACCCAAGGCACAAGAACGCATGAAAAAATATGCCGACCTGAACAGAACAGAGAGAACCTTTCAAGCTGGAGACATGGTGTACTTAAAAATGCAACCATTCCGTGAAAAAGCCCTAGGACGAGGCAGTCCTCTGAAGCTGGCATCCAAATGGTATGGCCCATTCAAAATACTGACACCTGTTGGCAACAGGGCATACAAGCTCCAACTACCTGAAGGTACCCTGTTACACGATGTGTTCCACGTCAACCAACTAAAGAAACACCTCGGTCCTCTGGCAGTGCCAAATCCTCGCCTACCCCACCTTACACCATCAGTTAAACTTAAAACCTTTCCATTGACTATCTTGGAACGACGCCAGGTTCCCCGTTCTGCAGGTGCTTATGACATCCCTGTTGTCCAATGGCTGATTCACTGGGACGACATGACTGTGGACGAAGCCACCTGGGAAGACGCCACCACCATCCAGGCGGACTTTCCGTCGTTCAAGACCTGAAGTCTTGTCGTCAGGGGGAGTACTGTCAGGACCCGACTTCCTCCTCCTCTGCACCAGGTGTCAGGGGTACGCCTTCGTCAGTTATCCAAAGGCTCAGCGAAGAGGAAAACATCCCAGGAACAACCAACAATAGAGATTCATCGTCTTGCGCTAAAACACGCTTAAGTGTAATAAATCTTAATTATTGTAAAACTTCATTAGTGGTCCTGCTCTTCGATATAAAGGGCAGGAGAGGGTGGCTGGGTGGCACGCTAAGAAAATATCAATTATTTTTATTGTTCTTCTTCCTTTCCAAGTTTACCTAGTTGCCTAGATCTGAGCCACCAGAGCTCCTCCTTCTTCCTCCTCTCCGGCTGTTGTTGGCGACCATCGGGTCCTGACACATGTCCGTGGGATTGAGCTCTACACGCAGCAGGCAGGCGACCTCATGAGGCCCTCAGGCGAACAGGTCGAGGTCGAGCAGACACACCCTCCGATGGCGAAGCGATGAGGACGGCGGGGGAGCGGCGGCGAACGATGGGGAAGCGGTAGACGGAGGGGAGGACAGATAAGGGGAAGATTTGAGTTTTAATTTCGAATCTAAAGTCCAGATTTGAAAAGTTTTGAACGTATTCGGGATTTATTTTGTAAAATTGAATTTGTATAGACCCTGCGGCCGTTAATTCGGACCGGAGGGAGTACTAGGAATGGTAGTGCATGTTTACAACCCTAACTAGAAATCGATTATCAGTTTTGTCATTACAGTCTAGCGTTCCTCTTCCTCTTTATTATAAACAACCTGTGTTTGCCCTGTCATCCCATATTGCTTGAGCTCACTGCATCCTCTTGTTCTTCCAAATTTTAGTATCTCATTGTTCCACACCATGGTCAGTTTCAATCTCTCTAGGAATTACACTTGGCTCATCAGGACAATGATCATCAAGACCACACCACACCCTAAGATCCAGTTGTGCAGAATGCAACAAGCAATTACAATTCAGTTGTGTAGAATGCAACAAGCAATTACTAGCTTAACTTAGGTGGGAAAAGTGCTGCTTGTGGTGTACTCTTGTTCGTTTGAATGAATGCCACGCGACATCTTTCTAAAAAAACTTAGGTGGGAAAATGATGGAATGGCTTCTGGTCAAGAATCTTAAATATATTCTTCAATAGCAAATGCCCTCTCTATGGTGACTCGAAGGCTAGAGTGTGTGAGATTGAGAAATTTCATGGGAGTATGTGGTTTGTTCTTGCAGAAAATTCGTTCAAATGGTACATGGTTTTTGAAGAGTTGAAGAATCCCATGCTGACATGCATATCCAACATATCCTAGGTAGAACTTACTATCAGGGATATTAATCCCATCAGGCCTTGACAAGATGTTAGCAAGAATTCTTGCATCATGGGTTGATCATTCCCAAATATCTAGCACATATGAACTTGAGATTGAAAAATCAACAACATAAAGCACATTATGGTTGATGCAGTGCTTCCTTACCTAGTATGATGCAGAGTCTGGTCTCGACACTCTAGCTATGATACGAGTACCATCAATTGCGCCAATACAACCCTATAATGACATGAAGAGTCATTCATGTCCATGTCCGTGTTAGTGTTCACATGAAAAAGAAATACTCAATTTGCCCTCACCTTGAAATATGGAAACCATATGTAGTTATTCTTTTTATATTGCTTGGAGTTTGACCAATTGGTGTCTTGGATCATCTCTTCTGTTAGCTCCCCAATTGCATACAAGACCTGTCTAAAATAATGAGCAATAGTATCTATGGATCTCCTAAATATGTTATGGATGATCACTCTAAACCTTTGGTTATGATCCACAACATGAAGAGACATAACAACTTTCTCTTCCACATAGGTGTGGATGGGATCTTGCAGAAACCTTCTCTCTATAAACATTTTGAAAAGTTAAAAAATGGGGGATCTTTTCACCCAAAGCATTTGTAGAGCCTCAACATCGTTCGAGTTGTAGATGTAGTTCATATTTTCCATATGCAGGGGTTCTGACATGGGCATGACCCTTCGGGTGGGGGATACTACTTTGCGGCCGGAAAGTTCGCAGGCGAAGGCAACGCGGGGTCCGAGTTGCGTGTAAGCACCGCGATTCGAAAAGTTCGAGGGGTAATTACCGAGAGGGGCATTTCGAGTGAATGGTGGCCAAACCAAATATTTTCAAATCTTAGCCGTTATGTCAGGATATTCTGTTACATTAGTACCTGCCGTGCCCCTGCTGTGCCCCTTCTAATTCAACGTTCATGTGTCGCACGGGCAAATCCATTTCTGTGCTTTCCTAACCCCTGACACTGAATCCGGCGACGGCGGTCCTTTTTCTCCCTCCCCTACACTGAATCCGGTTCGGCGACGACGGTCGTTTTTCTCCCCGTCCCCTCCCCAGCCACCCATCCACTCACACACACACTGAATCCAGCAGCAGCATGTCAAGAGGCCAATGTGGTAGCTATGTCGGCGACTGATTCGGCTTCGTCGGAGCCAGCGTCTCGGGCACAATGCTAGACAAGAGAAGCAGCGGCGGGGTCTGCAGCCCAGGTTAGCGAGGAGGTCAGCCAGAAGTCTGCTAACAGGGTACCTACGAGCAGCGGGTTGAAGAGAAAAGATAGGCTGGCGGCAGAGTGTTCGGCTGCAGTGCGGGTTCGTTCAACCCAGATATCCAAGAAAACCACCTGGGAGAAGAGCGAGAGGTGAATTTTTCTTATCTGTGCCTTGCCTTGCAATTAGATTAGTTACTGCAAAGTAGTGTCGAATGAACTGAAAGGTCCCCTTTTTAATCAAATTAGGAACAACTTCGATGTAGTGGACCTATATGAGTTCACGGTTCATGTCCGCCAGTACACTGCAAAACTAGATTTTGGTTGCGAGAGGGTTGTGTTCGGGCAGGATGTGCGTCTTCTTGTCAACTACAAAGATGCGGTGTCTGTTTCACAGCTGATAGATATGCTTCATTCTAGAATTCCTCAGGGATCCAGACAGAGGGCAAAATTGGTGTGACGTAACATGAGTGATACCTATGTGCAAACTGAGCACTCCCATGAGCTTCAGATGCTTTGGGAGAGTTGTGCAGCTGATCGTCAGGTGAAAGTTGAAGTGATGATTGATGATATGTATGCAGATACTAGAGATCTTGCTGCTAGAGCTTCTACTGCTCGAGATTACAGACTGATGACCCACAAGTGTAGGGGATCGCAACAGTCTTCATGGGTAGTATTACCCAATTTATTGATTCGACACAAGGGGAGCCAAAGAATACTTGCAAGCCTTAACAACTGAGTTGTCAGTTCAGCTGCACCTGGAAATAGTTCTTGCTCATAGAAGTTTATCAGTAGCAACAATTTGTAGTAACAGCAATGCTTGACAATAACAGACAATAGTGAAGCGAAGCAATAATGTGATACTTGATGTGATGGATTGAGTCAGGTAGGCATAGAGATGGATGGACGGGTGTTGCATTGACGAGTCTAAACATGTAACTTCAAAGAACTAGGGCATTGCAGATAAATAATAACAAGCATCCAAGTACTAAACAATCCTAGGCATGTGCTCCAAATATAGTCATAGTGCTCGCAATGAGAACTTGCACAACATCTTCTGTCCAGCCAATCCATGGCAGCGGGGCCTCTAGGGAACTACTGGCAATTAAGGTGCTCCTTTTAATAGAGCACCGAAGAAAAGCATTAACACTCCATGAACACATGTGATCCTCACACCACAGCCATCCCCTCCGGTTGTCCCAATTATTGTCACTTTGGGGCCTTTAGATCCAGACAATGATATGTTTATACAACTTGCAGATAAGATCATAAACAATACTATCATAATGATTCAATAATAAGTTCAGATCTGAGATCATGGCACTCGGGCCCTAGTGACAAGCATTAAACACAACTAGTTGAAACAAAGTCAAATAGCACTAATAGAGATACTAGGCACTATGCCCCTAACAGATCTTATTCAATTACATGATAGAACTCATCCAATCCCTACCATCCCCAAGCCTACAGCGGGGGATTACTCACTCATGGATGAGGGAAACATCGGTGGTTGATGGAGATGCGTTGGTGATGACGATGGTGATGATCCTCTCCAAATCTCCCGTCCGTAGGTGCGAACGGAGTTTCGGATCCGAATCTTAGTTTCGTGGTGGCGGCGAGCGGAACTCTTCGAAAAACTATCGACCCCTAAGGTTTTTAGGTCAAGGCAACTTATAGGCACGTGGGAGGCCGAGGCGCCTAGGGTGGCAGACCTCCCTAGGCGTGGGGTCGGTGGGCCGCGCTGGGTGGTCTAAACCCCTGCCTCGCCTCTGTCTCCCCTTCTGGCTCCGTGGATCTTCCGGTGAAATATAATTTTTGGCATATTTTCCGGGATTTTTCCTGATAGTTCATTTTCTGCACGAAAACAAGACACCAAGGTAATTCTGCTGAAAACAGCGTCAGTCCGTGTTAGTTGTATCCAAATCACACAAATTTAGAGGAAAAACAATAGCAAAGTGTTCGATAAAGTAGATACATTTTGGACGTATCAACTCCCACAATCTTAGCTTATTGCTTGTCCTCAAGCAATTCAGTTGAAAACTGAGTGCGATAAAAGAACTTTCACGAACACTTTGCTTCATATGATGTAAATATTCTCAGCACATGAGTAGATGCTTAGACAATTCATAATAAGGAGTATGCAACTAAGTCTACTCAATAGTCATTGCAAGCTATGAAGAGAAACCAACTCAATAATAATAAGTAGCATGAAACATAAACATAAGCAACATTGCAATGCTCATAATAAGTTATGATAGAGTGGTATCTCGCTTGCCTTTGTTTGAAGAGCACAAAATAAATGCCGAGGCACCTCTGAAGTTCACATGAAGACTAGAGATAAAGATATCAGAGATACAAGCATCAAAGTTATGACATAATTAACCAAGTTTTGGAACAAACAGAAGAATGACAACTATGCTCTCAAGAAAGTGCTCATAGAATAAGTGGTGACTCAACTAGGTTGTGAAAACGGTTTTGTGAAGGTTTGAAAGGCTTCCTAATGCTGAAAGGAAGGTACTCATTAGCCTTGAGCTCTCATTGCCCCTATCATAGGCATCTTCATGTGGTTAAGGTGAAAGTGAGGTCCACTCTGAATCATATGCTTGACAGACCATAGACTGGAAATCCCGAGTCCCTTGAGTACGAGGGTCGCTCCACATGCTACTCAACTTTGGTCACCTGAAAGTTCTTGTCATTGTAAATACATGCATATCATCGAGAACCGCCAACGGGGTACCCCTTGCACATGGTACATGAGCTTTCCCATAACCAAAATGACAAGACAAGCAGACAATGAGCATCTCAGCAATCTTTTTATTTACCATATGCATAGCTTTTTATTGAGGAAGCTTCATTGATGCTCATTATGGTGATGATGCAAGTTTCCACCATGATTAAGCATGGCTTAGGCTAGCGGACCAGGAGTTTCTCTAACACAATGTATAAACTCCATTAACTAACAACTTCCCCTTTTATTTCACATCGTCGACATCCGTAAACAAAAGAGCAAAGTATCAACTGGATAGAATTATCCAAAAAGTGTTGAAAGCGTTCCCCGTGACAACACGGTTCTGCTGACTCCCAGTATATAATTAGCAAGCATATAACTTTCATGGACTAGTCACAATGGTTCAAGATTATTAAGCGCAAAGAATATAAAGTGTGCCATCAAGTTCGTGAGAGCTTTACTAACTAACTTTCTCAAAATAGACAAACATTTTATTCTGGAAGTAGCAAATGATGCTAATAGGTAGGTATGGTGGACACAGCTGGAAATATTGGTTTTGGGGAGTTGGAAGCACAGGTAGAGCACATACTCAGTGCAAGTGAAGGCTAGCAATAGAGAGGGAGCGGCAAACGAGAGAGCAATAACTGTCATAATCATGCTTGCAACAAAACAGGACTAACTATGGCATGAAAGTGATACAAGAACTCTGAGGCAAAATAAATCATCGAGGCTTACTGACTATTGATTAGTCATATGCATGTGTGAGCATGTGCCAAGTCGATTCACATGAATAGTCAGAGGAGGATACCACAATATCATACCAAATTATGAATAAAACAATGCAAGCAAACATTCATATGACATGCTACAAACTATTAGCAAGCTGGAGCTAATCATAGACAAGCAAGAACTACTAAGCATCCATAATGACATACACCTTACACAAACATGCTAAGCATGCTCACAATGATGAGTATATGTACAAAAATGAAACAAATAGAGTTCGTTACCAGCCTCTTACCACACCCTGAGTTCCCTTAATCTTCATTATTGCCCTTCACTTGTGTGACTTGAATAATTAACATGAAAACCAATACCACTGAGGACGGCTGAACCCTGTGAAGAACTCACAAAACCAAAGAAGAACAACAAATATTTTTGGTGTTTTCAAACTTTTTTAGAAACAAGCAAACAAAGAAAAACCAAACAAAAACAAAGCAAACCAAACAAAGCAAAATATTTTTGGATTTTTCTTTTAAGGCAAACCAAATCAAAGAAACAAACCAAGAGAAACAACGAAAATATTTTTGGTATTTTTGGGTTTTTGAGAAGGAAGCAACAAGAACCAAAAAGAAAGCGAAACAATGGATATACAAAGAACCGACCGAACATGATATATAGATGAGTGTGATGTCGGTGTACCTCCCCCCAAGCTTAGGCTTTTGGCCTAAGTGGGGCTCAATCCCATGGTGCCCAAGTAGATGCACCTCCATAGTATGTCGAGGAAACTCCCTCGTCCTGGTACGAGCTCGAGGCCTCCCCTGTGTAATGTACATCGGGGTCATATGAGGGTGCTCCCCCTTGATAGTGCCCGTGGAAGTTGAGAAAGTGCAGCTTGTCATCCATCTCCGCCTTCGTGCGCGACCAAGGTCCCTGAGAAATACTGAACAAAGTGGTTTGGGGTAGAGGGATCTCTCTCTCTTCCCCGTCAGTAAACAACATTCTATAAACCAAGTTCTCAAGAGTAGAGCTAGAGGTGACAAAGTGGTGCGCCTTCATGGCAACAAGATCAAGTCTCTAAGGAGCCAAAACTGTATCATGGGGATCAACAGCAATGTCCAAGGCAGCAGCGATATGAGTAGCAATAATTCCCCCATAAATGGGTCCCCTAGCATCTAAACGACGAGCAATGAGGGAACCAAGATTATACTTATCCTCACCCTAGATCGCAGCAGCTAAGAAGGCCAATTGATAGTTGGATATATTACTAGTGTTCTCCCTACCAAGAACACTGGTGGTAAGATAGTAGGTGAAGTACCTGATAGATGGAAGTTGAATGTTCTTTATCTTCCCGCATTGAGCTCTGTGGTCATCATCATTGGTTATTCCTCGGTATAGTTCCAACAAATCAGCGGGAAGAGCTATAACCTTCTTCTATGACCCCTTTGTACCAAGTCCCAGGGCCTTGCAAAATTTCTTCAAAGACATAGAATGAGCCCTGTCATAATGTATGAAAGACACAAAAGGATTGAACAAACTATTGGTGAAGGAGAAACTCTCCACAAATGTTTTAGTAAGTGAAGCATATTGTGCACTCTCATCCTACATGAAACTTGTTAGACCGGCCCTCTCAATCAAAGCCATGAAATCATTAAGAATCCCAACAGCTCGCAAGAAAGTTTGACAAGGAAAGGTGGAGGGGGTGAGCATCCCCTTCATCTCCCTCGTCACCAAACCACGGAGTGATGAGATCCTCATTGTATGAGGGTCTGGAGCTGGTAGATGACCTTGGGAGCCTTGCCCTTATAGGTGCATCACTCTCAAAAATGTCACCAAAGGTGTGGTGGTCCATGACTTCCCTTTGCTGAAATTTTAAACAACCATCAAACCAAGTGATTTATAAGTTGATAAATGATGAGCAAGTACTATATGAACTTGCTAGAGGAATACACATGCATCAAAACAAAGTTTCTAAGCATAGAACAAGCATGAAAGCTCAAACAACCTGTCACCTATAGTAGCAAAATACTCAAGATACAATCTACCAATCACAAATTTAATTGGACAAGTGGAGTAGGCACATACCAAGGAACAATCCCTAAAAAATCAGCACTTGAGATGGGATGAACAAGGAGATCGAAAATCGCGAGCAAGAACAGCAAGAACTCGAGCTTGAGAAAGTTTTCCGGTGTTTTTCGGGAGAGAGAAAGAAGGTGGCTTTGAGGAGGCAGCCTGGAGGGGCCCAGGTGGGCTAGACCCCCCTAGGCGCCACCCCTAGGTAGGCCGCGCCTACCATGGGTGTGGGGCCTAGGGATGCCCCCTGGGTCATCTCAGGTGCCACTCTGCCCCTTTTTTCGAGGAAAAAATTATTTTGAATTTTCTGGGATTTTTCGGGAAACTTTATTTTTGGCCAATTTTCAGGGTATGAAAATTGATTTTCTCGCAGAAACAGTTTTTTCAGAAGGATCAAAAGCAAACCAAAATCCAAACTACAAGAGCTCTAAGAAACTCAAACAAGCAAAGAACTAGCAAAACTAAACCTAAAGCAAAGACTAGGAAGGAGAAAGGAAAAAGAAAGCAAGTATAACCATAGTGGAAACATTATTTTGTTCATAAAAATCCTTTTGTTAACAAGGTTGATCAAGTCATGTTACCAAAACAATCTTATATGAAACAAAACTTTGCATTCCACAAGGTGATTATGTTACCTCATACTTGATAGCAATGGTCCCAATCAGAATAGTTTCAATATTTTCTTGTGGAATGGGACAATATATTTCTCCAACCTTGATGCCTTCAATATTTTCAATAGAATTCAGGCAATAGCTCTTAACAACCTTCTTGGGGAAATAGAAAGTGTGCTCTTTGTCATTAATATTGAATGTTACTTTTCCTTGATTGCAATTGATGACAGCACTTGCAGTATTAAGAAAAGATCTCCCAAGAATAATAGACATATTATCATCTTCAGGCATTTCAAGCACAACAAAATCAGTTAAGACTATGCAATTATGAGCAACTTGAATAGGAACATCCTCACATATACCAACAGGAACAGTAGTTGACTTATCAGCCATTTGCAAAGTTATATCAGTTGGTATCAACTTTTTTAGATGGAGTCTCTTATAGAGAGAAAAAGGCATAACACTAACTCCAGCTCCCAAATCACATAAAGCAGTTCTAACATAATTATTCTTAATAGAGCAAGAAATAGTTGGTATACCTGGATCACCAAGTTTCTTTGGAACCTTACCATTGAAGGAGTAATTAGCAAGCAAAGTAGAAATCTCCTCATTAGGAATCTTCCTTTTATTAGAGTATCCTTCATATACTTTGAATAAGGAGGCAATTTAATAGCATCAGTCAAAGGAATTTTCAAGAATAAAGGTTTCATCCACTCACAAAACTTGTTGTAGTGTTCTTCCTCCTTTGACTTGTGTTTCTTACCTGGAAAAGGCATAGGTTTTTGCACCCAAGGTTCTCCCTCTTTACCATGTTTATTAGCAATAAAATCTTCCTTTGTGTACCTAGTGTTCTTAATGTGCTTCTCAGGTTCTTCCTCAAGTTCCTCCTTATCAGGAGACTCATCAATATTACCACTCTCAGTTTCAGCATCAGAGACAGATATACTATTAGGATCTACAACAGGTTCAAGTGGTTCCTCAACTTTCTTATGTTTCTTCCTCTTACGAGGACTACCACTATCTTCACCTTGTTGGGAATCCTGCTCTATTCTTTTAGGGTGTCCTTCAGGATATAAAGGATCTTGAGTAGTTATACCACTCCTAGTTTTAATTCCATAAGCATGTTTATCTCCTGAGGCATTAACTAGCATATCCTTTTGTAATTTAGCAAGTTGATCAAGTTGAGTTTGAACCATTTGAAAGTGTTTACAAAGCATTTTAATATCATTAGAAGTTCTTTCCACAATATCTTTCAACTCATGGATAGCTCTAGAGTTTTCCAATAAATGATTCTGAATTTGATTATTAAAATGACCTTGTTTAACAATAAAAATGTCAAGTTCCTCTAAGCATTGATCAGGAGGCTTACCATAAGGAATATCACCTTCATCAAAGTGTTGGAGAGAGTGTACCTCAATAGTATATGAGTGGGGAATTGGCTTACATAATTCTTCTATAGGAGGTAGATTCTTCACATCTTCAGCTCTAATACCTTTCTCCTTTAGACACTTCTTAGCTTCCTTCATCACTTCATCATTTAATGTAATAACTCCCCTCTTCTTTGTTGTTGGTGTTGGAACTGGTTCAGGAACAATAGGCTCAGGTGTATTCAACTCAGTTGAAGTCCAATCATCATAATTCTTGCTTATCTTGTTCATTAATTCTTCAGCATCTGTAGGAATCCTTTTCCTGAAAACACAATCAGCAAAGCTATCTAGGTAGGTCCTAGAATCATCAGTTAGTCCATTATAATAAATATCAAGAAACTCATTCTTAGGTAATGGACATCCAGGATATGCATGAATCAAGGAACAAAATCGTTTCCATCACTCAGGCAATTTCTCTTCTTCTTCCTGTTTAAAATCAAAATGTCTCTGCAAAGCAGCATGTCTAGCACTAGGAGGAAAATATTTAAGGAAGAAAGAAGCAATCAAGCAATCGGGGCTATCAATGGAACTAGGAGGTAATCTATTAAACCAAGCCCTAGCTTCTCCTTTTAGTGAAAAAGGGAAGATCTTAGCAACAAAGTACTTGCGCATCTTAAAATCATCAGAGAACAAAGCACTCATAGTAGAAAGCTCATTCATATGAGCCACATCACTCTCGTTTTCAGTACCACAAAAAGGTTCTTTCTCAACAATATCTAAATAAGATAAATCAAGAGAGAAATCATAATCTTTATCTTTAATATCTATGGGAGAGGTGGCAAACTTAGGGTCATAGGACTTCTTAGGTATAATAGTATGTCTAGCAAGGAGACTCTTAATAGCACTAGCACCATGTTATTCGGCACTCTTCAACAAATTCATCAGTGAGCTCTATGTAACCATCATTAATATCATAACTCTCACTAGACTCAGGTGAGATAACAGGTGTAACAGTGTATTCACTAGGAGTTTTGGTATTTCCTAGACTAGCCATAGTAGCATCTAGAATAGGACCTAATGAACCACTCGCATCAAGCACATTAGAAGTAACATCATGAGTATCAAAAGCAGTTTCAAATTCAACAGTAGTAGTAGTGTGTGTAGCATGAGCATGTAGTGGTGGTGTGACAAGCTTACTTATAATGAACGGTGAATCAAGAGCAACAGAGGTGTTTAGGACTGTACCTCTTCTTGTAGTGGATGGTAAAATAGGGAACTTTCCATCACGAGACTTCCCCATGATGAAAGGAGTAGCAGTGAACAATAATAGATCCAAGTGAACTTACAAATAAAGCTATGCTCCCCGGCAACAGCGCCACAAAATAGTCTTGATGACCCACAAGTGTAGGGGATCACAACAATCTTCGCGGGTAGTATTACCCAATTTATTGATTCGACACAAGGGGAGCCAAACAATACTTGCAAGCCTTAACAACTGAGTTGTCAGTTCAGCTGCACCTGGAAATAGTTCTTTCTCACTGAAGTTTATCAGTAGCAACCGTTTGTAGTAGCAACAACAAAGTAACAGAAGCAGTAACAGCAACAGTGAAACAAAAGCAATAGTAACAGTAATGGTAACAGTAGGATTCGAGTGCGGTAGGCATAGGGATGGATGGACGGGCTTTGCATTGACGAGTATAAACATGTAACTTCAAAGAACTAGGGCATTGCAGATAAATAATAACAAGCATCCAAGTACTAAACAATTCTAGGCATGTGCTCCAAATATAGTCATACGTGCTCGCAATGAGAACTTGCACAACATCTTCTGTCCAGCCAGCCCGTGGCAGCGGGGCCTCTAGGGAACTATTGGCAATTAAGGTGCTCCTTTTAATAGAGCACCGGAGCAAAGCATTAACACTCTCTGAACACATGTGATCCTCACACCACAGCCATCCCCTCCGGTTGTCCCAATTATTGTCACTTTGGGGCCTTTAGATCCGGACAATGATATGTGTATACAACTTGCAGATAAGATCATAAACAATACTATCATAATGATTCAATAATAAGTTCAGATCTGAGATCATGGCACTCGGGCCATAGTGACAAGCATTAAGCACAACAAGTTGCAACAAAGTCAAATAACACTAATAGAGATACTAGGCACTATGCCCCTAACAGATCTTATTCGAATACATGATAGAACTCATCCAATCCCTACCATCCCCAAGCCTACATCGGGGGATTACTCACTCATGGATGAGGGAAACATCGGTGGTTGATGGAGATGCGTTGGTGATGACGATGGCGATGATCCTCTCCAAATCTCCCGTCCCGACAAGGTGCCAGAACAGAGTTTCTGGATCCGAATCTTGGTTTCTGGTGGCGGCGGTGGAGCGGAACTCTTTCTGGAAAACTATCAAACCCCCCTGAGTTTTTAGGTCAGAAGGCAACTTATAGGCGGAGGGAGGAGGCTGGGTGGACCTCCGACCTCCTAGGCCTGGTGGGTGGGCCGCACAGGTGGGTCTGAGCCCCAGCCTTGCCTCTGTCTCCCCTTCTGGCTCCGTGGATCTTCTGGTGAAATATAATTTTTGGCATATTTTCGGGGATTTTTCCTGATAGTTCATTTTCTGCACAAAAACAAGACACCAAGGTAATTCTGCTGAAAACAGCGTCAATCCGTGTTAGTTGTATCCAAATCACACAAGTTTAGAGGAAAACAATAGCAAAGTGTTCGAGAAAGTAGATACGTTTTGGACGTATCCCGGACCACCAGATGCTGATCAAGCTAAGTTCAATATACACCTGGAGGTGGATTCATACATAGAAAAACTTGATGGCGGAGTTAGTAAGCCAATTTCGTCATGTACTCTGGAGATAGCCGTCGATTTAAAAAATATAACTCTTGTTGAACTTAGAGAGATGATTGGTAGAAAATCATTATTGGCCCTAAGCAGATGGCACGACTCCGGTGGTGGCATCATAAGAAGCAGGAGTTCATTGAGGTTTTGGATACCGATGATCTGATGCATATTATGCGACGAAAGAAGCAAACCAGGAAGGTGTCCTTCTTGGCTGCCATTTCTGATGTTGTTAGACATGTTGTAGTGGATGCAGAGGCCCCTGTTGTGGCTGAATAGAACGAGGCGATAGACGTTGATCAGATCTGATGAGAGATGCTACCCAGGGCTTGTCAGATAGACCACAGGGATCCCATGCCTGTATTTGTAACAAATATTGTTGTTGCTTTGAAACTGTGTTTATGTGGTCATGTTTGTTCATAGATTGCAATCTGATGTTCTATGAGTTGTTGAGATTTTCAGACATATCACTCGATGAAAGCATCGTTGTTGTAATAAGACACAAGTACATTGTAGTTGACATGATTGTGTTTGCTGAGATGATGTGATAAATTTATTTCTGAGATTATGATTGTTGAGAGATTGTAATATAATGTGCTGTGAGCTGTTGAGATTTTGGGAATATCATTCATTGAAACCATCACTGAACAAGGTGATATATAAGTACCTTGTAGTTGACATGATTATAATGTAATATAATGCTCTGTGCGATCAGTAATTTGACTAATCGCTGGATAACTATCTGTTACTTAGAAGGAAGTAATATCATGGATGAATGAGCGTAGGGTTTAGGAAAAAAACTTACTAAGTAGGAGACAGTGATCTATTGGACGCACAGGTCTAGGATTTAGGAATAAGGGTTAAGGGATTAGTACAATAAACAGTTCATTAGACCCTAAACCATAAACCATAACCCTATATTGTTTGGTACATAAGATTTTGTATGTTGCTATAAGTCAAACAAATTTGGAAGGAGGAAGTACATGATTAATATTACAAATTAAAATGAAGGAAGATAAAAACTATTATATATGAGATAGTAATCCAGCCACGGGACATTGTATCAATTAAACCATTGCAGCATGCCAATTTAGTCAATGTTGCAACATTGACGCACTTCACTTACCCCACTCCTCTCTCCACTCACTACCCTCCTCTCTCTCTCTCTCTCTCTCTCTCTCTCTCTCTCTCTCTCTCTCTCTCTCTCTCTCTCTCTCTCTCTCATCGTCGTTGACGCGTCGCCGTGGCCGCATTCGCCATGCTGCCCTGGAATGACGAGGATGACAAGTCGAGTAGCGATAGCTTTCTCTCCGACATCGAGTCTTCCCTCCCCGATGTGAGTTCCTCTGTTTTCTCGGCAATGGTTAGGCATTGGTAATTACCTCGAACCAAGACTTGAAATGTGCATGTAATCGTGTTTATTTCTAGCTTTTCATTCCCTTATAGGTACCACTCACGATCTACGACCCCGATTGGAAGGGCATAGATCTCGATTGGGAAGTACCATGTGACCATGGGTTAAAACTGAGGAAATATGTTGCATTTGAAGGCAGTAACACTAGAAGAAGTTTTTTGGGCTGTATAAATCAGGTTTGCTTTTGTTATGTACAATGGCGACATGAACAAAATGTGTAGTGTTATGTTGATAATTAGGTCCCGTATTTTTTTAGGTTGGCCCGATGTGTAAAGCAGTAGAGTGGATGGATCTTGAGTGGCCAGACGCACTTAAGAAATGTTTGGCCCAGTTGTGGGATATGTATGAGCTCGAAAGGTCGGGGAGATTTACAGATGCCCATGATGGAACTACAGAAAGTTAAAAGCTCTTGGTAGGAAATAAGGAGCTGGAACAGGAAATCAAGCATTTGCGGTCAGAACTAAATGACACAATCAATGGGAGATTGGTGGTGGGAACTGCACGAAAGATTCAGAAGGCAGAAAAGGAGAGGGATCAGCTCATGGAAGAGAATAAGAAGCTAGAGTACTGCATTACGGAGCTGTTGAAGGATCTGAAGAAGGAGTGCAAGGTGAACAAGGACAAGCTACAGACGATCAAGGAAATTTTAGATGAATAATTGGTGCCGTGGAAATATCTGAAACTAGTTAACTATAAGACTTGCAGTTGTGATATCTTGACTAATCCAAACTCAATCCTTGAGCAAAATAACCTTTTAGAAGAAAGCATAGTTTGCATAGAGAGAGGTCCATGTTTACAAAATCACTACTACATGGATAAAACATGATTTGGTCCGTCATAACACATAGTTTGCAAACTAACTTTAGAGGAACTTATAGTTTGCACTGAGCCTGGTGCTGAGATGGTCGTGTTCCTTCCTGAGAAGCTCCAGTTTGAGGGTTCGTTCGATCATGTCCACTTTGGTTTTTACCTGCTCCCTCAGTACTTGGACGTGCGCCTCCCGCTGGTTCAAGCGCTCCGTCTGGGAAGCGACAAGCTTATTAGTAAGATTAAGATTATCCATCATGAGATCCTTGATGATGTCCTCCTTCGCACGCGCCGAGGCGAGACTTTTCTCATGAAGTTCCTTCCAGCCGGCGATGTCCACCTTTAGATTGTGGCACTTGTCATAAAGGATGGTGACTTCTTCTCTCAGGCGGTCATGGGACACTTTCTGAAAATTCTGCTTCTCCATTTGGATAGCCATCTTGTCCTTTAGCCAGGTCGGCAGTTCTGGGTTGAGCTTTCGCCTCTTCTGCTGCAACAAAAATATGTGGTTAGTTTCCACAATTAACTAGTGTCAAATTCATAATTTGAAGGACAAAGCAATCAAGGATTGTTCAAAATTTAATAGAATCAACTAGTGGCATAGTCCTAATTCCATAGATAATGTCAGAGCAATATTGGCTTTTTCCCAATTCAACTAGATAAACTAGTGGCATACTTCTAATTTATATGACAGAGCAATATAACCCTTTTTCCAACTCAATAGGATAAAGTAGGGGCATAGTCCTAATTTCAATTTCAGAGCAATATAGTCTTTTTTTTCCAATTCAACATGATAAAGAAGTGGCACAGTCCTAATTTCAATTTCAGAGCAATAAAGCCTTTTTCCCAATTCAACAGGATAAAGCAGTGGCATGGTCCTAATTTCAATTTCAAAGCAACGTGGGACTATATACAACTAAGGGTGCTTTGGGTTTTTCCAATGTAACCAAATAGTAGTGGCATAGTCATAATCTAATTCCAAGCTCAGATACATAATGGAAAGAAAGGATAATGACCATTCATGAGAACACAAACCCATAATTCAGTTGACAGGCAAGTAAGATAAACAAAGAAATAAGGAGTTGCTCCAAGATTCCTTAATTGCATGACATGTATAAATTACAAAAGCAGTTGAGCATGAACTGAGATTCCTGCCCCCTCTACTCTGAATCTGAATTGGCCATTGCCGTTAGCTCCCCGTTCTCCTTGTTTGGACTCTTGGGAACGATGAGACCCCGGCCCATGTCCTCCTTCACCTGTCTCAATGCATCCAGGCAACAGTCCCTGTCATTGTAGGCTTTGATGGCAGCCTTTGCTTCGATGTTGCGTTCTCCGTGTGTCTCGGTGGCTTCGTCCAGCAGGAGGACGAATATGTTCTCAAGATTCTTCTTGTCACACAAGAGCTTCGTAATTAAGTTGATGGCCAGGTATTGTTTGGAGAAGCTGTGTGCGATCAAGTTCTGTAGCTCGTCGATCATCCTCTGCAACTCGTCGTGCTCTGCTTCGAGCCTCTTGATGTTAAGTGAAAAATCAAGCGTGATCTCCTTCTGCAGAGAAAAACGCCTTCGAAGGTGATCATTAGCCTGGGTTAGGGCGTGTGCACCCTGCAGTTGGTTGTCTATCTTGGCATTGATCGTGGGCACCTTGTCACGGCAATCGGCCTTCGCTTGCTGCATTGTTCATGTTATTTAAAATAGGTAGTCTATAATTGTACTGCATGTTCTAGGGAAGCACAATATTCAAGTCACAAAAAACCCAAATGTGTCTACGAAGATTGAGCGTGGTCCCTACTTGGAGGCTACTTGCGGGCAGACACGATAATATTTCCACATTTATAATCTCAAAAATAAGACCAAATGCATGTCGAGATTTCCTACCTCGCTGAGCCGGGGAACGGGGCCGAACAGGTCCTGCGACGCTGCCGCCATCGTGCTGGTTTCAGGATCCACGACCGCCCTGGAATATGTAGAAGAGTAAGAAGAAGAAGAAGAAGTAGACATAGCAGTAGCAGAAGAAGAAGACTGTATCGGGAGGAGCCCTAGCCTGCTAGAACACTCAGCGCCGCCACCGCCATCGTGCTGCTTTTAGGGTCCACGTCCGCCATGGAATATGTAGCAGAGTAACATGAAGAATAATAAGAAGTAGACATAGAAGAAGAAGAAAAAAGAGAAGAAGAAGACTATACCAGGAGGAGCCCTGGCCTGCTGCAACATTCAGCGCCGCCACCGCCATCGTGCTGCTTTCAGGGTCCACGGCCGCCCTGGAATATGTAGCATAGTAATAAGAAGAAGAATAAGAAGTAGACATAAAAGAATAAGAAGAATAAGAAGGAGAAGAAGAAGAAGAAGGAGAAGAAGACTATACCGGGAGGAGCCCTGGCCTGCTGCAACATTCAGCGCCACCGCCGCCATCGGGCTGCTTTCAGGGTCCACGGCCGCCCTGGAATATGTAGCATAGTAATAATAATAAGAAGAAAATAGAGAAGAAGAAGAAGACTGTACCGGGAGCGGCAGGAGCCCCAGCCTGCTGAAAAATTAAGCGCCATTGCTAGGAGAGATTGGGTCTCTGTGCGAGGGGGGAATGAGTAACTGGTTGAGAAGGAAGTCCAAGGCGGCGAGTTCTCTCCATTCTCTCCGCGCGCACGGTCAATCTGCCTCTCCTCCGGGGAGCCATGGCTAATGCAGATGGAGGAAGGTGGGGGCAGGAGGAAGAAGAAAGGGATGGGCGGGGGAGAATGGTCGAAGAGTCCAATCCGTGGGACAGTCTTATACAAGACCACCATTTACTCCGATGTTATCTCAACCTACATCCACCGTTCATTTGTTAATCGATGGCCTATGTCGCTTCCTTCTCAAAGAAGCGTGACTGGCAGAACCAGGGAATAAAACCCCAAAGTCCACACGATGGGACTCGATTGGACTGGCTTTAATGAGATGGACGGTTCAGCGGGGGTTTCAGCGCGCGTCGCCTAGTATCCCGTGGATAGGGGTGGGACTACGAGGGAGGAAGTAATTATGGGCTTCACGCCTAGTGTGTGTGCGGCTCAAGGGGTTGTCATAACGCGCGCAACTGCTGCATAGACAGAACATGCTGGAACGATCAACTCCATGTCGATAGGCACACACTGGAAACTTCCCGACGCTGCCACATGGCGCATTTTGTGTTTTTTACGTGACAACACTCCCAGTACGTAGATATTTTACCATGTAGCACAATTTTTACGTAACTAGACTATGAAATGCTCCTGGCACCCCTAATAGGATCAACACCCAACTCTGCGTACCCGCCATCACGCATTTCTGAACAACTTCCTCGTGCCATGGCAGTGACAGATCCTTGCCGGTGGCTGACCATCGCGACATCGTTCGTGCCCGCCGGCAGCCATCTGAGGCACCACGACGTGTCCAACCGCGCCTGGATCCATCGACATCAGTGCTCGAGGACACCACGATGTCGAAGCTTGTCGTACCCACCGCACCCGAGAAGCGCGTTGCACCGGCAGAGACGGAGGAGCGCTAGGCAGCAGCCAAGACGGAGGAGCACTAGAGGAAAGCATACAAGACCACCATGAAGAAGGGTAGTAGGAATAGAGGAGCCAGCGACGAGGACGACTCCGACTCGGGAAACGAGGAGGTGTTCATGGAGCAGTTGGAGGTAGAAGCGGAGGAGAGTGACGTCGACCTGTGGGACTACGAGGAGGAGGAGGACTCCGACGAGGAGAGGGCATGAATATATGAGGAGGGTGTTGCCGACGAGTCATCGAAGGACACTGCCGCCACCGACGACGACGACGAGGACGACGATGACGATGCCGACGAGTAATGTTTTGTTGTTAGTATTGTTATTACATATTTAACTGCCACTGATACGTCCAAAATGTATCTACTTTCCCGAACACTTTTGCTATTGTTTCTCCTCTAATTTGTGTGATTTGGATACAACTAACACAGACTAACGCTGTTTTCAACAGAATTGCTTTGGTGTCTAGTTTTTGTGCAGGAAATCAACTTTCAGGAAAAATCCTAGAAAATATCGCAAAACTCCTATTTTACCAGAAGACTCATGGAGCCAGAACACTGGACGGAGAAGGACCACGAGGGGCGCACACCACCTGGACGCGCCTAGGGGTGGTGTGGCCACCTCGGGCACCCCCTCGGTCTCCCCCTTCGCCTACATAAAGCTTTCTGACCTAAAAACATAGGAGGGTTCGATGTTTTCCAGATAGAGTTCCGCTGCGTCGCTACCACCAGAAACCGCGATTCGGAACCAGAAACTTCGTTCTGGCACCCTGTCGCGACAGGTAATTGGAGGAGATCATCGCCATCATCATCACCGACGCCTCTCCATCAACCATCCATGTTTCCCCTATCCATGAGTGAGTAATCCTTTGCTGTAGGCTATGGGGATGGTAGGGATTGGATGAGATCTATCATGTAATCGAATAAGATTGTTAGGGCATGTTGCCTAGTATCTTTTTTAGTGCCTTTTGACATTGTTGCAACTTGTTACGCTTAATGCTTGTCATTAGGGCCCGAGTGCCATGATCTCAGATCTGAACATGTTATTGATTCATGATGAAAGTATTGTTTGTGATATTATCTGCAAGTTGTTTACACATATTATTGTCCGGAACCAAAGGCCCCGAAGTGACAGAAATCGGGATAACCGTAGGGAATGGATGTGATATTATTGTTCATGAAGTGTTACTGCTTTGCTCCGGTACTCTATTAAAAGGAGTACCTTAATTGCCAGTAGATTCCCTTGAGGCCCTGCAGCAACGGGTTGGCAGGACAAAAGATGTTGTGCAAGTTCTCATTGCAAGCACGTATGACTATATATGGAACACATGCCTATGATTATTTAGTACTTGGATGCTTTACCTTATTTATCTGCAAATGCCCTAGATCTTGATATTACGTGAATAGTCTTGTCCATGCAACGCCCGTCCATCCATCCCTATGCCTACCGCACTCAAATCCTGCTGTTTGCTACTATTGTTACTACTGCCTTTGTTTTACTGCTTCTGTTACTTTGCTATTGCTACGATAAAACTGTTGCTACTAATAAACTACTGTGAGCAAGACTATTTTCAGGTGCAGCTGAATTGACAACTCAGTTGTTAAGGCTTATAAATATTCTTTGGCCCCCTTGTGTCGAATCAATAAATTGGGTTATACTTCCCTTGAAGACTGTTATGATCCCCTATACCTGTGGGTCATCAAGACTATTTTCTGGCGCCGTTGCCAGGGAGCATAGCTTTATTTGTAAGTTCACTTGGATTTATTATTGTTTGCTGCTATCCTTTTCATCATGGGAAAGTCTCGTGATGGAAAGTTTCTTATTTTACCATCCACTACAAGAAGAGGTACAATTCTAAACACCTCTACTGCTCTTGATTTACCATCTATTATAAGTAAGCTTGTTACACCACCACATACACATGCTACACACACTGCTACTACTGCTGAATCTAAAATTGCTTCTTATGCTCATGATGTTACTTCTACTCTGCTTGATGAGAGTGGTTCATTAGGTCCTTTCCTAGATGCTACTATTGCTAGAACTATAATGGAAAACACTGAAACTCCTAGTGAAGGCACTATTACCCCTATTAGCTCACCTGAGTCTAGATGGTTATACTGAAATGACTAATGAATTTATTGAAGAATATCGAAACACACGTGGTGCTAGTGCTATTAAGAGTCTTCTTGAGAAACGTACTATTATATCCAAACTATCTCCTGATTCCAAGTTTGCCACTTCTCCCATAAACATTAAAGATAAAGATTATGATTTCTCTCTTGATTTATCCTATGTAAACATTGTTGAGAAAGAACCTTTTTGTGGGACTGAGAATGAAAGGCCTGTGGCACATATGACTGAGCTTTCTACTATGAGTGCCTTATTCTTTGATGTTGTTAATATGTGTACCTACTTTGTTGCTAAAATTTTCCCTTTTTCACTAAAAGGACACGCTAAAACTTGGTTTAATAGTTTACCTCCTGGATCCATTGATAGCCCTGATTGCTTGATTGCTACTTTCTTTCAGAAATATTTCCCTCCTATTGATAGACATGCTGTTTTGTAGAAACTTTTTGATTTTAAACATGGAGAAGAGGAGTAATTGCCTGAGTCATGGACAAGGTTCTGTGCCTTGATTCATGCACATCCCGGATGTCCATTACCTAAAAATGAGCTTCTTGATATATATTATAATGGACTAACTGATGAATCTAGGACATAGCTGGATAGTTTTGCTGATTGTGTTTTCAGGAAAAGAACTCCCGCAGAAGCTGAAGAATTGATGGCTAAAATAAGCAAGAATTATGATGATTGGACTACACCTAAACCAACTATGTCTGATCCAACTCCAACACTAACACCCAAGAGGAGGGGAGTGATTGAACTAAATGATGAAGTGATGAAAGAAGCTAAGAAATGTCTTAAGGAGAAGGGTATTAAATCTAAAGATGTGAAGAATTTACCTCCTATAGAAGAATTATGCAAACCAATCTTCCACTCATCCACTATCGAGGTACACTCTCTCCAACATTTTGATGAAGGTGATATTCCTTATGGTAAACCTGCTGATCAATGCTTAGAGGAACTTGATACTTTTATTGTTAAGCAAGGTAATTTAATAAACAAGTTCAGAATCATTTATTGGAAAACTCTAGATCTATTAATGAGTTGAAAGACATTGTGGAAAGAACTGCTAATGATGTTAAAATGCTTTTTAAGCACATCCAAATGGTTCAAACCCAAATTTATCAACTTGCTAAAGTACAAAAAGATATGATAGTCAATGCTTCTGGAGGTAAACATGGTTATGAAATTAGAACTAGGAGTGGTGCTACCACTCAGGATCCCTTATATCCCGTGGGACATCCTAAAAGAATTGAGCAAGATTCTCAACAAGCTAAAAATAGAGGTACTTCTTCTAACAAGCTAAAAATAGAGGTACCTCCTGTTCAATGCTTAGAGGAACTTGACATTTTTATTTTTTAACAAGGAAATTTTAATAAACAAGTTCGGAATCATTTATTGGAAAACTCTACAGCTATTAATGAGTTAAAAGATATAGTGGAAAGAACTTCTAATGATGTTAAAATGCTTGTTAAACACTTCCAAGTGGTTCAAACTCAAATTGATCAACTTGCTAAAGTACAAAAGGATATGCTAGTCAATGCTTCTGGAGATAAACATGCTTATGAAATTAGAACTAGGAGTGGTGCTACCACTCAATATCCCTTATATCCTGAGAGACATCCTAAAAGAATTGAGCAGGATTCTCAACAAGCTGAAAATAGAGGTACTTATTCTAAGAGAAAGAAAAAGAAACATAAAACATTTGAGGAACCTTCTGAACCTGTTGTAGATCCTAATAGTATATCTGTCTCTGATGCTGAAACTGAAAGTGGTAATGATAACAATGATGCTCCTGATAAGGAAGAAATTGAAGAAGAACCTGAAAAGAACACTGAGTACACTAAGTACACTAAGGAATATCTTGTTGCTAATAAACATGGTAGTTAAAGAGAACCTTGGGTTCAAAACCAATGCCTTTTCCTAATATGAAACACAAGTCAAAGGAGGAGAACACTATAACAATTTTTGTGAGTGGATGAAACCTTTATTTTTGCAAATTCCTTTGACTGATGCTATTAAGTTGCCTCCTTATTCAAAGTATATGAAAGATATTGTCTTTAATAAAAGGAAGATTCCTAATGAGGAAATTTCTACTTTGCTTGCTAGTTATTCCTTCAATGGTAAGGTTCCAAAGAAACTTGGTGATCCAGGTATTCCAACTATTCCTTGCTCTATTAAAAATAATTATGTTAGAACTGCTTTGTGTGATTTGGGAGCTAGAGTTAGTGTTATGCCTTTTTCTCTCTACAAGAGACTTCAACTAGAAAAATTGATACCAACTGATATATCTTTGCAAATGGCTGATAAGTCTACTACTATTCCTGTTGGTATATGTGAGGATGTTCCTGTTCAAGTGGCTCATAATTTCTTTGTTTTAACTGATTTTGTTGTGCTTGAGATTCCTGAAGATGATAATATGTCTATTATTCTTGGGAGACCTTATCTTAATACTGCAGGTGCTGCCATCAATTGTAATCAAGGAAAAGTAACTTTTAATATTAATGACAAAGAGCATACTGTCTATTTCCCCAAGAATATTGATAAGAGTTATGGACTAAATTCAATTGAAAATATTGAGGGCATCAAAGTTGGAGAAATATATTGTCCCATACCACAAGAAAATTTTGAAACTATTATGATTGGGACTATTTCTATCAAGATTGAGGTAACATAATCATTTAGTGAAATGCAAAGTTTTGTTTCATATAAAATTGTTTTGGTAATAAGAGTTGATCAACCTTGTTAACAAAGGGATTTTAATGGACAAAACAATGCTTTCACAATGATTATCCTTGCTCACCTCTACTTTCTCTGCTCCAGTCTTTGCATTTCGTCTTGTTCGTCTTTGTTTTGCTAGTTGCTTGCTTTTTAGAGTGTCTTAGAACTTCTGTAGTTTTAGTTTTGGTTTGCTTTTGTGTCTTCCAAAAATCTTTTTTTGCGAGAAAATCAATTTTCATAACCTGAAAATTGGCCAAAAATAAAGTTTCCAGAAAATTCATATTAAATTTTTTCCCGCAAAAAGGGGCAGATGGGTACCAAGAGTGACCCAGGGGGACCCACAGGGCAGACACACCCCCTGGTGGCGTGGCCAGCCCTGTGGCACGCCTAGCCCAGGTGTGAGCCACCCCTGGCCCTCCACTTAGCCTCCTTCCAGCCACTTCTTTCTCTCTCCCAAAAAACACCAGAAAACTTTGCGGTGACCCAGCATACCACTGCATGTGTAGTACACTATAGTCGTTGATATGACATCCACAGAACACCATTCCGTAAATATCACATCCCTCAGAGTGGTACAACAGAAACATTGCGGGTCCATATTACAAACATACACACATTATTATTATTACAATACCAGAAGTTCAAGACTTCCAAAAGATTCAACTTACAAACAAAAATATAAGTGTTTCAGCAGAAGTTTCAAAGTGAAAACGTAAACTCCAAATTGAGCTCAATAACTTATTGCTATATATTGTTCATGTTGCTAGGCTCAAGTGGCTCCTAGAACTATAGTAATTATTCTAACTCTTGGTACTCTCCTCCATAGACGATATCATAGTCCTCCCCTTCTACGGCTCCATACAAATTGGGCTCTTCATAGAAGACCTCCTCTTGGCTCTCAGTTGCATACATTGGAGTCTCTTCGGGATCCTCAGAGTCTAAGCAAGGATTCAAAGGAAAGGATGAGTAACAACATTACCCAGCAAGTTCATTATATGCAAGGTGGGAAGTTTGATGCTCTATCTACCACCTCGGACTATAAGTCCTTGGCACTATGCAATTTTTGTAAATATTTCTTCAAATATTGATTTTATTATGAAATTTTTTGACCATCAGCCTTCACAGGTTGACCAGAAATTTCATGGACTTCCTTTCCTGCCGCATTCATAGCTCCTTCCCGGAACATGGAGTAACAAGTTACAGTTTTTACACTCTGCAGAGGTGCGTTACTTTACCCATGAGAGATCAACTTCCTTGTTGCATAACCGGGCATACTTTCCCGTCCATAATTCCATGATGTGGGGCCCAGTAGTTGGTCCAAGCCAATCACTGCCCTCTCCGCGACCTCATATGTCTGCACGATCCTTCGGGGCCGGCTCACCTCCGTTAAGCCCCCTTTCGGGCAGGCTAAAACCCTGATGAAGTCCTGAAGACTCTATGACCTGGTGATGCCCGGGCAAGTACCCTTTAAATGGACTATACCCCTAAACACCATTCATAGATAATCTAGACACCAAAAGTGTGGGGCGTAAGGGTGACCACCCATATGTTGGATCCGCACAAGGAATCACAACGTCACGTTAAGGTCGTCTTGCCTCCATACGAGAGGAAAATAATACAGCTGACTCCTCCGTCCCATTCCAAATCTCATGGTTAACGCATGATATACGGCGCTAGAATCACTGATGTCATGGGTTATTAATCCCTAACTGATCATCATTGTTGCAAGTAGAAACCTAAGTTCTATTGCTCCATTATATCACCACTTAGGATCATACCTAAGATTTATTTATTTTGAGAAAATAATATTTTCTTTCTCTGGAATATAGATGATAACACACAATTTGCAAATACTTTGATAAAAACTCTTCAGTGGACATGATCAAGTGATGAACTTGCCTTGTGATTGCAAGGTAGTGAAGTCGGATGCTTGCACTGGACCTTGAGCTTCTATGTCTACAAAACATCATTATTGTCCGGTAAGGACAATATTTAAAGAAGCAAAATGATTATCCAAAGTAATGTAATGCATTATTTATTTTTGTATGTTCTCCCCCATTATTTAAATTACAAAAAATCTTTTTAGTAATAAAGAATTTATAAATATTAATTTTTAATATTTATTGAATATTGTATTCTTTTATTTTATTCCATTCTATTTGAATTTTATTTATTTAATAATTCCTTTAAGAATTATAATTTAAATACAAAAAATTGATATTAAATATTTATTTAGTATTTTTATAAAATACTAAAATATTAATATATAATGAAAGTGATTTTTATTTATTTTTATCATCTTTCATTAATTTTATAAAATTCCATAAGGGATATATATATTATAAAATTCTTGATAAAAGTTATATGCCTAAAATTTTATTTCTTAATTTATTTAGATAGATTGAATTATTGTGAATCCAAAAATATTTTATTTATATTTTTTGGATTTTTATTTGATTTTCTAGAATTTATTGAAATTCAGGGGCATTTTGGTCTTTTCTTAATTATTAAAATTTTCCTTGGGTGATTGGGCTCGCCTTGATGGGCTTATTGGGCCGTTCTATCCCAAGTGGGAAGAACCAAAAGGCTCCCCGAAGGGTTGGCCCTCTCAGCCCACACCCCTGTCCATCTCCCTCGTCCCCTTCTCAATTTCTTCTCTCTCGACCACGTGGTCGCCGATGCCGCTGCCGGCCGATCCACGCAGGCGTGGTCCTCCCCGGCCACCGACGTGATGCATGGTGTGGTTGTTGACCCCACTCCTCCTTCCAATCCATCTCGATTTGTACTTGGGGCCCTCCTGTGGCCAGACCGACTCTGTCCCGAAACCTAGGGTTTGGGATGGTGCTGGTGCTGCCGCTGCCGCCGTGCCCGTGGTGCTATGGTGTGCTGCTCGCCCTTGAGCATTGCTATGGTCGCTACCTCGGCTTGGTGCGTGTTGCAGCGCCCCCTTGGGGTGCCCCTGTTGCCGCCGTGCTCGTCGACTCCTTCTGCTTCCTCTCCTCGACCCCTGCTACAACCTCCAGTAAGTTTTTCTT
The DNA here is from genome assembly GCA_023614405.1 of Avena insularis. NCBI lineage: Eukaryota > Viridiplantae > Streptophyta > Magnoliopsida > Poales > Poaceae > Avena > Avena insularis. The sequence goes on along the minus strand of CM042697.1, from coordinate 301,525,576 downwards.
CAAGACCTCTCGTGCTCTCTGTACTATGCCTGGCTACCCCTGATTAGGGTTCATATCTTGATTTAGGGTTCATGTCCTGATTAGGGTTCATCCCTCTGTTGATATTATAGATGATGATTTGGATCAAGTAGTGATGATCCTTGAGCATGATGAATGGTTGTTTGATGTGGATTACTGCTTATAGTTGGCTTTGGTGATGCTAGTGGCTTACCAAACTAATTCCAGTGGTAATTTGAGATGATTCAAATGATAGTGTTTCTATGGAATCATTACTTGTGAATGTTGTTGACCTGGGAACTTTCTACTATCAAAATTTTAGTATTGACAGTAGTTTTGTTAGTGATTGTTTACTACATCTGTAGTTGTTGGCTTGTATGCTGATGTACATACTGAATGTAATCATTACATATTAGTGATGTTCTATAGATGTATAAATGAGCTTGATGCTGATTCTTGGCATTTGATTCCAGGAAAATGATATTTAGTGGCTTTTCCCTTTTTACTTGTGAAATCTAAGTAATGATTGTGATTGGCTCATTAGGACTTGTCCTTGTGATACCATCATAGAATGGCACACAAGTAGTTGGGTCCTATTACTGAGCTTAGCTCTAAAAATGCTTGAAATTAGTACTGGCAAAGATAAGATGAAATCTTCTTTTAATCTCCCTGCCTATGATGTTGGTAGTAATAGCAGCTGCTAATTCTGGTAGTTTCCTAATTTGTTGTCCCTGATAGAAATGTTCTGGTAGTAATACCAGCTACTAATTCTTGAGTCATAGTTGGGGAAAATAATGGGTGTGCTAATGGTTTTGCATGGATCCATAAGATTTATGGATTCTGAGGTGCTACTCTTTTAAGAGATGTGCCCAGATTTCATAATCTTGACTTTGACTATATTGGAGTATAGTATTTGGCTTTTTCATCCAGGATTAGTGATGTTGGTCTGAGATCCTGGTTTTACTTGGATGGTTATCTTGTGGCTATGAATTTATTATTCCAAATCTTCTAGGGTGGATTCACCTCACTTGGGTGAATACTGATAAGTTAGATATAGAATAACACATGAATCTTTTATATTGATATGATAAATAGATCATGTGATGGTTTTATATAACTCACCATAACAGTGGGTTGTTGTGGTTGGTGATTGATCTTGTTGGTTGTGTTGCTGGCCTGATCTGGTTATCCTCCTGAGGCTGCTCCTGCTACTTCCATCTCCTGGAACTTGTCCTTGATCTTGCTAACCACCTTCTGGTTCCTGGTAGCTTGGCCTTGCTATCCACATGATCCACCTCCTCCTTATGTCACCATCTTGGTCAGTACTGGGTTGATCTGATGTGTGTTGTGGTTTTGATTTGGTTTGGCTGTGGCTAGGCTGCTGGTGCTTGATGTGTATGAGCAAGGAACTGATGTTGTGGTGCTTTCCCACGACTGTGTTGAGCTGTTTTGCTGGTGTGGGCTGCTGCAGCTATGTTGACAGCACACACCATGCATTTAGGTGTGTAAGCTGCTTGTATGTCTGCTACACCCTTGTGGATATGCTCTGGAAAGGAAGTTACCTTTTTATCTGTTTACTACTTATCTGCCTGGTGAAACTTTCCCTCTTACTAATTGGAATCATTTGACTTATGGCTTAAGAATTATGAAAGATTTAACTCTTTCATATTGGTGAATATTGCCCCTACAGATTTACTCAATGATGTAAAGTGGAACAGTGCATCTCACTGTCACTACTGAGAGTAAAAGAAATATCTTAACCTTTACTTTCTTCTTTTTTGTTTGTTCTTTGTTTTGCAGGTACAAGACATGAAGATTCAAGATTTAGATTAGTTTTTATTTTTCTTTATAGAATAGTCCCCTTGTAATATTTATTTAATTCTTTTGTAAATAAAATCTACTAGATAAATAAGGATATAATTCTACTCTTGTAAAGATTCTTTATTATTTTTGTAATTTTCATTTTGTAACTTATTGATGAATTGATTAAATGAAATGTATATTCATTTATTTAATTGTCAATCTTATATAGATTTTCTGGTTACTATATATTGTTTCTTTATTATCTTCATAAGTTACATTTTGTAACTTATTCATTAAATAAATATATGAAATAAATATTGATTTACTCAATTATGTTATATTATTTGAAGTTTGAGTTACTAAATATTATTTCTTGATTAAGTAATATTCTCACACATAATCTTAATCCTTTTAAAAATATAAATCTAAATATTAAGTTTGAATTCAAATTCCTTTCCCCAAAACACAATAATCCATAAAGATCATGCCAAAGTTTATAACAATCATTCTCCAAGGTTATTCCTAAACTTAAAGAGTGAAAGAAACTTTGATCACTTTAAGTTTTTATTTGGCAAAAAAATTACCCACATTTCTTTATAGATGAATGCATGCAATTGCACATATTCCTAAATCTACCCTTCGTTGGTTCCTAAATGCTGGGATGTTACAGACTTCCCCCCTTAAATTAAACTTCGTCCCGAAGTTTGGTGAAGTGTACCTGAACATTTCTAGATAGGCTTTTCTTAAATCATCCTCTTTCTCCCAGGTGGATTCCCTTTCGGGGTGATGTTCCCACCGTACCTTTCAATACTTGATTGCCCTGTTCCTCAACCTTTTCCAGTTTTCTTCCAAAATTTTACAGGGTTTCTCCACAAAGGTCAACTCTGCTTGTAATTCTATCTCTTGATGTGTGATTGCATCATCATGAACTTTAAGACATTTCCGGAGTTGTGACACATGGAAAACATTATGAACTTGGGCCAATCTTGCGGGTAATTCTAAAGCATACGCTATAGTCCTGTTCCGACTCAGTATCTTGAATGGCCCGTTATATCTTAGACTCAATTTTCCTTTAACTCCGAACCTTTAACTCCTTTCATTGGGATTACTTTCAAATATACCATATCTCCTACTTCAGGATGCCATGATCTTCGACTTTGATCTGCATAACTTTTCTGCCTACTTTGAGCTATTTTCAATCTCTCCTTGATTTTATCAATGATATCTTGTTTTTCCTTGATATAGTCTGGCGCAAATTCTTTACTACTTCTAGGATCATACCAACATATTGGTGATCTACATTTCCTTTGATACAGAACCTGATATGGAGCTGCCTTCAGACTACTCTAATAGCTATTATTGTAGGAAAATTCTGCTAATGGTAGATGATCTTCCCATGAACCTCCAAAATCTAATGCACAAGCCCTTAACATGTCCTCCAGTATCTGATTGGTTCTTTCCGTTTGACCCCCTGTCTCTGGATGATAAGTTGTGCTAAAATCTAACTTTGAACCAAGTGCTTCATGTAATTGCTTCCAAAATGCTAAAGTAAACACTGATCCCCTACCAGTTACGATCTTTTTGGGCACTCCGTGCTTACTACTATTTTTTTGATGTAAACTTATACTAACTTCTTGGCATTATCCTTCTGATTTATCGGAATAAAATGTGCACTTTTAGTGAGTCTATCCACAGTCACCCATATCATATCCTTCCGTTTAGGTGTCATGGGCAATCCTATGATGAAATCCATACCTATTTCCTCCCACTTCCATTCAGGAATTTCCAAAGGTTGCAATGGTCCTACTGGACTTTGATGTAGGACCATTTTCAAGTATGGCATTCTGTGTAGAGGGAGTGTCCCAACCTTTAAACAATATAAGGTGGAGTCCCCTGTGTTTACAATGCTAGTCCCTGGATCAATAGCTACCATCCACAATTTAGATGTAATATCAAGAAACAAAGGTCATAATATAGCTTTATAACCAGGAATAACATAATTTTATTACATCTTTTCATAGCTCATTTGGCTATTACATTACATTGCAGCGGAATAACTACAAGCATGGGGTCCTTCATCTTCAAAGTGCCACAGGCAGATGTTGGTTGTAGACTTTGTAATCCTAATCAATCAATCTTCACTAAAATCAATCAAACCTGCAACATTACAAGTTACAGCCACAAGGGTCAATACATTTGAATTGTATTGGCAAGTTTCACTACTATGTAGAATATAAGTGGATCCTATCATTACATGCATTTTTGGCTAAGTAGGGTTTTAGGCTCATTTGCATAAAGCAAAATTTATCCTATCCTTCAAAATGGTTTTTAAATCTTTGATCAAATCTTTGAAAATCCCTTGGCAAAGCCCAAGTGTTTAAGTTGTTAACAAAATCTCCTTGCACACCTTGGTAACCCCAAGTGTTCAAGTTTTCAACAAAATCTCTTGAGCTCCCTGGTAACCCCAAGTGCATCAAGTTTTATCAAATCTCTTGAGCTCCTTGGTAACGCCAAGTGCATCAAGTTTTATTAAATCTCTTGAGCTCCTTGGTACCCCCAAGTGCATCAAGTTTTATTTTAGAAATTGGAATGTCGAGATTTCCCATAGCTTCAAACTTTAGTTGCTCAGTATTGTCCATAACCGGGGACACGGCTAAGTACTTAGATTTTATTATCTTCTGCAGAAGTTGCACACTTTACCCACATGTCACAATCCCATCTTGTTGCCACCAGTGGCCACTAGATTAGTGCTCACCAAGATGGAGTACTGGCAGATTGAGAATGTGACAAAGTCTTTCCAAAGGGTCCACCCATACACCATTGCTAGCTTGTCTTCAGCACCCATGTAGGATTCTAGGTCCCCATGTCTAGTAAACTGAAGACAATGCATGGGTCTTCCCAATGTAGTTGACTAAGCCAGAGCCATAATAGCATGTGGTTGCACACGAAAGCCACAATTGGAGAAACATGTTCAATCTCTAAGTTTCCTGGGTGGTTTCTTTTGGAGCACAACACAAAGAGATTGCCATAGACATGGTTCCTTTTGTTGCCACCTTCTCCAAAACTCAAAGTATCCTTGGCCACCCAGGTGGTTCATTGAGTCCTTGTTTTATTATATAAAACCACAAGTCCTTTTCTCAACTTCATAAAATCTCAACATGTATCTCTTTTCAAAATATAGCATGGCTAAGCATGTAACAACTACATTGTTTTCACTAAGGAATGTATAGGGTATCCTATTAAGATTTAGCATAGCATAAGTATAAAATTATTTTCATGCATGTTTCAAAATCCACTAAGTATAATGAAAATAGTAGGACTTTAGATGATAGTGTAACTTGCCTTTTGGTAGGGAATGTGGGTTCACTCCTTGATCTTATTAATCTCACACTTCTCTAACTTCACTACAAGTCAATCAAGCAAACACAAAATCAACTAACATTCCAAACCAATAATCAATCAAACAATTCACACACATAAAACAATGGGATCCAAGCCATGCATGTAAGCATACAAGAGATAGGTTTATTTGCAAGGATGGTTTCCACTAGGCTTCTAAACTTTGTAAGGTTCAAGGTGGTCATTTTCCAAAGTGGCAAAGTCATTTGCAAAAGGGTTTTATCCATAAACCATTTTTAAACCCATTCATCATTTTATGTGGTGAAAAATATTTTTATCAAAACAAAAACTTTTAAGTCTTTCACCAAATGTGTTGCTAATTCTCAAAACTTGGTGTTTTGGGTCAGTAGGTTTGGTCCAAAACATTTTCCCAAAGTTTTTACTCCAAAATCATTTTCATAACAAAAACCATTATTTTATTTGGCTAGAAATGGGCTAAGTCAAATAATCCATCCTAAATTTTACCAAATTCATTTTCAAAACCATGGGTTGGTTCCTAGGGTCAGTAAGTTTACCACAAATCAATTTGCCAAGGTTTCAACCTCAAAAACATTTTTGAATCATTTTTCTAATCTAAACAAGCATACAAAAGTTTCTGCAAAAACAAGCAATCTAACAGATACTATTTACTAAACAAATTGCATGGTTGGCTAGGGCTTGCTCCACTGATTCCAATGATATCAAATTTGTAATTTTTGGACGTGTGGATCAAAAGTTATAGAGTTTTCAAATCTGCAACCAAATCTGTTTTCAAATTTCTGTTTTTAAACAAAACTGGCCACGCGTCACAACGTCACTGGCTGGTACCGGTTCGGGTGGATCGCGTGCTGTAGACCGTAGGATTTAATTTAGATCGAGCGGCACAGAGGCATACGATACCTCTTCGCTTATATTCTATCACAGCCATACGATCTAGATCTAACGGACCTAAACTACAGGCCATTAACTGGCGGCACTCGACGGCTGTGCGCGGCGGCGACGAGCAGATGGTGGCGGAGCCGGCGATACAGGGAGCTACAAGGGAAGGGAAAGTGCTCACCGTGATCGCAAAGGCCTGGGGAAGCTCAACGTGAAGTCGTCTGGGCAAGGGGCGCACGAGGACAGGAGGAATTCCTCGCCGGAGTTAGGTCTGGCGACGGTTGCACGCGGTCGAGGTCGAGGACGGTGCTACGGTTCACGAGAGGGCAAACAAGAAGCATGGTTAGACGCGTATGACCAAGGAGATGATGCGTGCGTGAACGAGAAGGCGCGGGGCGGTCTGGACTTACCAGGAGACTTCGCCGGAGAAGTTGCAGACGCGGCGGCGAGGTTAGAGCTTGTCGAAGGGGACACTCTGGGGTGCCCGCAGTTGAACGGAGGGTACTGGGAGAATCGTCTGGGTGTGGGGAGTCTGCTCGTGTGCTCGGGGAGGCAAGGGGTGGTGGAGCTTGGCCAGAATCGACAAGGAGAGTAGTCGGAGCAGTGAGAGTGTCGCGCCGAATTGAGGCAGCCTCGGGGCAGAGAGAGGGGGGCAACAGAGGGGAAAGGAGGAGAAGACGCAGGCGTTTAATAGGACGTGGTCGCAGCGAGGTTAAGGCGCGGCATTACTGCGAATTGAAGCCGCGGAATCACTGCGAAACGGCGTCGTCTGTGAGGAAGAAGGTGAGCTGGAAAAGTGGGGTTGATCGATGGGAAAAGGAGTGAGGAAGGGTCCACAGTCATTGGCTATTTGGTCAGTCTTTGCGTTTTCTTAGGGAGGGAGGGGGCTGGTTCTCGGCCTTGTTGGGCTGCTGGGTTGGGTTGACCAAAACCTTATTTTTTTTCTTTCAAATTGTTTTCCCTTTTTGATTCTAATTTCTGTTTTGAAATTTCAAACAATCAAACAACAACCAAATCCATTCAAACAATCACCAAGCTTTGAAGTTTTGAATTTGGTTCTGTTCAGTAACATAAACCAAAATTCTAAAACCAAAATAATAATTTTATTTTGGGGTCCATTATTAATTAAATAATTAGACCATTTTATTAAATCAAATAGGATTTGTTTTATTTAAATTCTCTATTTGAAACCATCTATTTTCAAAACCAAATCAGTAGGTTTTATTTGAAAATATAAAATACTTGGAAAACTTATTTAAATAGAATAAATAAGTTTTGATGGTTAATTAAAATAGTAAAACCTTTATTTATAAAACTTGGATATTAAATCCTTATTAATTTATTTTAAATAAACCTTTACTATTTTTATCAAAACAAAACATTTCATTTCATAAGCTTGGCCAAGGTTTAATTGGGCTCTAAATAATCTTTTATTTTTAAAACTTCTATTTCATTTGAAAACCAAATCTTTTTTTTAAAAGATCCAAAATAGTAATTCCCAAAATATTTTATTTTCCTTCATCAAATCTTTTTAAATCTCTTTAGGATTTTATTTGAATCCAAATTGGTTTGAAGGTTTCCAATTGGATTCAAAAAGTTTCTTCTGGCCCTAAAAATCAACAAAGTTTTATTTTATTCATTTATTTTCACATTACAAGATTTGGAAAATCTTGGGATGTGACATTCTGATACATACTTAGCAATGTTTCATGTTATTCCACCAGAATAGTTCTTTCAGATCCATGTACATCTTAGTACTTCCTGGATGTATAGAATATGGTGTTTCATGTGCTTCACTGAGTATGACATCATGAATCTCAGTCACATCCGGAACACAAAGACGATCTTGGAACCATAAAGACTCATAATCTACTAGGCGAAAAACTGATGTTTGCCCTTGAGATATCCTCCGAATTTCTTCAGCAATGAAAGGATCTTTTGCTTGATGTCTAAAAATTCCGTGCTTAAGATCACTGTCCTGCTCTGCAACTACTTGCATAGTAGCTAATCTTCCAAGAATCTTTGTTCGAATGAATTGAAGCTCTAATCTTTCCAAGTCCATCTGTAACTCTTTTGGTAGTTCCTGATTGCTAGGCTGAATATCTGCACTTTTATGACTTAAGGCATCTACTACAACATTTTCTTTTCCCGGGGTATAGTTGATTGTTAAATCATAATCTTTGATTAGTTCCAATCAACGCTTTTGTCTCATATTCAATTCCTTTTGAGTAAAGAAATATTTGATACTTTTATGGTCAGTGTATAACTCACATCTGGCTCCATAAAGAAAATGCCTCCATCCCTTCAGAGCAAAGAATACAGCTACTAAGTCTAAATCATGAGTTGGATAGTTGACTTCATGTGGTTTCAGTTGTCTTGATCCATAAGCAATCTCTTTCCGATCCTGCATTAACGCACAACCCAGACCTTCTTTAGATTCATCACAGTATACTGTAAAGACTTTCCCTGTTTCTGGAACTACTAGAATTGGAGCAGTAGTTAACCTGGTCTTCAATTCCTGGAAACTTGCTTCACACTTCTCATCCCAATTGAATGGGGTATTCTTCCTTTATAATTTAGTCATTGGTCCAGCTATTTTGGAGAAACCTTCAATGAACCTTCGGTAATAACCAACCATCCCCAAGAAACCTCGAATTTGTTTCACATTGGTTGGTGCAGTCCATTCTAGTACTGATTGAACTTTGGATGGATTTACAACAATTCCATCTTTACTGATCACATGACCGAGGAATTCTACCTCATCTAACCAGAATTCACACTTACCGGACTTAGCATAAAGTTTATGTTCCCTTAGGGTCTGCAATGCTATTCTCAAATGATCTGCATGCTCTTATTTATCCTTGGAATAGATCAGAATATCATCAATGAAGACTATGATGAACTTATCCAAATATGGCATGAAGATTTTGTTCATTAGATTCATGAATATTGCTGGTACATTGGTCAAACCAAATGGTTCTACCAGATATTCGTGGTGTCCATATCTTGAGACGAATGCTGTCTTTGGCACATCCTCTGGTTTGATTTTTATTTGATGGTATCCAGATATTAGATCAATCTTAGAAAATACTCCAGCTCCATTTACTTGATCAAACAGATCTTGAATTCTTGGTAAGGGATATTTATTCTTTATGGTAACATTGTTCAGATTTCTGTAATCCCCACACATCCTTCTTCCACCATCCCTTTTATCCACAAAGATCACCGGTGTTCCCCATGGGGATACACTTTCCTGAATAAATCCTTTCCTGGCTAACTCATCAATCTGCTCCTTGAGATCTTTCAATTCTTTTGGTCCCATCTTGTATGGTTGATACGTTGGAAACGTATCTATAATTTTTGATGCTCCATGCTTGTTTAGTATCTACTTTGCTTTACTTGTCTACAGTTTGAGGTGCTTTTTACATGTTTTCTGGTACCAACCTATTAACAAGTTGCAACAGTGCCAGATGCCTGTTTTCTGCTGTTTTTGGTTTCAGAAAAGTTAGTAAAGAAATATTCTCGGAATTGGACGGGACGAAGGACAAAGTCAATAACTTTCTATGGGGAACAATAAGTCCAGAGGAGAGACGAGGAGGCGTGCCAGGGCGGCTAAACCCCCCTAGGCGCGGGTGGGCCCTACCCCACGCCTAGGTAGGGTTTGCCCCCTCTAGCCGCCGCCTCGGTCTCCCCCTTCGCCTATAAGAAGCCCCCAATGCAGAAACTCTCTCACAAGGTTTAATCTCGTCAATGCCCATTGTTATGGACTTGGGTTTTGGAGAAGATGGGGATGCTGGAGATCGCGGAACGGTTAGCAAACAAGCGACACAGGGACACGAGGTTTACCCAGGTTCAGGCCCCCGGAGGGAAAACCCTACTCCTGCTTGTTTGCTCTTGATTACGGCGAAACCGAAGGTTACAAGGGTGCGCAAATGCAATCTGGCGTGGAGGTGTGTATGCGGTTGTATGAGGTGCCTTCCTCGTTATGCCCTCCTAGCCTTTATATAGAGTTAGGCAGGTCCCAGGCACAGATCGGGTCGGTTACAGGTTTTAGGGTTTACCCCTTTGAATTTTCTATCTACTCTAGTCTTGCTCTCCAAGGATCCGAAGGCGTCATGGGCCATGGCCACCCAAAAATCTTCATGGGCCGGCGTATATTTGTCATGGGCCTTCCTTGGGCTAGACTAAGTATGCTGAGGTCGTGTACCCGCAGGGTATAACCATGTCAGTAGCCCCCGAGTGTTCAGTCAAATCGCAGATTTGGCTGAGGACTCTTCAATCCTTCGGGTGTAATTATCTCTGTCTTCCAAGAGAAATCTGTAGGGATTGTTGATGCGTGTGCCTGACTCTCCCGACGGATCAGGGTCAGTTAACTGTCTTAGGACAAAACAACACGATCTTCTTCAGATTCGAGTCCCTCGACTCGAACCCGAAACATATGCTGGTCGTAATTCGACTTAGGCCGCGGTGACTTACAGGAGTGGAATTCCAGTGAATTTAAATGATGTACCCAACGCGTCCGTCGGGATTTTTCATCACGCCCGCTGGCACGGATTCTTACTAGCAAAGCGCAGTCGTGTGCGTTGCCAGGCCATCAGATGATATCAGTAGGTCTTATCTTTGCGTCGCAGACACAGAATCCGAATGTTTATCACCGCGGAGGTGTTTCGGGTGGCCAAGGAGAATGTTGCTCACTTAGCGTTGATTGGGGCAAAGTTGCCGAAAAAGTTTTGCATGCTGATCCGTAGGATCGCAGTTGAAGAATTCATAGGGTGCGCGACCAGCGCTCCCTATGGGAGTAGCCCCCGAGTGTCTATTCGAGTCATAGACTCGAGCAGAGACTTTAATTCAGCCATTGTTCGGCTTCAGGTCCGTAGGACACAAATTTTTCGGATGCTTGAATCCATTCTCCCTATGGGAGTAGCCCCCGAGTCCGTAGTGAAGTCGTAGACTCGACGTAGGACTCGAAGAAATAATTCAGTGATGTAGTGTTTTGTTCACTTTTCGGGTGCGCGACCAGCGCTCCTGATAGGAGTAGCCCCCAAGTAGTTAGTCGAATCGTAGATTCGAGTGAGTACTCTTAATTGTATAGCCGAAGAATTGTAACCGTTGCTAGCATAGATTTTGATGACATCAGTGCTAACGATCGGTGACCTCAAGTGTCTACGGCGCCAGAGGTGACGTGACTGGACGAACATGGGTCCCACCTTCTGACCTTGAGATGACCGATCACGCGCAACGTGGAGATAATTATGGCATCGCCTCGATTTCTGCGCATAGTGGACGGCGTGTGAGCGACGGTTCGCTGTTGTGCTGATACGTGGACGGCCAGATCTTGCAGTTGGCTCTAGGTCTTCCCGATGGACGATCATCATGCGTCGTCTTCGTCCTTATAATCATTGGGGAAAAGTTAATTTGTTTTCATCGCAACCATTCTTGTTTCACGGCTCCAATCTTCTCTGAGCTTTCATGCTGCGCGCTGGAATTTCCTCGAGCATTTCCTTCCTTGATCCTGCGTGCTCTCCGCCGGCGCCGCCGCACTGCAATGGGGAAACCGAAGAAGTCCTCCTCTGCAGTTGGTACCAGCACTGCTGGTGGAAAGAAGGGTTCTACCACTGTCCGTGTCACCGACGGTGGCTGGCGGCGATCGGAGATGCGTGAGAGTGATCTCTGCAAACTCCGTGAGCGGGGCTTGATCCCGCAGGATAGGGAGGCCATCAAACTCCCTGGAAACAAGGTAATTCCCCGTCCCCCCGCTGGGTTTCAGGTTATGTTCCTCTCTTTTGTTCTTCGGGGCTTTTCTTCCCCAGTCCACGATTTCCTTCGTGGATTGCTTTTCCTTTATGGCATCCAGCTGCATCATCTGTCTCCCAACTCTCTTCTTCATATCTCCTGTTTCATCACTTTCTACGAGTGCTGTCTTGGTGTCGAGCCGCACTTTGGCCTCTTCCGAAAACTCTATTCCGTGAAGAGGCAATCTGGTTTCGATGGTGTTTATCCCATTGGGGGTTGCATCATCTCCCTCAAATCCAATATTCTTTTCTTCTCCTTTTCTATGTCCGAATCTGTCCAGTACTGGCGGAGGCGATGGTTTTACATCCGTGACTCCACGGTGACTGGGCAACATTTTGGGCTTGCTCCTTTTGACCCCTCCCAGAAAATCGAGCCGAAAAGGTCCTGGAAAATTAGATCTTGGATGGCGAGGTGGCAGAGATTGAAGGGCTCTATCGTCGGGTGGAGGATCTTCAAATGACTCCTGATAAGGAGGTGAATGGTGTGGACATCATCCGTACTTTTCTCAAATGTCGGGTGTAGCCGCTCAAGGCCAGGGCGCACCCGATGTTCCTTTATTCGGGTCGCCGTGATCCAACTAGGGTTTCGGCTGAGGAATTCTCCAAGGGGGATCTCGACGGGATCCTTCGCCTGCTACTGAAGTACAAGGCTGGAGGGGATCTTCCGGGGAAGTCGCTGACTTCTCCGTTCTCTGCTTCTCGTCCGGTTCCGCAGGTGTAGAGCTGGGATATGCGCGTAGCGCTATTTTTCGACTGTGTTTGCCTTTCCATGTTTTGTGCTGAAATTTTGGCTATCTTTTGCAGGAATTCAAGGTGCCGGGCATGTCGCCTCCGTCGCCCGAAGTATTCCCGGATGCTCCGAACAATGAGGTGGTGGACTCCATGTCCGAGCTGCCGTCGGCGCGATCTCCGGCTGAAGAGGCCAACGAGTCGAGCGAGGATCACACCCGCAAGCGGAGGAGGAGCTCCAGCGAATCGTGGGATGCTTCGACTCCTCCAACGCCTAGGAATCCGCTAGGCCTCGAACGTCACAGCGAGGACCATGGGGGCTCTTCTTCTCCAATTCCTGTCGTTCCCGTGCGGGCTGTGGCACCGCACCCGCCGGCGAAGCGGAAGAAGGAAGAAAAGAAGGAAGAGAAGAAAGAGGAGAAGAAGGGCAGGAAGACCCCTCCTGTATTTGACTTAAGCGAGCTTGACTCTAAAGTTTCCTCAGTCCTTTTTTGCTTTCTCTTGTCTGTTTGCTTTTGAGCTTTGCTGATTTTTTCTTTTGTAGCCACTCCTCCGACGGCTCCTCCAGTGATGGCGCTAGGGAAATGATGGGGGAGTCGAAGGTTGTCCCTCCTCCTCCTCAGACGGTGGCCACCTCTGAGGGCGCTGCTCCGAACCTTTCCTTGCAGGAGGATCGGGTGGTTATCCCTCAGAAGACTGCGAGCGGACCTTCGGAGTCGCCGTCTAACCACGTAAGTAATTTTTGTTTTCTGCCGTAGGGGGAGACCCCGAGCCTTTTCGGATGATCTGCTGATCCTTGTTTTTTGCTTCTTGTCTCGGGAGGAGCCCTCGAGCGTTTATTGGAGGATCTGCTGATCATTTTTCTTTGAGTCTCGAGGGGAGCCCCCGAGCATATTTTGTATGCATAACTTGCTTCTGCTCGTTGTTTTGGGCGTAGCCCCCCGAGCCATTCTTTTGACGAGTATTTCCTTTTGCAGCCTTTTGTGCAAGGCGCCAACCAGCTGGTGCAGCAGCACCTGGCATTGGAAGCCAGCTTCAAACAGCTTCAACTTATGTTTACGACCTGGTCTTTTTGCTTCTTCTTGTATTTCTTTGTCCTTCGATCTAATAGGCATGTTGCTGACTGCAGAGGACCACAATACCTCTCTCCGTGAGCTTGATGCTCTCAAAAAGAGCCTTGGGCAAGCGGAGAAGAAGGCCGAGGTTGCTGTTGGTGCGAAGGAGCGCCTCGAACTGGAGCTAGCCAACGCGGCCGAGGCCAAGGAGCGCCTGCAACAGGAGGCTACGAATCGCGAGGAGCAGCTCGCCACCTCCATGGCTTCACGCGATAAATAGGTAGCCGGCAAGCTGATGGCAGCTACCAAGGCTATTTCGGGTGAGTTTCTCCGTCTTCCCCTTTCGGTTTCCTTGTATTTCCTTATAGTGCTTTTAGTTATGCTGCTTCCTTTGTTTCTTTAGATGCTGTGGGCATCGAGTTCGATCGCGGTGCTCTGGAGCATGGAAGTGCTCTGGAGGATGCTGCTGCGGCGATCGAAGATCGCCGCAGTACCGTTGTCAGCTCGGTTGCCAAGGCCAAGGAGCTCATTCCCAAGGGCGCTTCTACAAGGAGCTCATTCCCAAGGGCGTGGCCCTCGAAGATGTCGATACCTTGGCGGATGCGCTGTCAGCCGAAGCGCCCGCGGCGTACAAGCGGAAACAGAAAGGCATCGACGCATCTGTCGGGCTGGCCATGGCCTTGGCGTCTGGAGCTGAGCTGGATCTTCCTCAGATCACCTCCCGGATGCCGACGGCTGCTGACGGATCCGAGGTATCCTTCGCCATCTATGCTGCTTGCTGTAAGCGTTATGGGCCGAAGTTGATTGACCTGCTGGCCGAGTACGCGCTGAGGCAGCAGGGGGAGGCCAAGGCGAGGCAGTCCGACTCTGAAGCTACTCAGGATGCAGCTTCGTTGGCTTTGTAGTAGTAGGATAGTTTTAGCTTATTTTGTAATTAGTTCGATGAACAGTCCTTGTGCCACGTAGTGGCTTTTGCTATACATAATGAATTTTCGAGTTCTGTGCTCCTTCGTCTGCTTGTTCATATCCTTGTCTTCTTTTACTCTAGGGGCCTTCGGGTGAAGATCCCATTGACACTTCGTCTACGACGCAGCTGCGGCCATCCCTGGATGGTGCGTCGCAACTTGTGTTTCTTCGAGACCGCATCATTAGCCTTGAGAAAGAGTTGCTTGGGGTGCGTGGCCACGCTGATGTTTGGAAATCCAAGGCGGATCGGGGCGCTGCCAGAGAGGAGTACTTGATGGCGGAGTTGCTTCGTTTGTCCGAACAGCTTGAGTGTGAGTTTTTTGAGCTGTTTCCCATTACTTAGGATGCGCCTGTTGGCCTTTCACCTTACTCTTTGCAAGTATTCAGGTGCTAACCTTGCTCCGAGGGAGGAAAAGGAGCGTGTTGCTGTTTGGATCAACTGCTTGACTCAGCAGGACATGGAGGCCGGCGGGTTCTTCTGGATGGACCGTGACCGTGCCATGGTCCTTGCGACAGTGCAGGAGCACGTCCACCAGGTATCGCGGGTGCTGCGTCAAGTGAAGTCTTCGCTGGCATCGGTTCTACATGTAATGTTTCCGCTGGATGATGCGCCGTCGACTCTCTCTGGCCTGCTGTCGAAGTTTCGGAGTGTGCATCGTGTCAGGGAACAAGTGCGGCATCAACTCGTGGCGGGGGTGAAGGCCACGCTCTCCCTTGTGCGGTTACATTGTCTTGATGTAGATCTGTCTGTTGTAGCGACTGGGCTGCCTCTTCGGCTAGTTGGTGGCGAGTGGGATATGCGTCCGCATTACGCGGCTATAAGGCAATATGCCGAACAAATCGTAGATCTGTTTGAGCAGCGTGCTCGGGTTATTCTCCAGAATAGGTAGGACCTGTAAAAAAGATAGATGTAAAATTTGTATTTATTTGACTGGGCGTTTTCTGCCCTTCGTTGTGAAGGTTGTGTTGTTGTTTAGCACGTAGTGCTTTGTTTGTATACGTGTCCTTTTCGTTAGCCTAACGTGGTCAACTACTCAGGTATACACGCGTTATCCTCAGTCGACGAAGTCGTGAGGTGGGGGGAGCCCCTGAGTGCGTTGTAGCATGGATTAAAATGCGAACAGTAATCAAAATTTTGGGGCGAGACACTTAGCTTTATTCATATCGTAATGGAGGGGGTACATTGTTTGGCTGAGTATCCTTGACTGAATAGCCTTATTGAAAGTAAAAGAGGGAGGTAGCTAGGGGTAGAATCATCGCAGTTGTGCGACATTCCATGGGTTGGAGTATGTGATTCCAGAGTCCACGTGCTTGAGGCGATAGGCGCCACCTGGGATGACTTCAGTGACGATGTAGGGTTCTTCCCATGGTGACTCGAATTTCTTCGGTCGCTCTTGCTTGAGTCGTAAGACCAGGTCTCCTTCGAAGAAGGACCTTGGGTGCAGCCGTCGGCTGTGGTAGTTGCGGAGACTCTGTTGGTACACCGGATCGAGCTGCTGCTATGTCGCGCGCCTCGTTGAGTGTATCGACAGCGTCTTCGAGTGCAGCCGTCGATTGGCCATTGTAGCGACGACCGTGGGCCTTGTGGCGTACTTCTGCTGGTAGTATGGCTTCAGCTCCGTGCACCATGAAGAAAGGCGTGTAGCCAGTTGAGTTGTTTGGCGTTGTGCGCAGGCTCCACAGGACCGAAGGTAGATCTTGTGTCCAGGCACCCGCAAGTCGCTCGAGTGGGCTCATTAGGCTCTTATTGATGACAGCACCGACGAGGCCGTTGGCCTTCTCGACCTGCCATTTGTTTCCGGGTGAGCCACGGAGGCGTATGTGATGTTGATTCCGAGGTCTTCACAGAAGTCCTGGAATTCTTTGGAGATGAAGTTCGACCCATTGTCGGTGATGATGCTGTGCGGCACGCCGAACCTGTAGACAATGGATTCAAAGAACTTGACGGAAGTTTTGCCCTTTTGGTTAGTGACTGGCATGGCCTCAATCCACTTGGTGAGTTTGTCGACTGCGACCAGGAGGTAGACGTGACCTCCTTTCGAGGACCTTGGCAGCTTGCCGATCATGTCGAGGCCCCACTGGGCGAAGGGCCAGGCCAAAGGTATGGGCCTGAGTTCTGATCCGGGTGCGTGTGGTTTATCGGCGAACCTTTGGAACCCGTTGCATCTCCGGACGATGTCCTTGGCGTCGTTCATGGCCGTTGGCCAGTAGAATCCAGCTCGTAGAGCTTTGGCGACAAGGGAGCGGTTGCCTGCATGATGGCCGCAGATGCCCTCGTGGATGTCTGGGAGTATGGTTTTGCCGTCACCGATGGTGACGCACCTTTGGAGTACACCCAAAATGCTACGCTTGTACAGCTCGCCATTGATGATGGTAAAGGCCTTGGACCAGCGAGATATGCGTCGGGCATCTGTCGGGCTATCAAGCAGCTCTCCGTCTATCAGGTATTGAAGGTATGGCCGCGTCCAGGTTTCTTCGACTGCCATGACCTGCATCAGGTTAACCACAACGACTTCTGTGTCGAGCTTTTTGGGTCCTTCCTGTCCTTCGGGTAGCGTAGCCCCCGAGTGTTTTGCTTCTTCGGGTGATCCCTTTGGGAATTTCCGTTTTGTGGATGGCATGCAGATCTGTTCGAGGAACACACCTGGTGGCACCCGTGCGCATGTGGAGCCGATGTTGGCGAGTCTGTCGGCCTCTTCGTTGCTTTCTCTACCAACGTGTCGAAGCTCGCAGCCGTCGAAGCCTCCTTCGAGTGCGTTGTAGAGTGTGCGGTACGCGGTCATGTTGGCGGCGTGCGGGTCGCACTCGTTCATCGTCTGCTGGACGACGAGGTTGGAGTCACCATAGATGACGAGGTGTATTCTGCCTCGTTGTTGGAAGCTCGAAACTTCATCCGGAGGACGTACTTCATCTTATCGCCCTGCGGGGAGGTCAGTATGACCCCGGCTCCTGCTCCGGCTTCGCGCTTGGAGCCGTCAAAGTGCATCGTCCATGACTCTGTCATGTCTAGGGTGTCTGGTAGCTGCAGCTCCATCCTGTGTACGAGGAAGTCCGGGAGGACTTGACACTTGATCGCGTGGCGTTTCTCATAGACGATGTCTAGAGGTGACAGCTCGATGCCCCACAGGGCCACGCATCCTGTGGCCTCCAGATTGTCCAGGATGCTGTTCAGGGGTGCCTCGTTGATGACCATCACCTGGTGCGAGGTACGCGGTGGCTGCCATGATCGCAGCTTGTGGCGTCTTCGGGATGACGTTGCCGTCGGTGTCCATCTCCATGAAGGACGCGTTGAGGGATCGGGTCACCTTGCGACGCTCCTTGGGTCCATGTTCTCCATCCGAGAACGATGCTTGTTGCTGTTGTTGCCGTGCGAGCTGGAGCCAATGCCCATGGCGGAGAGCACAGCTCGTCGCACACTGGACTCCGAGGCTGCTTGCTTGTGCTTGTCAAGCACTTCCTGCATCTTGATCTGCTTCTTGTGCTCCTCGATGAGGAGCATGTGGTATGCCATCAACAGGTCTTGTGAGGCATCAGTGGGCAGGATCTTGTTGCCTGCTACGGCCTCGCATGCTTGAGCCCATCCCTCCTCGTTGAGGTGGATGACCCGATCATTGTTGTCCCCGTTGGGTGGGGGGATTGGCTTCTTCTGTTTCCACCGTTTCTGCCCTGCGGGTTGGGTGGCGGATTGTGTTCTTGATCCTGGATGACCGCAGCACACTGGTAGCGCTCGTAGATTGGCTTGCTGCTGCCACAGCTTTCAGATCCGGAACCGTAGTCCCTTCGTCCAATGGTGGATCACACAGATCGGAGTTGCAGCTGCTGCTGTCATAGGACTCGTCTGTCGATGGTGATGTGCGTAGTACAGGGTGTGGATCCCATGAAGCGGGCCTGATCGATGGTAGGGGCACCCACTCTGGAAGGCGGAGAGTGTCGGTCTGCCCCACCTGGAAGCAGAAGCTCCTGAACAGGATCTTGAGTCCATCACCAACGGGCTCGAAGTCCTTCATGGTGGCCGGTGAGTGGGCGGTGAAGTCGAAGGCGCCTAAGAGGAGATGACTCTCCATCGCCGCGGAGTTGTAGATCGCTCGGGTTGGTACCGTCACGATCGCACAATCAACGTCCCCAGTTCCCACAGACGGCGCCAATTGACGAGGTTTAATCTCGTTAATGCCCATTGTTATGGACTTGGGTTTTGGAGAAGATGGGGATGCTGGAGATCGCGGAACGGTTAGCAAACAAGCAACATGGGGACACGAGGTTTACCCAGGTTCAGGCCCCTAGAGGGAAAACCCTACTCCTGCTTGTCTGCTCTTGATTACGGCGGAACCGAAGGTTATAGGGGTGCGCAGATGCAATCTGGCGTGGAGGTGTGTATGCGGTGGTATGAGGTGCCTTCCTCGCTGTGCCCTCCTAGCCTTTATATAGAGTTAGGCAGGTCCCAGGCAAAGATCAGGTCGGTTAAAGGTTTTAGGGTTTACCCCTTTGAATTTTCTATCTACTGTAGTCTTGCTCTCCAACGATCCGAAGGCGTCATGGGCCTTGGCCACCCAAAAATCTTCATGGGCCGGCGTATATTTGTCGTGGGCCTTACTTGGGCTAGACTAGGTATGCCGAGGTTGTGTACCCGCAGGGTATAACCATGTCACTCTTAGTACCCGATCAATATTCCACGAAACCGTCTATAGCCGTCGCCACCATCGTCCCTAGATCGGGGGGGTGGATCTGAAGATCTTCCCGGCACCCTGCCGGAGGGGAGATCATCCCGGAGGCCTTCTCTCCGGTATGATTTGTGAGTAGTTCCACCTTGGACTATGGGTCCATGTAGTAGCTAGATGGTTGTATATCCTCCTTTGTGCTTTCATGTATAGATCTTGTGAGCTCCGTTCATGATCAAGATCTAATCTATTTGTAATCATGCATGTTGTGTTTGCGGGGATCCAATGGATATTGAGATTATTATGTTGGTTTGATTAATGGTTCTATCTTTATGATTCTATCATGTTTGTGTTGTTTGTGATCTTAGATGCTCTCCATTGCTAGTGGTTATCTTGGCCAAGTAGTTGCTAGTGACTCCAAGAGGGAGTATTTATGCTCGATAGTGGGTTCATGCCTCTAGTTTCCAAGGGAAGTGACAATGATCTCTTCGGTTGTAGATGTGCTGTTGCTACTAGGGAGAAAACAACGGTCTCTTGTTCATGGAACATGTGGACTGTTTACCTTACACACTTTGCTTAAAGCAGTTGTCTGTTGCTTGCAACTTAATACTGGAGGGGGTTCAGATGATAACCTAAAGGTGGACTTCTAGTCATAGATGCAGTTGGATTATGGTCTATGTATATTGTTGTATTGCCAATCAACCTCATAGGATCTTTCTGGCTATTAATTGCATTGTTATGCCTTGCTCAGTTCCTGTCAGTTGCCTCTCTATAATTTGTTTACCCTTCATGCCATGTTGTTTATCTAAGGAGAGCACCTCTAGTGAACTATGGACCCCGGTCCAATCTTTACCATTGATACATCTTCCACTATTACTTGTTTACTTGCTGCAAACCATTACCTTCCACACCATACATTTAATCCTTTGTTACAGTAAACCGTTGAGCTTGACAACCTCACTGATTCGTTGGGACAAAGTCTTGAGTTTGTGTTGTGCAGGTATCCACATTGCTTCCAACACCTGTGTGACGTTTCCTTCCTCCTTATGGTTCGATAACCTCAGTTTCTACTGAGGGAAATCTTGCTTCTGTACTCTTCATACCTTGCTCTTGGGGTTTCCAACGAAGCACTCTTCCTCCCTGTTGAGTGTAGCATCAAGTAATTTCTGGCGCCGTTGCCGAGGAGGCTAAGGACGTCTTCACTAGGGGAGTCCTTCACTTCCTTTATCTTTACTTTCTTTTTAGTTTGCTTTGTTTATTTTTCTTGGTTTTGTTTGCCTCTTTCCAAAAAACCCAAAAAAATTAGTCTAGCTTGGTTTGCTTTCTTTATTCAAAAACAAAAAAAATTAGTTCCTGCTCTAGCTGCTGCTATTTTTGGCTTGCCCACCTTTGCCAAAATGAACTCTGCTAAGAACACCAAGTTGTGTGACTTTACTAGCACCAACAACAATGATTTCCTAAGCACACCTATTGCTCCACCTGCTCTTGATGCTACTTTTTATGAAATTAAGCCTGCTTTTTGTTGAATCTTGTGATGAGAGATCAATTTTCTGGTGCTGGTTCTGATGATCCTACTGCCCATCTTAATAGCTTTGTTGAACTTTGTGAGATGCAAAAGTATAAGGATGTAGATGGAGATATTATTAAGCTCAGGCTTTTTCCTTTCTCCTTGAGGGGAAAAGCTAAAGAATGGTTGCTATCTTTGCCTAAAAATAGTATTGATTCTTGGACTAAGTGTAAAAATGCTTTTATTGGAAAGTACTACCCTCCTGCTAAGATTATTGCTATGAGAAGTGATATTATGAAATTTAAACAGCTTGATAGTGAACATATTGCTCCTGCTTGGGAAAGAATGAAATCTTTGGTTAAAAATTTCCCTACTCATGGACTCACTGCTTGGATGATTATCCAAACTTTTTATGCAGGTTTGAACTTCTCCTCAAGAAACCTGTTGGATTCTGCTGCTGGAGGTACTTTTATGGGACTCACCTTGGGTGCTGCAACAAGGCTCCTTGATAATATGATGGTTAACTACTCTGAATGGCATGTTGAGAGAGCTCCACATGGTAAGAAGGTAAATTATGTTGAGGAAACTTCCTCTTTGAGTGAAAAGATTGATGTTATTATGGCTATGCTTGTTAATGGGAAAGCTCCTCTAGATCCTAATAGTGTTCCCTTAGCCTCTTTTGTTGCTCAAGAAGAGAAAGTTGATGTGAACTTCATTAGAAACAACAATTTCAACAACAATGCCTATAGGAATAATTTTGGTAGCAACAACAATTATAGGCCTTATCCTCCTAATAATGGCAATTCCTATGGAAGCTCTTAAAATAATGCTAGAAGTGCCCCCTCTGAACTTGAAGTCATGCTCAAGGACTTTATTAGTAAACAAACCACTTTCAACAAGACTATAGAGGAAAAGCTTTTAACTGTTGAGAAAAATATATCCTCTTTGTCTGAAGCTCAAACTTCCTTGGTTAATGAAATGGCTGCTAAACCTGAAACTATGGGAAACACCTTTGCTACCGCTCATGCCATACAAGTTACTATTGATGAAAATGTTAGGCTGTTAGCTCAACTTCATGCTAGGTGGGAAAGGGAAGCTGAAATTGATAGAAACAATAGTGTGTGCACTATCACCACTAAAACACAAGTTGCCCCTATTCCTCCTCCTACTATGCCTAAGCCTATTGATCCTAATACTAGTGATGCTAAGTTTGATTTTGATATTAATGGTTGCAATATTTCTGAAGTGATTATGTTCCTACAAAATCTTGCTAGAAGTCCTGATGCCAGTGATATGCATGTTGCCTTTACCAAACACATTACAAATGCTCTTGTTAAGATTAACGAAGAGAAGCTAAAACACAAAGATTCTATTCCTAGGAAAGTAGAAGATAGTTGGGAACCCATTATTAATATGCAAGTAAATGACTTTGATCTCAAAGCTTCATGTGATCTTGGTTCTAGTATCTCTATTATGCCTAGGAAGATTTATGAAATGCTTGATTTACCACCATTAGAAGATTGTTATTTGAATGTACCACTCAATGATAATGCTAAGAATAAACTCATGGGGAGTATTAATGATGTTCTCATTATGGTTAACAATGCTTATGTCCCTGTGGATTTCTATGTTTTGGATGTTGAATACAATGCTTCTTGTCCTATTACTTTGGGAAGACCTTTTCTTAGAACAGTTGGTGCCATCATTGATATGAAAGAAGGAACCATCAAATATCAATTTCCATTCAAGAAAGGTATTGAACACTTCCCTATGAGGAGAGAGAAGTTGCTTTTTGCTCCTCCTTTGAAAGCAAGATTTGATGTTAATGCTTCTTCATTTGAAAATACTTGATTCTTCTTGCTTCTTATGCCTAACTTAAAGGCGTTAAAGAAAAGTACTTGTTGGGAGATAACCCAAGAGTTTCCTTGAGTCTTGGAAGTTACTACTTCAGAAATAACCTCTCCTTATCCTTTTTGTTTGCTTTTTGTGCCAAGAATGACCTCTAATGAGAGGGGAGTAAGATTTGGGGAGTTGCTGTCCCAAAACAGATTTCTATCCTCCACCAAAAAAATTCTTGAGGAGGATATGTAACTAGGATTGAGCTCACAATTTACGAATAAATCCCCCAGTATGTTGGCTAACTTTTGTTAGTTCAACACTTTTTGATTTGAGCAACAAAAGATGTTCAAACAAATTCGTTTCTACCTGCTGGTCTGTTTTGACAGATTTCTGCCATTATTTGCATTTGCTTCTTATTGATTCCTTTTTGAGCTCTCTTCAGGTAAATTGAGTTTCTTTGAAGGACTTACTTAAGTAGCTTGTGTTTTAGTGTAAAGCCTTGCTGTTACAAAGCTTTGCCGGCAGTATAATATCTTTTGAATAAGCTAATGTTGCTAATGAAGATTGTGTGAAGTTTTGTATGAAGGAACAATTTCAGGTGTAGAGAGAGAATGATGCAATATGATGAAGAATGGACAAAAGCTCAAGCTTGGGGATGCCACCCTAGTGTAACCCCAAGAAATATCCAAGAGGTACAAGCGTCAAAGCTTGGGGATGCCCAAGGCATCCCCTTCTTCATCAATAAAAATCTCAGGTCTTTCTAGACACTTCATTTTTATTGTTTCATGCACAATTGTGTTGTTCTTGGAGCGTCTTAGTTTTCGTTTGCTTTTCTTAGGTTGTTTATTTTTCTTGAATAAAGAAGTTTGGACCCCCGTTCTCGCTGTGTTCTTTTGCAAATAAGTTTGCTTGGTGTTTGGAAAGGAGTAGTAAGTTCTTGCTTGAAGTGCAAGAGGAGCTTGCATTGACTGTGACTTAGACTTTAGCATGACATGCTAGGTGTTGTTTTAGCATTATGCTTAGTGATTATTGCTGTAGCATGTCTTGTTCCAAACAATTGGGATTGCTTAGTGTGCCTTGAAGAAATTATGCGTTGTTTTAGCATGCAAAAGCATAGTATTGTGGTATTCTCCTTTGATGTTTTGCTTGGGTTGACTTGGCACATGCTTACACCATGTTATGACTATGACAAGTCACCATTAGCCTCTATGATCATTTAGTCCTTGAGTTGTAGTACCACTCTTTGCTTTGATTAGTTTGCTTTGTTGCATTGCATAATTATGGCCATTATTGCTCTCTTAGTTGGTTGCTCCCAGTCTTTTGCTAGCCTCCACTTGTATGAGTAAGTTATACTCATGCTTCCAACTCCCAAGAAACCAAGTTATTACAATGTGTCCACTATAAACTCCTATGCATGGTGTGTTACACCATTCCAAGTATATTCTTGTTTTCAACTATCTTCCAATTAAAAACTATTTTGTTATGTGAAAACTTAGTGATTAAAGCCCTCACGAACTTGATGGCACATTTTATTCTTTGTCCCTAATAAACTTGAACCATTGAGGCAACTTTGTTGTATATGCTTGCACTTATAAGTTGGGATTAGCAGAACCGTGTTGTCACGGGGAACATTTTCAACATTGCACTTGTACTTTTTGTACTCCGTTGATATCATGCTATTTTGTCTATGGATGTTACCGGTGTGAAATGAAGTGGGAACTTGTAAGTCCATGGAGTTTGTACTGTGTTAGAGAAACGCCTGGCCGCTAGCCTAAGCCATGCCTAATCATGGTGGAAACTTGCAGCATCACCATAGTGACATCTATGAAGCATTCTTCTTATAAAAAAAGAGATACACATTGAGAAAAGAGGAAAGAGATAAAAAATCACCATATTCCCATGGTACATAAGAATATTGCTGAGATGCTCATTGTCTGCTTGCCTTGTCATTTTGGTTATGGGAAAGCTCCTGTACCATGTGCAAGGGGTACCCCGTTGGCGGTTCTCAATGATATGCAAATACTTACAGTGACAAGAACTTGCATGGGCCCTAAGTTGAGTATCCATGAGGTCTAGCCCTCATAGTCAAGGGACTTGAGATTGCCAACTTATACTTTGTCAAGCATACACTCCAGCTTTTCCACTTTAACCTTAACCACTTCAAGATGCTTATGATAGGGGCAATTGAAAGCTAATAAGTACCATAATTTTTGGAAGATCTTTTTGAAACTTGTAATCCCTGCTTCCTTTACAAAAAGGCCTTTCTTCCACCATTATTTTAGTCTCCACCTTCTACCTTTAGGCATCATTAAGAGAGCATAGTTGTCATTCTGTGTGCAGTGTTACAAAGCTTATTAATTAATGCATATTGTGTTATTACTTGTTCTTGTGCTACTTGTTTCTAGTCACCCTTGTGAACTTTGAAGGTGTCCTATGCATCTATATTGCTACTCTATGAGGGACAAGCTGATTGCCACTATGCTATGTTTTCTGTATGTGAGACAAACAAATGTTTTTCAATGCATGTTATTCATGATCTTTGTTTGTAGCTTGCCATGTTGCATGCATAATTACTATGTACTATTGTTAGAACTCCATCTTTCATGCACATTTTTAGAGTTCTTTGATCCCAGCTTTCAATGCTTGCAAATGGTTGGATCTTTATTGTGAGGGTGCATTTTACCTCAAAAATTATTCTTTTTATCACTTACCTACTCGAGGACGAGCAGGAGTTAAGCTTGGGGATGCTGATACGTTGGAAACGTATCTATAATTTTTGATGCTCCATGCTTGTTTAGTATCTACTTTGCTTTACTTGTCTACACTTTGAGGTGCTTTTTACATGTTTTCTGGTACTAACCTATTAACAAGTTGTAACAGTGCCAGATGCCTATTTTCTGCTGTCTTCGGTTTCAGAAAAGTTAGTAAAGAAATATTCTCGAAATTGGACGGGATTAAGGACAAAGTCAATAACTTTCCATGGGGAACAAGAAGTCCAGAGGAGAGACGAGGAGGCGTGCCAGGGCGGCTAAACCCCCCTAGGCGCGGGTGGGCCCTACCCCGCGCCTGGGTAGGGTTTGCCCCCTCTGGCCGCCGCCTCGGTCTCCCCCTTCGCCTATAAGAAGCCCCCGATGCAGAAACTCTCAGTACCCGATCAATATTCCACGAAACCGTCTGTAGCCGCCGCCACCATTGTCCCTATATCGGGAGGGGGGATCTGAAGCTCTTCCCGGCACCCTGCCGGAGGGGAGATCATCCCGGAGGCCTTCTCTCCGGTATGATTTGTGAGTAGTTCCACCTTGGACTATGGGTCCATGTAGTAGCTAGATGGTTGTATCTCCTCCTTTGTTCTTTCATGTATAGATCTTGTGAGTTCCATTCATGATCAAGATCTAATCTATTTGTAATCATGCATGTTGTGTTTGCGGGGATCCGATGGATATTGAGATTATTATGTTGGTTTGATTAATGGTTCTATCTTTATGATTCTATCATGTCTGTATTGTTTGTGATCTTGCATGCTCTCCGTTGCTAGTGGTTATCTTGGCCAAGTAGTTGCTAGTGACTCTAAGAGGGAGTATTTATGCTCGATAGTGGGTTCATGCCTCTAGTTTCCAAGGGATGTGACAATAATCTCTTCGGTTGTAGATGTGCTGTTGCTACTAGGGAGAAAACAACAGTCTCTTGTTCATGGAACATGTGGACTGTTTACCTTACACACTTTGATTAAAGTAGTTGTCTGTTGCTTGCAACTTAATACTGGAGGGGGTTCGGATGATAACCTGAAGGTGGAATTCTAGTCATAGATGCAGTTGGATTACGGTCTATGTATATTGTTGTATTGCCTAATCAACCTCATAGGATCTTTCTAGCTAGTAATGCATTATTATGCCTTGCTCAGTTCCTGTCAGTTGCCTCGCTGTAATTTGTGTACCCTTCATCCCATGTTGTTTATCTAAGGAGAGCACCTCTAGTGAACTATGGACCCCGGTACAATATTTACCATTGATACATCTTTCACTGTTACTTGTTTACTTGCTGCAAACCATTACCTTCCACACCATACATTTAATCCTTTGTTACAGCAAACCAGTGAGCTTGAAAACCTCACTGATTCGTTAGGACAGAGTCTTGAGTTTGTGTTGTGCAGGTCTCCACGTTGCTTCCAACACCTGAGTGACGTTTCCTTCTTCCTTCTGGTTCGATAACCTCGGTTTCTACTGAGGGAAATCTTGCTGATGTACTCTTCATACCTTGCTCTTGGGGTTTCCAACGAATCACTCTTCCTCCTTGTTGAGCGTAGCATCAATAGTGCTTGAGCTATTGGTGCTGTTCCTGAAATTAGATCGATAGTGAACTCTATTTCCCGATCTGGTGGCATTCCAGGTAGCTTTGCTGAAAAAACATCTTGGAACTCATTTACTACAGGAATATCTTCCAACTTGACCTCCTTCATTGAGTTCAACTGAAGATCCACCATGATATGACTATGCCTATCTGCTTGATACACTATTCTTGCTCCACTTGGAATTTTATTGAGACAGTTTTCTCCTCACAATTTATCTGATCCCCATGTTTAGTCATCCAGTCCATCCCCAGCACTACTGCAATTCCCTTCAAAGGAATCACATAAAGATATGCAAAGTATGTACAACCACAGATCGAAATAACCTGATCTTGTTTAATGTGGCGTATAGTCACATTTCCCCCTGCCATAACTACGGTCATAGGGTTTTCTAACATTGCCCTTCTAATACCGAATTTATTACAGAATTCTTCAGAAATGAATGAAGTAGTTGCACCAGTATCAAATAGAACTTTGTCGGGATTGGTAAGGATATTGAGCGTACCTATCACTGCATGCTCCGAGTTATCCACCTCCTCTAGGGTTGCACAATTCAGCTTCCCGGTAGGTCCGTTCCTCTTGCCATTGTTGTTCTTGACATTATTCCCTCCTTTATTTTGCTGCCTATAGCCTCCACTAGCTTGCCTTCCATCTCTAACCGACCAACCTCCTTGTGGTTTGCTTGGACAATTTGGCTTTATGTGACCTCTCTGTCCACAAGCATGGCACACAATTACTGGTTTTGGGAAATCCCTGCTCATATGCCCTGGGAGTTTGTAATTGTGGCATATAATATTCTTTACATTTGGATTTGCACTCCGATTGGAATTGTTGCTATTGTATGGTCTATTCCTTGGTTTGAATTCCAGATTGGGTTTGGGTTTACTTGCCTGTATCCTCTTGGTTTCCTTCTTAGCTCTCTTCCTTCTATCCTCTTGGACATTCTTGTAGTCATCCTCAAAAGTGATAGCTGCATCCAGCAACTGCTGATAAGTTTGCTTATTAGCCAACCTTAACTGCATCCTCACAAATGGATTTAACCCTCACAGGAAACGCTTCTTCCTCTTTTCTTCCGTATTAACTTCTTCCTCAGCATAACGAGACAGTTGACTAAACTCCCAAATATACTTCATAACACTAGTATATCCCTGCTGAAGCTCCTCAAATTCTCTCCGCTTCATCCATAACACTCTCCGGAACATGATATTCATGGAATCTCTGTTTGAACTCTTCCCAAGTGTACTCCCTTCCTGGCTGTTGCATGCCTAACTGATTTTCCCACCATGATGCTGCAGGTCCTATCAGAAGATGAGTTGCATACCTGATTTTCTCCTCATCATTACAACCTACAGTCTTCAACTTTCTTTTTTTATCTGCTAGCCAATCTTCTGCATCCATTGGTTCAGGGGCTGATGCAAACAGTAACGACCTTGCATTCTAGAAGTCAGAAAGACTCACTCCTCCACCTTCAGGTGCTCTCTGATTCCCAGATTGTCCCAGCAACTCTTCCATGAACTTGTTCTGGGTCTCTTGCATCATTTGATACACTGCATAAAGTTCTGCTCCATTAACAGCCTCATTGGTGGTGGTGGTAATGTTCCCTGATTTCCTGCCTCTGCATTGGCCTTCTCCTTGGCCTCACGTTCCATCTGCTGCTATTCAGATTCGGTTTCTACACCCATGTCCATGACCCACTAGTCCTGCAACATAAAGCGAATACTCATAATTACATCATGCACATGTGTTCTGAGCTCGAATTTATGCACAGAACTAGTCACATAATGAAAATCCAAATAAAATCCAAATATGCATTTCACATATTATACATTACAACATCTTGATAATACAAAGTCCTTATAACATATACCATATAGGTATAATCACAACCCTACCTTATTTATCTTGGTACATCTTTTTCTCGGATTATAATACATGGTACCCGATACTTTTTACTAAGCCGCCTGCTTTTAGTAATAACTACGCTCATCATACATGCCTGATGTCCAACCGTGATGATGTGACGTTCGTCGTATAGTTTGTGGAACAAATGGCCTTCCTGAAGGAACATACTCAGTATCTGAAGTGTTAGGACTTGAGTCATTACTTAACCTGAGCGCATTGACTCCCTCCAGCTCAGCTGAAAAGTCTTCAGAAACATGTTCAACATTATCACCCACTTGCATCTCCTAAACTTCATTCCTTGACTCGTCAACAGAATACGCAGATTTTGCTGCTCCCCAGGTGCTTTGTTGGGAAAGATAGTTAAACACAGGATAATGTATATTCCCTGGGTTTTGAGAAGGTGTTGATGATTCAATCACTCTCTCCTCAGGATCTTCTTCTTCATCCTGATTATCTATGAACATGGTATTTCTACTACTGTTACTAGGGTTAATTCTTGCACCCATCCATCTAGATTGTCCAACATTTCTTTTAGAACCATCTATGGACATCTGGTGTTCCTGGAATCCTTCAGATGATCCCATTCTCCAACCATCAGAATTCTCAATAGGAAGTTCTAAATCAGAACCGTCCTCTGAACCCTGTGGTACTGCATACCTCATATCTAAAGTAGGATCATATATATGTTCAGGCCTTGGTGTATAAGGATATGGTGTAAAAGATTCAGGATCTATAGGTATATCCTTAAAGATTGATCTTGTACTACTACTTGCTTCCTTCTCCAACTGGAATGCTAACTGCTTCCTCCTTTCTGGATCAATTAGATCCTCTAACATGTCATTTTTATCTTTGACAATAACTTGATGTGTTTTATAAAAAGACACAACAAGTGTTCGATATCTATCCATAAACTTGGGAGCTAACTTAGGATGCTTCTTAACCAAAGTAAGATGATCTGGTACAGGCTCCGAGTCTATAGAATCATGAGGAATCACAGAAAATGTGCTACCTTCTAACTCCTTGGCTTTATGCTCCCGGATATTAGCTATCGCCTCCACAACAGCAACATGATATGCTGCTAAGTGACTTCTACCTTCACCTAAAGGCAGATCGTGATATAATCCAAGATCCTCTGGGAGTTGGATACTCACACGATACTTGGATAACATCCGGCCATCATAATAGGTTATGGTGTTCACTGGAATTCTAGTTGGACAACTAAAAATCTTTAAAAGTTGACGAAGTTGGTCCGTGAATGATCCTTGGTAATCATCGAGAGTCTCCTCTTTCCTTACCAAAGTCTGTTTTGGAAACTTTGGTTCCATAACTCTGTATGTCAAAAATAATTTTTTATTAGTAATCAATAATATATTGCATCATAACAAAGAATTATCGCACTAAAACATATAACAGAATATTCTCATTCGAATACCCATTATATTTCTTTTAGAGAATTATTTATCGTTGCTACACACTCCTACAGGTAATACCCTTTACTAGGTTTCCAACCTAAGGTCAAAGCAATTTGCTCTGATACCAACTGCGGTGACCCAGCATGCCACTACATGTGTAGTACACTATATTCGTTGATATGACATCCACAGAACACCGTTCCGTAAATATCACATCCCTCAGAGTGGTATAACAGAAACATTGCGGGTCCATATTAGAAACATACACACGCTATTATTATTACAATACCAGAAGTTCAAGACTTCCAAAAGATTCAACTTACAAACCAAAATATAAGTGTTTCAGCAGAAGTTTCAAAGTGAAAATGTAAACTCCAAATTGAGCTCAACAACTTATTGTTATATATTGTTCATGTTGCTCGGATCAAGTGGCTCCTAGAACTATAGTAATTATTCTGACTCTTGGTACTCTCCTCCGTAGACGATATCATAGTCCTCCCCTTCTACAGCTCCATACAAATTGGGCTCTTCATAGAAGACCTCCTCTTGGCTCCCAGTTGCATTCATTGGAGTCTCTTCGGGATCCTCAGAGTCTAAGCAAGGATTCAAAGGAAAGGATGAGTAACAGCGTTACCCAACAAGTTCATTATATGGAAGGTGGGAAGTTTGATGCTCTATCTACCACGTCGGACTATAAGTCCTTGGCACTATGCAGTTTTTGTAAATCTTTCTTCAAAGATTGATTTTATTATGAAAATCTATGACCATCATCCTTCACAGGTTGACCAGAACTTTCATGGAGTTCCTTTCCTGCCGCGTTCATAGCTCCTTCCCGGAACAGGGAGTAACAAGTTACAGTTTTTACACTATGCAGAGGTGCGTTACCTTACCCATGAGAGATAATCTTCCTTGTTGCACAACCGGGCGTACTTTCCCGTCCACAATTCCATGATGTGGGGCCCAGTAGTTGGTCCAAGCCAATCACTGCCCTCTCCGCAACCTCATATGTCTGCACGATCCTTCGGGGCCGACTCACCTTCGTTAAGCCCCCTTTTGAAGGGATACAAGTAGGCTACACTAGCGCAAATCAAAATTTTCTACCGTGTAAACCAAGATTACTGTTGTTATAGATCATAGGATTACCACTAGTCACATAGTTGCGGAACTTTATGAAGCGCATCGAGGCAGTGCAGATGATCTATGTCTCCTCCTCGTTCTCGTCCCACGAGCAGCTCCCCTTGCGTGGCTCGTCCAAGCGCTATAGATGCATCGCCTCCGAGGTATCCACACGTGCGAGGTGGAAGCGTCAGACACCGGACTGCTAGGTCCGCGTGCGCGACACATGCGTGAGGAGTGGCGGCTGGGTGGAATGGTCTAACCCTGATCAGCTCGCCCCACCCTCTCTTATATAGGCGTCCCTAGTGGGATTCTACATTAGCAGCCCATTAGTATCCTAAGCCTGGTCTAGTTCGGATCCAATCCTCATTAGGCTTCCAGCCCCTTAAGTGTGTGACCCTATAGGTTCAAATACGTATAGACATGGCACGAATACACTTATTCTGTCAATAGTTGGTAGCGGCCTCTAGCAAGACGTGCCAAGTCCTAAACGCATACAAAGATCATATCGGACGAACCATCACAAGGTTTAGTACATGTCTTTCCCTTTTCCTCACAATATTTGGTCTAGCTCCAAGCTAACCTCCCTTTCTCGATACTGCGATTCGGAATCCCTTTACTAGGTTAACTTTTAACCATATGTAGCACGGCCATGCATTTCTGGATCCGATCACTCGAGGGGCCCAAAGATATCTCTCTCAAGTAGAGAGGGGCAAATCCCATCTTGATTGACCATGCCTTGCAGCATGCTTTAGGAAAAACCCGAAAGCTATCTTTATAACTACCCAGTTACGAAGTAACGTCTGATAGCCCCAAAATAGGTCGATCCACATCTCAAGTACATGCGACAATCTCAGGTCTAAGGACAAAACGTACACAATATGTAGAGAGAGAGCTGCAACTAATTTCCAGTCTCAAGTTGGGTCAGTCCAACCACTACTAGGAAACTAGCTATAGATAGACATACCTTCTGTGGCGCATGGTTCTGACCATGCGCCACAAAAAGTTATCCAGTGGCGCATCCGTAGCAATGCGCCACAGAACTACCAAACTTCTATGGCGCATCTTCCAGAGCCATGCGCCACAGAAGTTTGGTGGGACCCACACCAGCCGTTGGACCATGAATCTTATGTGGCGCAATACTCCGTATGCGCCACAGAAGTTTGGTGGGACCCACAGCAGGCGGGGTCTGACCATGCTCTGACCAAACTTCTGTGGCGCATACAAGGAGATGCGCCACAGAAGTTTATATCTTCGGTGGTGCATATAACAATATGCGTCACAGAACAATTATGTGGGCCCCACTCTCTGGATACCTATGTGCAAGCTTCTGTGGCGCATTGTTGCATATGCGCCACAGAAGAACAAACTTCTATGGCGCATGTGTGCAGTATGCGCCACAGAATGCTTCGTGCTACTCAGATTATTTGTTTCGTAGTACACACATTTTCCTCTTGTGCTTTTCACAACTAAACAAGTACCAGTGGAATAGGTAGAATATACTAGACAATCTAGTAGATAGACATGTGCAGTGGCATATATCGTTGCAAAATGCACATGCGCATAGCCTTGAACAGCAAAACAACAATGCCATACATCATTGCAAATACAAAAACTACAACATTGCAAATCCATTCACAGAGCTGGTGGGGGCGATGGCGGTGGAAGATGCCAAACCTCCCTGTTCATGCACGCCTGTAGCCTGCGGACGTGGTCCTCCATGGACACGTTGGGGTCGAGCACCGGCCGCCACCCGATTGGTTCCACCATGCGCGCCCTCTCCTCCGGAGACGCGAGCACGGCGTACAACCTCATGGCCTTGTTGTAGAGGGCCTCGTGCCGCAGTCTGGCCTCCTCCTCGATTAGGTTGACCTCTGAATCCCGCGACGGCTGACTCCGAGCACTGCCCCTCGACCTCGCCCCTCCAATGCGAGTAGGCTGTAGGGAACGCGAGCGGGCTGTGCTCTCCAGCGAGTCTTCCGATGAGTTGTGGGAAGAAGACATCAGGGGCAGGTATGTTGCTTTAGACAGGGAGTGTGGTATATATAGAGGGGTGTCATTAAAGCAGCTCTATCTGCCACCTTTATTTCGTGCAGATCTGCCCTCAGTGTTTTGTGGCGCATATATATGCTATGCGCCATAGAAGTTCAATCTTCTGTGGCACATATCCACAATATGAGCCACAGAACAGTCTGGGGCCCATGTCCGCCACTGCACCCTATGGCCCATGTTGTTCGCCATCGTTGCCAGGTTCTGTGGCGCATATATGTGCTATGCGCCACAGAACATTGAGTCATGGGGCCCACAGTCTGGCCCACTGCACCCTATGGACAAGGTTCTGTGGCGCATGCACTCAGTATGCGCCACAGAAGTTCAATCTTCTATGGCGCATATTGCCTGTATGCGCCACAGAATCCTTCGACCAGATCTGCACAAAGGTGGTAGCTTTGCACCCCTCTATCTACCACCATCCATTTCACATCCTTCTTCCCCCTCCTCCCAGCTCATCTTCCTCCTCTCTCCCACCCCGTCATGTCTATATTTTTCTACATTTTGTTGTATTTAAACCTACTATAGTTGATAGATTGGTTAGGGAAAGCCTTTCTCCAACTAGTAGATCTAAAACACACCTACTTTTCTCCTCCACATCTCTATTTGTGTACTATTATCTCTCTATAGATCTATTGATCCATACTCTCTCACATCACGCTCTCGACTCGGTATTCAATCTACCCGGTGAGTAATTGGCCATGAATATGCATGTTTTGTAGGTGTAAAGCTTGTCGCGCGGGCGGTGTTTATATGCGATGCATACATGGCGCGAAGATGATGTTTGTGCATGAAGCTTGTGTGGTGCATGAATGCTTGCATGGGAAGAAGTTTCTTTTTTTTGCTTGTCTGTCCCGGTGTGGTGCATGGATGTTTGCCGAAATGGATTTCCATTTCGGCAAATTTTTGCACCACCCATATGTCCTACTTTTAGGAAAGGTCATGCCGAATTTTTCCGGCGACGACCATGCATGTGTGTTTTGTGTGTGCATAAGGTGTTGTTTCTAATTAACCTAGTCTCTATCTTTTGCTCTATATGTGCATACCACGCAGGCTACCATGGTCATCAGCATGAGCGAAGGTCGAGTACTAGGTATAAGAAAGACGCCAAGGAGGACATGATTCAGAACAACAAGACCCAAATAAGATGTCCATGTTGAACATGCAAACTCCAGTGCTAGATCGACCCTGATTCTAGACAATTAGAGGATCACCTGCTCAGGCGCGGTTTCATGCGCGACGACTTCGATGAGGAGATGGCAGTAAATGGTGTTGGTCATCATGAAGACTTGGGCGGGCGAGAAGACGAAGAGTCTCCCGAAGGGCATGGTCATGATGATGAAGAATATACCGGCGGCGGGCATGATCATCATGACGAAGAAGGAGATGTCGACGGGCATGACCATCATGAAGAAGGAGAAGAAGCGAACACCAAGACGCTGCTAACTTCGGTGTTAAGTGACCCTCATGTTCAGGAACTGCTTCTCAAGGAGACGAGCAACACCAAAGCTGCAGCCAGAGAGAAAGCCAAGCTGGCGCAAATGGAGTTAGATGGTATGACTCCTTTGTATCCTGGGTGTCGGCCCGAGGATACACGCCTGAGTGTAACGCTCAAGGCTCTAGAGATGAAGGCGGAACACAAATGGACCGACGTGACCTTCAATGCTAACATGGAATTCTGGCACGATCGTCTTCCTAACGGGAACACATTGCCAACAAGTATAGAGGAGGCCAAGAAAATCGTGTGCCCTCTCGACGTACCACACGTTAAATACCACGCATGCATCAATGATTGCGCACTTTATCATAACGAGTACGCGGAGAGAACCACATGTCCGGTGTGCGGCCATGGATGGTACAAGAGAGGGAACAAAAAAGTTCCTCGAAAAGTGGTATGGTACTTTCCTATCACTCCCCGTCTACAGAGATATTTCGTAGATCCTAAGGAAGCAAAGCTAATGCAATGGCACGCGGAAAGGGAGAAAACCGAAGATGATCCAGAGAAGGGCAAGATCCTAACACACCCTTCAGACGCTAGCCAGTGGAATGCATTGGACATCGAGTTCGAAGAGTTCAGGGGCGATGCAAGGAACGCCAGGCTGGGTATGAGCACCGATGGACTCAATCCTTTTGGCAACCAGAGTAGCACGCATAGCACCTGTCCTGTGTTTGTATGGATGTACAACATCCCCCCGTGGCTCTGCACAAAGAAAAGGTACGTACACATGAGCATTCTTATTCAGGGGCCGAAACAGCCAGGTGTCGATATGCATCCTTATCTCGGGCTGTTGAAAGAGGAGTTAGCCATGTTGTGGGAGACACCAGCCCGTACGTGGGACGCCTACACTAAAGAATATTCCCCTCTGAGAGCCGCGTTTCTCACGATGGTGCAGGACTATCCTGGTTACGTATATGTATCGGCCCAGGTGAACCACGGACACAATGCATGTGTCAAGTGCATGGATAAGACCCCGCATCTCCAGCTACCCAAGGATCCCGGGTCTTCGAAAACCATGTTCCAAGGGACTC
Organism: Avena insularis; assembly: GCA_023614405.1. Taxonomy (NCBI): domain Eukaryota; kingdom Viridiplantae; phylum Streptophyta; class Magnoliopsida; order Poales; family Poaceae; genus Avena; species Avena insularis. The sequence goes on along the minus strand of CM042697.1, from coordinate 301,489,623 downwards.
GAAAGTGGCTTCGCATGGATCACCCGTGGAGAAAACACGGTAACCTGTTCAATGGTAAAGACGAGCTCGAAAGAGCCCCGCGTACGAGGAGCGGCGAAGAAATCGAGGAGCTTCTAAATAATTGGGATGAGTGCCTAGCGCCAGGAAAGAAGCGACCAAGGACAAAGCCGCTTCTAGGTGTATGGAAAGCGAGGTCTGTTTTCTGGGACCTGCCGTACTGGAAGGTCCTCCACACGCCCCATAGCCTCGATGTAATGCACATCACGAAGAACGTAACCGAGAGTCTGCTTGGCACTCTCCTCAACATGCTGGAGAGGACCAAGGATGGGCCGAAAGCAAGAAACGACATGAAATTGCTCATTTGAATTTGTTATGATCATTTGAATATGTTATGCTCATTTGAATCTGTTATGATCATTTGAATCTGTTATGGTTTAGTAGTGCTGTTCAGTAATGCTCATTTGAATCTGTGATGGATGAGGTCAATGGGGTTGTCAATGGGGCTGGGGTGTTTTTTCTTGCAGGGATTTTCAATTGAGTTGCCCGTTTCTCCCTAAGTGTTGATTCACTTCCGTTTCGGTTGAGAAATGGGCACTCGTAGGTCCAAAAATTAGCAAAGGTCATGCCGAATTTTTTGGTCGATATTTGTGCTAACCTTTTGTCTCTTTTTTAGTAATAAAGCACAAACATGTCGACTAACGACGAGGCCGGTCCTTCTAAACAGATGAGCATCGAGGATCTAGCCCGAGAGGCTAACAATTCGTTCTGGGGGCCATCCCAAGAGCATGAGGAGGCGGAGGAGATGAGAATGACACCACCACCAACGACCGTCGTCGGAGGTGCTGGGGCGAGGAAGATCCAGATTACGAGGGGAACGACGACTATGATGGAACTAGTGAAGGTGGGGAGGAGGGTAACACCACCACGGATGGTGGCGAGCGCACATATGGTGGTAGCGGCAACCTGGCCGCTATACAGAAGAAGAAGAAGAAGGATATTAAGGATCGGAAGCTGCAAGTGCTCGCCAACGTCTGTGATGAGTTCACCGAGGTCACATAAGGTGGACAACCCATTGTGCCTTCATCGATTGCCTGCGGGTACGGCATGCAACTCGGGTGCATCATCTGAGAAAGCATGTCGATCAACACGAAGTACATCCGACGTAATCATGCTTTGGTCGAGAACCTCCTTAAGAAGCTTCACAAGCGATACACATTCCTAGAGAAGTTCGGAAACCTGGAGAGTAATAAGAACCCGGTGAACAAACTAGCACTGACAAAGATGAGCAACTCCTTGAGCAGCTGGAAAACCCGGGTAAAGAACATCATTGACAAAGGTGAAAGCTGTGAGATTATAAGTAGGAAAATCCGATGCTCGACAAAGAAGAGTTCAAGATATTCAAGGCGGACTTAGATACTGCTGCCTCTAAAGCATGGACTAAGTGGGGAAAGACTATGCGAGAGAAGAACATAGGTAACCACCGGCTTGGAAGTGGCGGATACAGAGGGAAACAGTCCATTTGGGACAAGGAGGACGCCGAGCTTGAATGCCTGGGTAAAGAGAACCCATGGCATAAAATCACAGACCTGCAGATCTGACAATTTGTCCGGGCCCGCTACTACCTGGACCTTGTTACAGGGGAGTTCGTCACCGACGACCCGGATGTGAAGGCCTTTGAGGATGAGCTGGTAAGGAATTTACCGTGGATCTCTCATTAAAATAATTAAGCCAAGAATCTAAATGCATGCATGGGTTCACCTCTCCTTGTATCTCTGCAGGAGAAGGAATTGAACGCTAGCAAGGACTTGTCGTCCCAAGATTCGGCAGCGGAGCCATGTGACACTGTTTTTAATAGGGCGACAAACACTTACAAGAAGAGGGAGAAGAATTTTCCGCCAAAATCAGCTGGCCGTGTGTCCGGGTTCTGTACAAGCATGAAGTTCACCGAGTACTACAAAGAGGACGCAAAGAAGAGGAGGGAGAGGAAGAACGAGTCGGCGGCTAAAGATAAAGCCGAGGTTGAAGAGATGAAGTTGAAGCTGAAGACATTAGAGGAAAAAGTGGACGAGAAAGCAATGGACAAGTTATTGGAGGAGAAGCTTCGTGCGATCATCCCCCCTGGGTTGATGGAGGGGCTAGCTGTTTGGAATGCGGGAGGTCGACAGGGGCTGATAAACGTGCCCAGCTTTAGTGGCGGCAACTCGAGAATCAACGTTAACGCGTCACCGGACTTGGTGACCCCGCCGGCCACCATTGCCGTGGCGCAGCCGCAAGAGCTGGTTGTTGTACAACTGCCCCTGCTGCTCCCGCCAAAAATAGCAGTATCGCACAGCCGGCGGTGGCACCAGTACCGTGGGAGAATGCTGATGATAGGCCTGCCGCCGGGATCGGCCGTGTGTCCACATTAGCCAAGCTCAACGCCCTCACCAAGTTAACTAATTAGTTACTCTGCTTCATCATCTTTATGCGCCTTTGGTGACTGCCACCTCGATCATGATGCCCAACACATATGTGTCGATATTCAGGACGCTGCTTGCGTACTACTCCACAAAGTTGTCAGTGATTAGTTGAGGGATGTTGCCAAGGGAAATATCATACAACCGGCGAACCGCACGATGCACAACAATGCAATGGACGATGCCGTGATGAGGGTCCGAATTGCTCGGGTGTTGCCAGGGTGCAACGACATGGACCCCCCTTTCAACCTCAGGGAGCCGATGAACACAAGACCCTTACAAAATGCCACGGCTGGCCCTTGACATGGCCGAAGACTCAGATTCGTCTTATGGGGCACCTAAGCGCCACCTCGATCGTCCGGCCACCACCTCGGATGCCACCTGTCACCGGCGCCACCTCGATCATCCGGCCACCACCTCGGAAGCCACCTGTCGTCGTCGCCACCACCAGTCGCCAACAACAAATATTGGGAGCGTGTGGGCCGCCCCAAGGCGATGCCGTCGCAATGCAACCGCCGTCGCCCCTGCCACCACCATCACCACATGGCGACAACAACAATGATGATGAAGAATTTGTCAACGTCGACGACTACATCAACACCGGCACCGGCATAGGATATTACATGCCTGCTGTGGATGAAGAACCCTTCATCGCTCGCGAGGGTCAAGGTGGGTGTAACATCCCAAAAATACTAAACTTGGATCATCAAACTCTAATCATCAAAATTAGGGTTAACAAAAACTTTTCTAATTAAAATTATGAAAGCATGCATATGTGTATGCATCCTAATTTGGATTCTTTTGAACCACCTTGTTTGTGTGTTCATTTGCTTGTAAATGGATGCTTAGGTGAAATAAACATCATCTAAACATTTCCCACACTTTTCCCAAAGACAAGTAAATCAAAACAAATAAAATAAGGGAATGGTCATTTTGACCAATTTAACTCCCATGCCTACTTTGGCCGTCTCAAACTTTCAGAACTTAACAGAAACTTGTTTGGATCTTTACACCCCTTGATAGTACTCATAACAAAGTATCAAGGCCCACTTTGTGATCATCCAGAAACTTTCAAATTGATAGTTTAAAGGACAGTTCAAAATTGAATCTTTATCATATGGGAAGATCCCACTTTTTCAAAAACCACTCAAACAAGCTCAACTTTCAAAACCCAAGCATCTGCAGACTCACCAGAACCAACCTAGCACACCCACCAAAAATCTTTTCAAAATCCAAAACATGAGTTCTTGTGGCAATTTCATCAAACACCTTGCAGATTCAAATCTAACAAAATCAAAACACTATAGTGTGCAGTGTTTTGAGCCTAACTGGTTCCCTCTCTAGCTCACAATAGCCTCAGTATATCATCTAACGAACTTAACTAATCACTAGAACCACTGTGAGCTCGCCAATGCCATCAATGGTGAACAGCCGAAGCACACCATGCCACCCCAGTGTAGACAGCAAGCTAGGAAAGAAACTAGCTGTGCCAACCTTGTGTGGGAGATCACCCATGCCTCACCGCCCCCTCTCGACCAGCCCTGCCTCGAAGACATCGACCAGAGCACCCAGGAACGCCGCGCCTGCGTTCTTCGCCAACCATGCCGAGAAGCGCCACGCGCCACCCTCGACACACGCCCACAAACCGCGTGCCGCCCTCGCGGCGTACATACATGATCGCCACCGACCTAGGAGACCGCTAGACATCCCCGTTCACCGTCCCATGCCTCACAGCCACCGCTCGCCGTCAAAGACGCCGCCTCTGCCGCGCAGAGCATCGCACGTTCCAGACCAAACCGCACCGCCCCTACACGCGCATTAAAGCCGTAGAGCATCGCCAGGAGACCACCAAGCGATCGCCACCGCCGGCCATGCCTCTAGCCGCCTGTAGCCATGTCGCCACCTTCGCCTGCCCATGCCGTTCGGTCTCGTCGTCGGGACTATAAATAGAGGCCATCCCCGCTCGAATTCTTCACACCATTCCACTCCTCTCTCACCCAGAACCACCCCACCTCAGTCCCAGAGCAAGGCGAGCAGCGCATCGCCGGAATCGCGCCGGAGCAGGCCGCCTCTGGAGAAGAAGGGCGCCGTCGATTTCGTCCACCCCAGGAGCTGCCGCGACCACCCCTGAGTTCGCCGTCATCGACTTCGTCGTTCGCCCGCCTCGCCGACCCTCGCCTGCACCCCGGTGAGCCCCCAATGACCCCCACTGGCCATGCTAGGTTTCTGTCTCGCCGGCGTTGCCCAACGTCGAGATGACCCTCAACCGTTGGATTAGAACCAGATCGAATGCACCACATCGCCCATAACGTTTCGCACCCCCCTGTCTCACTGACGTGTGGGGACAACCACTTAAACAGCCCGCGGAAGCGCTACGCTTAGCAGGCCGGCCCAGTATCACTTCCCGCGCAGCCTAGTTATTTGAATTAAACCTTTTCCATTTTATTTCAAACACACTTCTATACCCAGTTTCAAAAATCAACCCAGATCGATTCAGTGCACCAAATTGAATGAAACTAATTTTGTTAGAAAGGCCTGGGAATGCTGAATCCAAGCCCGTTGGATTCAGGTCATTTGGATATGTAGATCAACCTTGGCAAAAATAACAAGGCAGAAGCTTTTCTACATTCAAACATTTTTCAAATTAAAACCATAATAGCTTTTGAGTTGATTCCAACTCTCAAAAATCACATTTAATCATACCTTTCAGAATATATAAAAATATATAGGTTTACTTACAGAAATAATGACCAAGTATTAAAAGAATGCCACATAGGCATTTCTAGCCACTTTAATTAATTAAAATAAAAGGGTAAAACCTTATTAAATTGTGACACCACTTTAAATCACTTTCCCATGGACTAAAATATGTGGTGATGACATGTGTCAACATGATCCCATGTTTGGTTTGGAGAATATTAAATCTTAAGTAGTTTTTCAATGAGTAGAAATTACTTTTCTAAAAATAAAAGGAATTAAACCAACCTTTAATCTTGTAATGTTAGTGATGATGCTAGATCATCTATAGGACCCTTTTTGGTGATGATTGCAAGTAGTTAAGTATTGTTTGGTGATTGGGTACATCGTATTTATTTATAGACGCTAGTACCGACCAAGGATACGAGGAGGAAGGAGGATACTACGAAGAAGAAGCCGAGGAGAACTTCAACCACTGCTCTGCACAAGGCAAGCTAACACTTGCAAGATACTTTACCTATGCAAGCCTAATACTAATAGTGAATGTGCAAGGTAACCCTTGCAAGATATTCCACTGATGCAAACAAACCCTTACTTGTTACCATACCAACTATATGCGTTAAGCATATGTGATCATACCCACTTGATAACCCAATCCTAGTTTCATTTGCAAGCTTTCTATTTTATTTCCTTATCAAAGCTACTTCCTTAGAGAGTACTCAAGTGACTTGTATATTCTAGAAATATATATTTGAAGGTTGCATAAAGAGCATAAAATTTGTCCTAAGCTAGAAACCTTGATACCATCCTAAGATATAAGGTTGTACTTAGTTGAAACTCCACTAGCTTACCACCCCTCATTAGTACTTACCCCCACTTGTAGATGCTAGTACTAAGCATAAAACTTGACCAACTGTAGATGGGAATACTTGGTGAAAATGGTTATGAAAACCTTAGAATGATGGATCATTCTACTGAGATGTTTTGACATGTGTTTCTGAACACCGGATGATTTTGGTGATGAAAATGTTGAGGCATGAGCCTTAGACCTTTATAAAACTGATGGTTGTCTGGATGCAATACCATTACAATTTTATCGTACAACCACAATACCCGAAGATTGGGTAAGGCTTGACTGGAAACTTATATACCTTAGTATTAGTTCCCTCACGGCCAAGGTCTGAGCTGAGGCTACCTTGTGAAGATTGTCCACCTGTGCAGTACCCAAGATGACATTTGGTCATGGTTGGGAGGCCAAACTCACAGGAGAGGTGCTTATACTAGGGCGTGTAATTGAAAGGTTAGGATTGATTATCCGCATACTGAGTATGGTGAATTCAGGATTTGTTCCTGCCGGATGTATCGAATGTTGTGGTGAAAGTGTACAATCTCTGCAGAGTGTCAAACTATTCGAATAGACGCGTCCGTGGTTATGGACAGTTGGAGTGGCCATACTGTTCCCCCGTCAGACTTTTCAAAATGACTTGTGAAATGAATTGAAACTTTGACTTCCACAACAGGGTTGTGCTACGAAATACAACTTCCCACTTAGGTGTTATAAACCTCAACTAGCTCTCTTGCTTCTGAGCCTAGTAGAGATAAATCTGGCTTTTTGTAAAACAACCCTAGAGCCTAGTGTCGTATTATCCAAAACCCCTTTTTCTTGTTAGTATTAGTTTGCGAGTACTTAAAGAGTACTCATGGCTTTGTCCCTGGCTATTCCCGTTGCCAGACTATGAAGAGGAGTACCTGGAGGATGGACCCCAGGAAGGTTACGACAACTAGGATCATCTCCCATCGTCAGCATTGCCTGTGACACCGAAGATGGAGCTTCACCTATGCTACCTTTATTATTACGTATTCCGCTGCTTGTGTTGTATTAAGAACGGGATCATGAGATCCTTATTTCTGTAAAACCTTATGTATGGTTTGTAATGGATGATGTACTGTGGTATCCAATTCTTTTATGTCTCGCAAAAATGGTAATCCTGGGATTACGATGTATGGCATAACAGGCATCTGGGATTAAAAATCCGGGTGTTGACAAGTTGGTATCAGAGCCATCCTGACCATAGGAGACCCTAGTTAGACCGGACGTTGAATCAAAAACTTAGTTTCAAAACCAAAGGAAGAAAATATTTACAAAAACTTATTCTCATTCTTATCCCTTTGACTCTTTCATGAAAATTCATGTTCCTCAAAAGCTCTTGCAAAATACATAAAAATTTGACACACTTGATCACTCTACTAACTTACTCATCCTATATTCTTATAGATGGACGTGAAGTACAGCAAGTTTTATTAGTTGGGGAATGGAGGAGACCTTATCTTTGAGAGGGATTTGGACCATCTTTCGGAACTTCTGGAGCGTCCGCACCCCGACTTCTTCAGAGCTCAGCTCAATGATCAAGGAGGAGAAGATCTGCAGTGGCTAATTGTTGCAAGTCTCCAACGAAAGATTGAACCTCCCACTGCTGAGGGAATTCAGTTTACCTTGAGAGAGAACAACTGGCTCGATGGACTTGCCAGGGCCATGCAGGAAGCTCTTTCCCGTCTGTGTGGGCAGAGCATCAATCAGATCAAGGGAACCCGCTTTGAGTTTTTCCCAAGGCGTGATGCAAATGGACAACGACTGGAAGCCCCATACCACCCCGAGCTGAAGACTCAATTGGACCACCTTAGCTTCATGATGTACGATCATCAGCAGGAGTTGGATAACTGCCATGATTACTCCAACCACAAGTCTGCCATCATCAAGACGAAGGACCAAACCATCGCCATGCTAGCAAAAGATCGTAAGTCTTGTCGCTGTCATCTTGACAAGAAGGAGAGCATCATTGCCCGTCTTCGCCACCGCATCTCATCTTTGGAGGAGACCATCCACGAGAGAGACATGCAGTTGGAGGAAAGGGAGAATGCCGGAGAGGATCTTTGTGGAGACCCCTACTCCTATCTCAGCGATGATGATGATTTTCGGGAGGATCAGGCTATGGATTTCTTCACCGATGAGGATGATTTCGCCTTCATTGATGATGATGAAGATGATGAAGCCACCGATTCCAAGGATTAGTACCACTTGAGCACTAGCGTAGTGAGTAGTATTCGGTCCCCCTGTATCGTAGTTTTCAGAATGGTTCTTAAAACCATCTGTTCTTAGAAATTTCCCTCTTTTCTCATGATCCATCTCAATCTTCAGATGCCACGCGGAGGAAGTGGTTCATCCCCGGACCCGATGTTGCAGATACTGCAAATGTTGACTTCTGACCGTGAAGCTGAAAGAGCCGAACGTCAAGCCAACCTAGCCTCCCTGCAATAGATAGCTCAGCTTGCCCACAACAACTAAGGCCACGGAAATCAGGACAACCATGGATCTAAGCTCAAGAATTTCCAGAATACCAACCCACCTGTTTTCACTAAGTCAGAAGAGCCCCTAGACACCGATGATTGGTTGCAAACCATGGAAAATAACTTAGAAGTCGCCAGAGTGGAAGCCAACGAGAAAGTACTATTCGCCATGCACTATCTAGCCGGAGATGCCAGGGCATGGTGGAACAGTGTTCGCGCAATGACCGGAGGCCAGATGATGACCTGGGAGGAATTCAAGGTCAAGTTCAGCAGAACCCATGTGCCATCGGGTTTGATTAAGAGGATGAGAGACGAGTTTAGAGAGCTGAAGCAAGGAAGGATGACTATAGTAGAATACCGTGACAAATTTTTGTCATTAGCGAGGTACGCCCCGGATGAGGTTGACACCGAAGACAAGAAGAAAGAAAGATTCCTGAATGGTCTGCATGATGAGATGCAGACGGTGTTAGTCAATATCCCCTTTGCTGATATTGAAGCCCTTGTAGACTCTGCTATCCAGATGGAAGGAAAGATCAACCAAGCCAACGAGAACCGCAAGCGTCGCATGATGCATCATCCAGGAACCCATCAGACCCCAAAGTATCGCCCTAACCCATCTACCGGATTTGCCCCAAGAACAAACAGACCCCCGATGAACCGTCCTACCTATCCCAACCGTGGAAACCCTAGAACCGGAGGAAATCACAACAACCCCGACAACTCTAGCAATTTCAACCGTGCCCCACCCAAGTTCAACAACAACAATGCTGCCACCAACATCAACACTGCCCCGAGGACTGGAAGCAATGTTGTGCCTGTAGCAGCAAAGGACAAGTCGCAAGTGACTTGTTATGACTGTGGAAATAAGGGTCACTACTCCAACGAGTGCCCAAACAAGAAGAATGCTACAGCCCCCAATACCAATGCCCCAGCTCAGCAGCAGCGTCGTGTTCAGCCCGGAAGAAGGTTTTCCCCAGGGAATTCACTCAACCGCAATGGCCATCTTTTTCTCATGCATGCTAAAGAAGCCCAGGAAGCGCCAGACGTCGTGCTGGGTATGTTTTCTGTTAATTCAGTACTTGCAAGAGTGTTGTTTGATTCTGGTGCATCGCATTCATTTGTCACCGAAGAATTTGCATGCACTAGTAAAATTCAACCAACCAAATTGAAGCATGTGATGATTGTTCAAATTCCCGGATCAACCACCAGGGCTAGGCAAATTTGCAAAGCCGTCTCCATCCGAATCCATGGCATAGATTTTTATGCTAATCTGATAGTACTTGGAACTAAAGGTTTGGAAGTAGTACTAGGAATGGATTGGATGTCCAAACATAAAGGATTGATTGACTGTGCCAAGAAAGCCATAACCATGACCAGTACCGCCGGAATATCAGTCGAGCATATATTTGAAACCTTACCTCGTCAATTCAAGTGCAACCAGAGTTGTCGTGGCGATGGCACGGCAGATGCCATGGGTAGGCTAAAGGTTGGGGCCAATGGATGCTAGTGGGATCTGGGGAGGGAAGATGTAGTTGATTCTACACACAGAAAGCTAATGCAAAGATCTTTATTTCTCCTTCCTTGGGCTACAAGTGCTCCTTGAGCTGTATACAAGGAGAAAGAGAGAACTTTACCAGCCTAACGGTCCCAAGAATCAGTCAATCCCTCCATCAGGGTCCAAGTCTCCCCTTATAAAGGAGAGCCCTGGGTTCTTCTAGGGCTGACGTGGCAAGCATATTCGAGGAATATGCTTGTCCCAATATAGTAGTTCGGCGCTCCTCTTTCCCTGTCGCCCTTCTCACTGCGGTAAGATTCCAGAGGGCCCCTCCTGCGTGCCTCGGGCTCCAGAACTGTCACCTCCGTGACCTCCTTCTGCCCCTCTGTCGTTCTGCACATTTGTCTTTAGCTCTTGGCTCTGTGCAGATTCCGCGACTAGGGTTTGACTTTGGGCTTCTCCTTCTCCTGCAAGCTTCGTATCATTCGGCCCTTCCTCGCGTAACTCGGCTTGTCCTTCACCTGCATTAAGATCATTCGGGCCAACCCGGCCGACTTACGCCATATCTCGGTCGGGTAATGCCTTGCCATTACTACTGAGGTTCTGCCTTTTCCTATCTCGGCCGACCTTTACTAGACTCGGCCAGCTTAGGATATAACTCGGAAACTGGACGGGGAATAATCCTTTCTTCTTTCCCCGTCCTTACCCTATCCGGGGTTACCTCCCCAACATTAGTCCCCGAAGCTGATATGGTCCCGCCGATAACCTCGGCCGGGTCGTATCAGTTTCATGATACACATTATGCATTCTTTCCGAGTTATCTTCTGCCCGCTCGTGGTAATACCGTATTTACTAGTGCACGCCTCGTCCCACGTGTCATCCTCATCATTGTTTCTCTAGTTTTTTGTTCCTCTACAGTATTCTTGACAAGCTACGATTCTTGCGCCGCTGTCGCGCCGTTGCTGCGATGCCTCGTGCGCCGTTCTTGTTGGGGATCGTGAGCTCCTTGGTCAATCGTGTGGCCTTCGGTGTGGTTCCGCTCAGCGACGCGTGGTCGTGCTGCGCACACGATCCAACGCTAACCGCCACCCACGATCCCACTACCTTGCGGCTAGGTTATAAAGTGGGCGCGGCGCTGGGATTCACTTTCCCCTTCGTTTCGCTGCGCCCTTCTTCTTCCTTCGCGCCGCTCGCGCTCACGCTGCGTGCGTTCATCAGAACTTCTGACGGCGAGGACTCCGCCGCGTCGCTCCGTGTTCGCTAGCTTTGGCGTCGTCACCGGTGAGTTCTCTCCGGCTGCGTTGCCTAGGCCCTATCCTAGATTTCTCTGTCTTGATTTTGTATTCGTGCGGCGGTTTCTCTGCTCCTCCGCCGTCGTTCTCGTTCAAAATTGCGACGGGGCTTCGTGGCTCTAAACTTTCCTCCGCCACCCGTTCTTCCTCCGTCGATTTTTCCGGCGAACCCATGTCTAGCTCTTTTAGTGGTGCTCTGGTAGAGGATGACGATGCTGGCTCTGGGCCTGAGCGAGGCTCGTGGCAAGGTTCCTCCGTTACCCGCCGCGAGATCGAATGGCTTATCCGAACTCGGAGGATTCCTGCCGAGGTCTCCTGTCGCTTACCCGGCAGCGAGTCTTCTCCGGATATTAGGGAGGGCAAGTACGTAGTTTTTATGTCACATTTCGCACGCGGCTTTGGTCTCCCCCTTAGCGACTTCACGAGAGAGTTTCTCGACTACTTCGGCCTTCAGCCGCATCATCTTCCCGCAAATGCCATCGCTTCTCTTCGCTTTTATCTCGCCCGGAAGGATACTTCGCCTATGGACGTCGTACGCGTCTGGTCAAGTTCTTCCAGATTCGTTCTAACGTAGTCCTCGACAAGTCTCGCACCCTTCCGAGAAATCGCTTTTCGGTCGGGGCTTCCATTACACCTCGGAGGAAGTCCATATTCCCTCGTGTCACCGGGTTAGAATGGTGCAAGAAGTGGCACAAATCCTTCTTTTATGTCAAGAACAGAGGGGCGGAGGATAAGATTCGGCTTCCTGCCTTCTCCATTGGTCCGCCTTCCAAGGTAAATTGGACTTACAATCCGAGGAGGAGTCACGTCTTGGCCGAGCTTTTCGAGACTCGGCTCAAGGAGCTTATCCGGGCCGGGTTACGCGGCGAGGACTTGATGGCTACCTTCATCAGTAGCCGAATTTTCCCATTCCAGAAAAGGATGCACAAACTTTGCTACATGAGTGGTCCACTTGATCCCAACCGAGTCTCGACCGTCGAGATGGACAACTACCTCGTCTTCAAGCGTGTCCGAGCTATATTTAAGACGGAGATGCCTGAAGATTGGACTTGGGGATTGAAATCGTTTACCCGCGAGCATCCTCCTCCCGCAGTAAGTTTAACCATTAATGCTTTGATTTTCTATTGTTTTCATAGCTGTTTTTGCTAACCTTCCTTCTTTTTCGCCTCACAGAGGTTCGCAGAGCAAAAGGACGAGGATGCCGAGGTTTTGTCGCTTCCGTGGACTGCGGACCGGAATGCCCCAGACGTTGGGGAGCCGGACTCCGAAGAAGTCGTCCCTAAGTCGGATCCCGCTCCGGCCCGCGCTCGTGGCAAGACTTCGGTCCATGAGGAGGAAGGTGATTCGGACGAGGTCCAAGTTCTTGAGGTAGTTGCCGCAATGCATATTTCTTATGCATTTCCGGCTTCTACTTTCCCAGCTAATCCGGCCGATCAGGTTCACGATGCCGAGCCTATTGCTTCCCGGCCCCCAGTTACCTCGGGGAAATGCGGGGCTCCTGCTAGTGCCTCAGAGGCGGCCCCCAAGAAACGAATGAAGAAGTCTGCTCCGAATCCTCCCAGGCGCAAGACTATGCCTGGGGTCGCAGGGTAAGTTCATTTTTCTCGTATTTCTTGTTTCCCTCTTTCTGTTTTTCATCCTGAAACCCTTTTTTCTTTCTTATTTTCACAGTGCTCCGCTTTCCGTTAAGCCCGGAGGTCCTAGCATGACTAGCCGCCCGATTCGGCAGCCGTCTCCTCCGCCCGTTGAAGATACTAGGATTCCCAGTCCTGCTCATGCTGCGTCTCCTCCAGCTCCGCATCTGTCACCCCCTTGTCACGACAAGCTTTGATACTCGTGTCTCCGAGATTTCTACCGAACCCGTTGCCCCTCCATTGAATCCGAGCATATCCACCGAGCCTCTTTCTACCTCGGTAGCTCCTACAGTGACCCCAGCCGCAGCCGTGGTCGTTAATACCCCGGCGTCCTCTGCGCCTGTGATCCCTCCTGCTCCTAAAGGCACTGTTCCCATTGCCGAGGTATCAGCTTCTGCTGGTGCCTCCTCTACAGTAAGAAAAACTGTTGCCACCAAGGCTTCCACTTCCCAAAAAGGTCTTGCCGGCTCTTCTCAGCCGAGTATTGCCGACGTGCTGCGTAAAGGGATTGCTCCCGCCAAAGCCTCCGTTACTCCGGCCGCCGGTACCCAGCTTGCTCTTCATAAGAGCCCTGCTGCCTCGGTAATTACACAGCACGTCCGGGGTAAAGTCCTTACTCGGACGGGTGGGAAACGACCTCGGCTCGCTGGTGGAATATGCTCATAACTGGAATGCTGCTGATCAGCTCGAGGGCAATCCAATCAGTCAGCCGTTTCAACTTTCCGACATCAGCAGCCGTTTGGATGAAGCTGCCAAGATCATTCTGGATAGCAACAAGATGAACGAGGTAATTGCTGCTTCTCGGGGTTTTGACTGATTCTCCATATGCTATTATATATACATTAGTCCCCGAAACTTGCAAACGAGTAATTTATTATTCGCTTGGAAGTTTTTATAGTGCTCTACCTAACTCAACTTAATTTAGGGTTCGAGCCTATATCCGAGTAGATCTATCTTAAACTTTGCTTAAATTTTATCTAGCTGTTCTTTGAATGTCTAGCCACATAGGTCCAGGTTACGCTTTCGCTTGACTCGAATCTACTTTTGGCTTTGAATATCCAACCACCTAGATCTGGGTTAAGTTTTCACTTAACTTGGATCTGTTTTGGCTTTGAATATCCAGCCACCTAGATCTGGGTTGAGTTTTCGCTTAACTCGAATCTACTTTTGGCTTTGAATATCCCGCCACCTAGATCTGGGTTAAGTTTTCACTTAACTCGGATCCGTTTTGGCTTTGAATATCCAGCCACCTAGATCTAGGTTGAGTTTTCGCTTAACTCGGATCTGATTTGGCTTTGAATATCCAGCCACCTAGGTCCGGGTTAAGTTTTCGCTTAACTCGGATCTGTTTTGGCTCTGAATATCCAGCCATCTAGATCTGGGTTAAGTTTTCGCTTAACTCGGATCTGTTTTGGCTTTGAATGTCCACTCATCGTTTGTTCTATTGCTCAGGTTGCACATGACCGGTGGACTGCTGAATTTCAAAGACTGCTTTTCTCGCACAGGAAGTTGGAAGAAAAATATGAAAAAGTTCTTCCTGTGGTGAAAAAAGCAGGTAAGTCGACCATTTTCCTTGTCATCTCTGATATTGTCATTGTTTTGTATGCGGGATGCCGGCTTACTTTGTGGGTTAACAGGTAACATCAATAATCTCAACATTCGTCTTGAAAAGAAAGTCAAGAACTTGGAAGGTTAGTTTTCCATTTACCTCATACTTTTCCCTTTCTAAAACGTGCACTAGGTTTCTTTTGCTTTGTTTGGCTTTGGTAAAGCCGAGATACGAACCTTTGCAGCATCTCACCAAGATTGTGCGCCCATGCCTGATGTAATGCTGCATTTTTTAGAACAAAGCACTACCTACTCGGCACAGCTAAAGGAAAAGGATGATGAAATAGCTCGCCTAAGCGCCGAAGTGGAGGCCCTTAAGCTCTCTCAGAGGTCCGAATTAGAGAAGGTCGATCAGGAATTCTCTGAGGAGAAGAATCGGCTAGCTCTGGAGCTGCAGAAGAATAAAGAACTCCTCGAGGCTGCCGAACTAAAAATTTGTGGAATGAGCGAGGAAATCGCTTCTTTTGAGAAGAGCAAGATCATCTGGGCTAAAGACCTCCAGATAATGTTGAGTTATATTCATTGTAAGTTTCTTATCACAGCCGGATTATGTTTTTCTCTTTGTCTTTGTTGTCTCCTGACGCATTCGTGTTTTGCGCAGGTCATTTCCCAGAAGCTAAGCCTGTGAGCTCGAAAGCGGTTCTTCAGCTCGTGCGCGCCGAGGTGTCCCTGTTGAGATTGATTCGGAGTACTCGATGGAAGATTTCCTTGTCATTGCTGCCGCCGTTGGTCCGATGAAAATTATGGGCAGGGACTTGGTGCAGGCAGCTATCCGAGCCTACCATGTTCTCTGGCCGAATACCTCTGGGACTCCTAATATCAGCGAGGTCGAATTGCTGGTGAAAAGATTAATGGCGTCTGAAAAACAACTAAGTCTCTGGAGGGAATCAGCTGGGCGAGCTGGTGCTGATATGGCCCTCACCGTTATCATATCATGGTACGAAGACATTTCTCTTGATATCCTGAGGAATTTGCGCACAGGTTCCCGTTGGGTTGAGGACCCCACCTTTGTTGCTCTTCGGCAAGCTCGCGCCTTCCAGCTCATTGAGTATGCCGACGTGCACACCTGGAATGAAGGTCCGAGCTTTCTCCCGAACTCGGACGATGAGGTTGTGGTAGAAGATGCATCAGACAATAACTCGGCTGAACAGGGTGAAGGTGCAGACGATTTGGCTTCCTCTGGTGACTCCAGTTCGAGCTCGGACGGCAACGGTGATGTGCGATCCTCCTCCAAAGGTACTGGGCATTCAACTGCGCAAACTGATGCCCCTCAGCAGCCTCCAACTTCAGCCGAAGTCGTACCTGGGTCTGTGGAAAGCGAGGCAACCTCGGCCGAGGTTCCGCCTATCTCAGAGCATCCGGCTCCTAACACAACTATTGCCTCTCCAACGGAAAATCTTTAAGTTACTACTTGTCCCTGGTATGCCGGGCGTACGATGTCCGTGGAACACTTGTTTATTTCCTGTATGACCTGAATCTCCTTTTTGCCGCATATTCTGCGACATATAAGTTTGCGCTATTATAACTTTGTTTAAGTGGGTTTCCATCCAATTCTTGCTTTGGTAGCCTGCAATTTTTGTTGTTAGGATGTATCTTTGTCTTTGTTTTCGTGT
This sequence comes from Avena insularis, assembly GCA_023614405.1. Lineage (NCBI taxonomy): Eukaryota > Viridiplantae > Streptophyta > Magnoliopsida > Poales > Poaceae > Avena > Avena insularis. The sequence goes on along the minus strand of CM042697.1, from coordinate 301,473,483 downwards.
TTTAGTCGAGTAACTGGTGTGAGCTTCAACATCATACGGGTTGATCTGTTCTTATTACGAGTGCAAGTGTGATACCTTTTTGTATCAAAGATTGATGCCACTTTGAACAATATATGGCAGTCCCAGTGATCGCCTGTTCCGCTGAAGTCTAGTGTGTAAACTAAATTTCAGGAATAATATAAGACCACCGCCGAGGCGCTGCTCAGGGTGTCAAGTTTTGGTGCTCAACATAACACTGGGGTGGTATATGGTAGTTCTCTAGTCGCTGCTTTGAATACCGAGGTTTAGTACTTAAAACGAAATTTCATTAACATATAGCAGTCCCCGAGTCACTACTCTGGACGCCGAGGTTTAATACATAAGATGAAATTGAAATAACATATGGCAGTCCCCGAGTCACTGCTCTGGATGCCGAGGTTTTAATAGAGAACATGAAATTGAAATCACATATGGCGTCCCAGTCACCGCTTCCGGATGCTGAGGTTTAATACATCATTGGTCCTTGACCTTGAAATACTATGCTATGAGTAAAATGGACGAAGCAAGGCTACATTCCATGGTCGCTTGCTTTCTTCGCCACTTTATTCCGCCTTGTTCCTTCCGAGGGATTGAGCGTCGATTAGATAATAGGCATCGTTATGTAATGCTTTGCTCACGATGAATGGTCCCTCCCATCGAGGTGACAGCTTGTGCATGCCGGCCGTGCGTTGCACCAGTCGGAGGACTAAATCTCCTTCTTTGAATACCCTTGGATTCACCTTCTTGCTGTGATATCGTCGCAAGTTCTGCTGATAAATAGCTGATCGTGATAGTGCCGCCTTCCGGCTTCTTCTAGCAGTCTACTGATATCTTGCCGAGCTATTTCGTTTACCTCTGAGGTTGTATCTTGAGTAACTCTTCATGAAGTCATGTATTATGTCGGCTGGAAGCACGGCCTCTGCCCCGTATACCAGAAAGAATGGTGTATAGCCTGTTGATCTATTCGGAGTAGTCCTGAGGCTCCATAATACGGCTGGGAGTTCCTCAATCCAACATCCGGCCGACCTTTGTAGTGGTTCAACAAGTCGTGGTTTTATTCCTGACAATACTAGTCCATTAGACCTTTCCACTTGCCCATTAGATGCTGGGTGAGCCACAGAGGCAACATCTAGTCTTATGTGTTTCTCTCTGCAAAATCTGGCGAAGGCTCCTTCTACAAAATTTGTGCCATTATCTGTAATAATACTGTGCGGATACCCATATCTTAAAATAATATCTTTGAGAAATTTCATTGTGGGCCCATCGCATTTTTTTATTGGTTTCACTTCAATCCATTTTGTGAACTTGTCCACCATAACCAATATGTGGGTCATTCCCCCTCGGGCTGGCTTAAATGGTCCCACCATATCTAAGCCCCACACAGAAAATGGCCAAGTGATGGGTATCGTTTTTAACTCGGCCGATGGCATATGTATCTTGGTTGCATATCTCTGACAACCATTGCATTTTTCAACCAACTCTTTGGCTTCTTTCAACGTCGTCGGCCAATAAAATCCATGCCTGAATGCTTTGGCTACCAAGGCACGAGATGAGGCATGGTGTCCACACTCTCCTTGATGTATATCTAGGAGGATCTCTGCCTTCCGAACTCACACATTTCGCAATACGCCAGGACGCTTCTTTTATATAGCTCATTGTTTATGATCGTATAAGATTTCGCTCTCCTTACAGTTTGTCTTGCTAATACTTCATTGCTCGGTAACATCGCGTCTTTAAGGTAAGAGAATATGGGTTGCGCCCATAGCGGTGTGGTTTCTTCTGGTGTGGTCTCACTGTCTATTTCCATGTTTTCTGCCGACGTATCTACCTCGGCCTTCTCCATAATTGTGCTTACTTCTGCTGTCCTCCTCTTGGGGGGTTCCGAGTCATATTGTTGGTCTACTTCCATCGGCGCATTATCTTCTGCTGAATTTGCCGGAATAAAGATAGATTCGGATTCTGGTGACGGGATTATTGATGGTTTTCTGAGGTGTTCCAGGGTGATACCCGGGGGAATTGACTGCCGGGTTGATCCGAGTTTTGACAACGTGTCTGCGGCATCATTTTCTGCCCGAGGTACGTGGTGAAATTCACATCCTTCAAAGTACCCGCTGATCTTTTGCACATGAAATCTGTATAAAGCCATATTAGCATCTAACGCATCCCAATTGCCTGAGACTTGCTGTACTACTAGATCCGAGTCCCCATAGCATAAGATTCGGCGTATGCCAATCTCTTTTGCTACTTTCAATCCATGGACCAGTGCTTCATATTTGGCTACGTTGTTGGATGTGGCAAAATGTATTTGTAGCACATATTTCAGCTGATCTCTTTTAGGCGAGGTTAACACTATTCCTGCCCCCAAACCATTTCTTAGTTTGGAATCATCGAAATGCATTGTCCAGTAATTTGGATATGGTAATGGGGGCTCATACTGCACTTCGGCCCAGTCTACGAAGAAGTCGGCGACTGCTTGAGATTTGATTGCATATCTCCTATCAAATCGTGGAGCGTATGGTGACAACTCGATTGCCCATTTTGCTATTCGGCCACTTGCATCTTTGTTGCTCAATATGTCGGTTATGGGCGCTTCACAGATCACTCTGATGGGATGCTCTTCGAAGTAATGTTTAAGCTTTTTTGCCAACATATATACTCCATAAGCCATCTTCTGATAATGTGGGTAATTCTGCTTTGAAGCGGATAATACCTCGCTTAAATAATATACCGGCCTTTGTACGGACTTATCATCTTCAAGTCGTTCTACTACGACTACAGCACTCACTACTCTGTTGGTAGCCGCTATATAGAGTAACATAGGCTCTTTTGATAATGGAGAAGCCAAAACGGGTGCTGTGACTAACATTTTTTTCAACTCATGAAATGCGTTGTCCGCTTGCAGGGTCCAAATGAATTTATCTGATTTCTTCATCAGTTGATATAGTGGTAGCGCCTTTTCTCCCAGCCTACATACAAACCGGCTGAGCGAGGCTAGACAACCTGTGAATTTTTGTACATCATTTAAGCATCTCGGCAATTCCATTCTTTCTACTGCTTTTATCTTTGTTGGGTTGGCCTCTATACCTCGGCTAGATACAAGAAAACCGAGTAATTTTCCTGCCGGCACGCCAAACGTGCACTTTTCCGGATTAAGTTTCATTCGGAACCTTCTCAAGTTCACGAAAGTTTGCCGTATATCTTCCAGTAAGGTTTTTCTTTCCTTGGTTTTGATGACCACATCATCTACATATACTTGTACATTTTTTCCTATCTGATCGTGTAGACATTTTTGCATGCATCTCTGATATGTTGCCCCTGCGTTTCGCAGTCGAATGGCATTGTGCGATAGCAATAAGCCCCTGACGGGTAATAAACGCAGCCTTTATTTGATCGGCCGGATTTAACGGTATCCGTGGAAACCAGAATACGTGGTTCTACAAATGACAATAACTCACAACCAGCGGTCGAATCAATGACTTGGTCTATTCTAGGTAATGGAAAAGGATCTTTTGGACACGCCTTTGTTCAGGTTCGTAATCGATGCACATTCGCCATACAATGGCTACATTGGGATCATCTTTCTTCTTTTCTACTAGCACCGGATTCGACAACCAATCCGGATACAAGACCTCCATGATGAACCCGCCGCGAGGAGCCGAGCTATTTCATCCTATTATCTTTCTCCGCTCTTCGAAGCGGCGGAGAGGTTGCTTCACCGGCCTTGCTCCTGGCCTTACATTCAAAGAGTGCTCAGCCAACTCCCTCGGAACACCTTGCAGATCCTGAGTTGACCATGCAAATATGTCCCGATTGTCACAGAGGAAGTTGGTGAGCTCGCTTTCCTATTTAGCGTCCATGCCTGCACCAATAGTAACAGTACGCTCCGGGAACTGCTCATCTATTTGAAACTTCTTCGTTTCTTTAGTCGCCTGAAAAGAGACACTGCCATGCGGGTTGGCTAGTGCCGGCATGTTCAGCTGTGCCGACTGAGCGAGGGCTGCTACCTCCTGAATCCTTCTTTTTTCTCTTGCTATAACCAATGATTCGGTGAAATTTGACCAGGCTGATGCACACTCCATTGATTTCTTGTAATCCCCTGTTATAGTTATCACTCCTTGTGGTCCGGGTAGCTTCATTTTCAGATAACTTATATGACAGCTGCCCATGAATTTGGCCAACGCTGGTCATCCGAGTATAGCATGATAACAGCTCTCTAGATCCACCACTTCATACTCTAAATTCTCTGCTCTGCAGTTATCTCTTGTGCCGAATAACACATCCACTCGGACCTTACCAATGGGTTCACATGAAAGCCCTGGCACTATCCCATGGAAAGTGGTCCTCGTGGATTGCAACATGTTCTGCGATATTCCGAGTTTATGCATGGTATCTTTGTACATGATATTGATACTACTTCCATTGTCTATGAGTACCTTTGAGAATTTGACATTGATGCTCGGTCCAACAAATGTCGGATCCAGCACGAGTGCATATGATCCGGGATTCGGCATTATCTTGGGATGATCCTTTATGCTCCAAGTTATCTCCTGATCCGACCAAGGCACATATCTTGGTACTGCCGGCATTACTGCATTTACTTCCATATGCCGGCGCTGCACACTTTGCTTGTCTTGTTGTTCAGTTGTGAACACGCAATAGGACTGATGATGTTCTCTGTAATCATTGCGTCCAGTATTCGCCGGATTTGTTCTTCCATCCTGGACTTGGTTCATCACTTGATGCACCGCGTCTCTCCGATCCGAGTTATCGCACTGGGAGGGGCGGTAACATCAGTTGCTGTGCATTTGCTCCAGTCAACTGTGGTTGATGCTGCTGATGTACTTGATGGGGTGCCTGAACTCCTGCGGGGTTCCCCATTGCATTTTTCATCCATGCACATTGGCGGGTCGTATGGTTGGCTGGCCTGGATGGGTTTGACGTGTGAAATTTGCACGGCTGATCTAACATGGATTCGAACGTGTACTTCGGCCTCTCCTGCCACTGTTTCTTTTGTTCGGGGGTCCACTGCCTTTTTCCTTCATTCCTTGGTGTCCACTGCTGAGGACCATTCTTTTGCCGTTGAGTTGCTCCGTGACTCGGCTGATCTTGCGCTACTGCCGCCACTTGGGCCGAATTATATCTATAATCCGGCCTTTCCTCTCTTCTTCTTCCTCTGAAATCACCGCTACTGGATGACCCGCCAAATCTCTTGCATAATGGTCCGTTGCTCGCGGTGATCCGCCGACATTAATTCTGGTTGCCGGGTCTCCTAACGCCAGAGAGTCCGCTATTCTGATAGTTTCTGCCAGTGTGGTCGGCATATCTCTTTGCAGACGTTGCCACAATACGCTGCCATAACGGCATCCTTGCGCGAACCAAGCTATTGCTTGCGATTCTATAACTCCTTCACATGAGTTTCTCAGGTTGCACCACCGAGTTAAAAATTCTCTATCTATTTCATTCGGCCTCTGCTTACACATGGCTAACTGTTGTGGCCTGTTTGGCCTCTTGTACGTGCTGGTAAAGTTGCTGACAAACATCTCCTCAAAATCCAGCCAACAGTTGATACTGCCCGCTGGTAGATTATTCAGCCACACCCTAGCTGGTCCTTCCAGCATTTGTGGGACGACTGCATCGCCCATCGTAAGTTTCCACCCGCTATTTTCACAAAGAAGGCATAGTCAATTAACCATCTTGTGGTTTGGTACTCCCATTATATGTTTCGTGCCTTGCCGCCTGAAAGTTCGGCACAGGCGGTTCGCCCATGATCCGTGGTCCAAAGCATGTCGGCCCTGGTGGACCCTGTTCTTCCAACAACTCGGACCTGTATAGCCGGTCCAGCTTCACTCTTGCATCATTTGATGGCAAATCTCTGTACAGAACTCTGTCCTGTATTCCATAGTGATTGTTTCCGCCATGGATCACATATTCCATCTCAGAATAACCATCATTGTATCTTTCATTAATTTGATTGTGGCGAGCTGGCCTTGTTTCTCTTTCCTGCTGGGGTTCATGCCTTGGTTGCGGGTTGAGTGGCAATTCTCTCCTTACTTCGATCGGGGTATTGTTCTCCTGATTGCCTCTCGCGGGTTCTCTTCTGCCGAGATCTCCGTTGCCTCGGCTTCCGACGTCTTTCTCAACACGGCCGTGGTTCCTCTCCCCACTGTTACCTCGGCTTGCATTGCCTCTGTTCTCATTTGCCTTTCCGCCATTGGATCATATGGAACAATTTGCTTGTTCCTCTTCCCGAGGTTACTGCTTTGTCCTTCGTGCATTATTTCCGGTGAAGATGTCGCCGCCACGGACAAGCAAGGTGTGCCGCCTGCCGAGTGAACCATTCGAGGCCCCGCCTCCGGTTTGCTCGAGCATTTCGCTTGCTGGTTCGCGATGCGCACCAGCTCGTTCACTCTTTCTTGTTGTTTCTGCCGGGCCTCGCCGGTCAACCCCTCTAACTCTAATGCTGCGGCATTTGCCGCTCTTAGGTTTTTTGCCGGGGTACTGTACCTCGGCAAACCCAAATCCACTGATTCTGCTTTATGAGCATCATGCTCTTTGTTGATATCATCCATGAGGTTTTTCCCTCTCAATCTTAATTGCCCACCCGCTCGGTGCGACGCTGCTTATTAGCTTTGGCATATTCTCGCAGGTCCTGTTTAAGGACTCCCAAGGCCGACACCTTTTGGCCTCTACCAAGACCTTTTGCCTGGTTTCCTCCAACTCTGCCTGAGCATTTGCCGGATCAAGTATTGGCGCTACAGGCGTAGTCAAGTTTTCTATGGTCGCCTGAAGAATGTTCTCTGGCCTTTCCAGAGGTGGCCCTCTTACTCTTGGTGCCTTTGGGGTGGTGTCCTGCACCTCGGTCGGGTTGGTCGCTGGCGGGATTACCTCGGTGGGTAGTGGTGCGGTCTGCCTAGGTGCGCCCTGTATAGCGGTGGCGGGTTCTCTGCTTGACCCAGCAGCTGCTGCTCCAGTTTGCACTCCGGCCGCGACCATCACCTCGACGCTGCCTGCAGGATGTGCTCTGGGCGGACGGCTCGCAGCGTTAAGAGGTGGCTCTCCTGCAACAACAACTTGGTGAGGATAAACACTGGAGATGTCGATGCCGACGTAGACCTTGTGCCCGCCCAGGCTGATGACGACACCATTACGCGGGGGAGTTTTCCCCCTGAAGCTCCCTGCATTGTCGCTGACATAGTCACAGAGACCAAATCTCTGGACCAAGCCAGAAACAACGCGCTCGCCAGTCTTGATGAAGTTTCCCGTCCGGATCATAACTCCAGCTAGCACCGCTACTGGCCCCACGGTGGGCGCCAACTGTCGTGGCGATGGCACGGCAGATGCCATGGGTAGGCTAAAGGTTGGGGCCAATGGATGCTAGTGGGATCTAGGGAGGGAAGATGTAGTTGATTCTACACACAAAAAGCTAATGCAAAGATCTTTATTTCTCCTTCCTTGGGCTACAAGTGCTCCTTGAGCTGTATACAAGGAGAAAGAGAGAACTTTACCAGCCTAACGGTCCCAAGAATCAGTCAATCCCTCCATCAGGGTCCAAGTCTCCCCTTATAAAGGAGAGCCCTGGGTTCTTCTAGGGCTGACGTGGAAAGCATATTCGAGGAATATGCTTGTCCCAATATAGTAGTTCGGCGCTCCTCTTTCCCTGTCGCCCTTCTCACTGCGGTAAGATTCCAGAGGGCCCCTCCTGCGTGCCTCGGGCTCCAGAACTGTCACCTCCGTGACCTCCTTCTGCCCCTCTGTCGTTCTGCACATTTGTCTTTAGCTCTTGGCTCTGCGCAGATTCCGCGACTAGGGTTTGACTTTGGGCTTCTCCTTCTCCTGCAAGCTTCATATCATTCGGCCCTTCCTCGCGTAACTCGGCCTGTCCTTCACCTGCATTAAGATCATTCGGGCCAACCCGGCCGACTTACGCCATATCTCGGCCGGGTAATGCCTTGCCATTACTACTGAGGTTCTTTCTTTTCCTATCTCGGCCGACCTTTACTAGACTCGGCCAGCTTAGGATATAACTCGGAAACTGGACGGGGAATAATCCTTTCTTCTTTCCCCGTCCTTACCCTATCTGGGGTTACCTCCCCAACAAGAGTATAGCCCAACCTACCATTGACCAAGTCCGGATAGTCTGTGAATACCCAGATATATTTCCAGATGTTTTGCCCGGTATGCCCCTAGATCGGGATATCGAGTTTATCATCAAACTAATCCCCGGAACAAGACCCATAGCCCAGAGACCCTATAGTATGAACCCGTCGGAGCTAGAAGAACTGAAGAAGCAACTGGATGCCATGCTGGAAATTGGATTGATTCAACCAAGTGCGTCACCATGGAGATCACCTGTATTGTTTGTAGACAAGAAGGATGGAGGTAATCGTTTGTGTACGGATTATCGGAAGTTGAATGATGTCACTATCAAGAACAAGTACCCCTTGCCCAAGATAGAAGATTTGTTTGATCAGTTGACCGGTGCCAAAGTGTTTTCTAACATTGATCTTAGAACTGGTTATCATCAACTCAAGATTCGTGCAGAGGATATTCCAAAGACTGCCTTTACCACCAGATATTGATTATATGAGTATACAGTCATGTCTTTTGGATTAACCAATGCCCCCGCTTATTTCATGAACCTCACGAATAAGATTTTTATGGACTTCCTGGATAAGTTTGTCGTTGTTTTCATCGATGACATTCTGATTTATTCCAAATCAGAAGAAGAACATGAGCTACACCTAAGGACCATTCTTGGAACCCTTAGAGAGCATCAGTTGTATGCCAAGTTTAGCAAATGTGAATTCTGGTTATAGGAGGTAGGATTCCTCGGTCATATTGTATCAGCCGGAGGAATTGCCGTTGACCCTGCCAAAGTGAAAGATGTAAAAGATTGGCAAGCTCCAACCACTCAAACCCAAGTTCGTGCATTTCTTGGATTGGCGGGATACTACCGCAAATTCGTAGAAGGATTCTCGAGTATCGCCAGACCTATGACCCAATTGCTGAAGAAGGACAAGAAGTTTGAATGGACCGACAAGTGTGAAGCGAGTTTTCAAGAACTCAAGAGGAGATTGATTTCAGCCCCAATCTTGATCATGCCGGATATCACGAAGCCCTTCGATGTGTATTGGGACGCATCCAAGATTGGTCTCGGATGTGTGCTAATGCAAGAAGGCAATGTTATATCTTATCTATCCCGACAACTGAAGAAACATGAGCAAAATTATCCAACCCATGACCTCGAACTCGCAGCCGTAGTTCTAGTTCCGAAGACATGGAGACATTACCTGATGGGAAACCGTTGTGAGATTTATTCGGATCACAAGAGCCTGAAGTATATATTCACTCAGAAGGAGCTGAATATGAGACAGAGGAGATGGATTGAGCTAATCAAGGATTACGACCTGGACATTCACTATCACCCTGGTAAAGCCAATGTGGTAGCAGATGCCCTTAGCAAATTGCCGTGCCGCTTGAACTCCATGATTTTGAAGGAGCAACCAAGCATGCACAAGGAAATGGAAGATTTTCGAATAGAATTAGTGAGTGAAGGATTTTTGGCTAGCATAGAACTTCAACCCACTTTGATCAGCCAGATCAAAGAGGCGCAGAAACGAAATGCTAGTATCGACGGAATCAAGCATCGTATCGGTACAGGCAAAGTACCCAGATTTACCGAAGACGAAGAAGGAGTTCTGTGGCACAAAGGACGCCTTTGTGTACCAGCAGATTCTGAGTTGAAAGAAGTGATTCTCAAGGAAGCTCATGATACTCTTTATTCTATCCACCCCGGAGGAACGAAGATGTATCAGGATTTGAAAGAGCAATTTTGGTGGCATAAGATGAAGAGAGAAATCGGAAGCTATATCGCCAAGTGTGATATATGTCAGCGAGTCAAGACAGGACATCAAAGACCCGCTGGATTGCTGCAACCCTTGCAGATTCCGGAATGGAAATGGGATTCAGTTGGAATGGACTTTATCACTGGACTGCCTACTTCTAGTAGGGGAAATGACTCTATCTGGGTCATAGTGGACAGATTGTCCAAAGTCGCCCATTTCTTGCCCGTCAAGACCACATATCAGAGTTCGAAGCTAGCAGAGTTGTACATCGCTAGAATAGTTAGTTTGCATGGAGTCCCCAAGAACATCGTATCGGATCGAGGAACTTAGTTTACCTCGAGATTCTGGAAGAAAGTTCAAGAAGGTTTAGGAACCCGCCTAGATTTCAGTACCGCGTATCACCCTCAGACAGATGGACAAACGGAGCGAGTAAATCAAATACTCGAAGATATGCTGAGAGCATGTGTGTTAGAATATGGATCCAAGTGGGAAGACTATCTGCCGTTTGCAGAATTTTCATACAACAACAGTTATCAGGCTAGTTTGCAAATGGCCCCATTTGAATTTATGTACGAAAGAAAGTGTCGCACCCCTTTGAACTGGTCGGAAGTAGGAGAGAGTCAGATTTTCGGACCCGACATCCTACGAGAAGTAGAAGAGAAAGTTCACAAGATTCGTGAGCACCTCAAGACTGCCCAATCCAGACAGAAGAGTTACGCCGACAAGAGACGTCGAGAACTCGCCTTCAACATAGGAGATTTTGTTTATCTGAAAGTGTCACCATTGAAGGGAATGCAGCATTTCCAACTCAAAGGAAAGTTAGCCCCCAGATATATCGGACCTTTTAAGATTTTGAACCGTCGAGGAGAAGTATCATATCAATTGGAACTACCCGGAGAGATGTCAGCAATGCACAATGTGTTCCATATCTCGTTACTTCGCAAGTGTCTCGAAGTCCCAGAGAAGACCAAAGTGTTCAAGAACATCGACCATCGGACCATAGAGATCAACGATGACCTGACCTATCCCGAAGTACCCATCCGTATTTTGGAAGAAGCTTTCAGAACTAGCCGAACCCGAAGCATCAAGTTTCTCAAGATTCAGTGGAGCAACCACACAGAAGAGGAAGCTACCTGGGAGCGCGAAGATCACATCAGGACGGAGTTTCCCGATCTCTTCAAATCCTATGTAATCTTTTTCAAATATCGGGATGAGATTTTGTTTAAGGGGGGAAGGTTTGTAACATCCCAAAAATACTAAACTTGGATCATCAAACTCTAATCATCAAAATTAAGGTTAACAAAAACTTTTCTAATTAAAATTATGAAAGCATGCATATGTGTATGCATCCTAATTTGGATTCTTTTGAACCACCTTGTTTGTGTGTTCCTTTGCTTGTAAATGGATGCTTAGGTGAAATAAACATCATCTAAACATTTCCCACACTTTTCCCAAAGACAAGTAAATCAAAACAAATAAAATAAGGGAATGGTCATTTTGACCAATTTAACTCCCATGCCTACTTTGGCTGTCTCAAACTTTTAGAACTTAACAGAAACTTGTTTGGATGTTTACACCCCTTGATAGTACTCATAACAAAGTATCAAGGCCCACTTTGAGATCATCCAGAAACTTTCATGCATAGTTTAAAGGACAGTTCAAAATTGAATCTTTATCATATGGGAAGATCCCACTTTTTCAAAAACCACTCAAACAAGCTCAACTTTCAAAACCCAAGCATTTGCAGACTCACCAGCACCAACCTAGCACACCCACCAAAAATATTTTCAAAATTCAAAACTTGAGTTCTCGCGGCCATTTCATCAAACACCTTGCAGATTCAAATCTAACAAAATCAAAACACTATAGTGTGCAGTGTTTTGAGCCTAACTGGTTCCCTCTCTAGCTCACAATAGCCTCAGTAGATCATCTAACGAACTTAACTAATCACTAGCACCACTATGAGCTCGCCAATGCCATCAATGGTGAACAACCGAAGCACACCATGCCACCCTAGTGTAGACAACAAGCTAGGAAAGAAACTAGCCGTGCCAACCTTGTCTGGGAGATCACCCATGCCTCACTTCCCCCTCTCGACCAGCCCTGCCTCGAAGACATCGACAAGAGCACCCAGGAACGCCGCGCCCGTGCCTCTGTCAACCATGCCGAGCGTGCGCCAGAGCGCCACCCTCGACACACGCCCACAGACCGGCCGCCGCCCTCGCCGCGTGCATACACGATCGCCACCGACCCAGGAGACCGCTAGACATCCCCGTTCGCCGCCCCATGCCTCACAGCCACCGCTCGCCGAAGACGGGCGCTTTCACCCAGAGAGCATCACGTTTCCACCAAACCGCACCGCCCCTACGTGCGCATTAAAGTCGTAGAGCATCGCCAGGAGACCACCAAGCGATCGCCACCGCCGGCCATGCCTCTAGCCGCCCGTAGCCATGTCGCCACCGTCGCCTGCCCATGTCGTTCGGTCTCGTCGTCGCGACTATAAATAGAGGCCACCCCCGCTCGAATTCTTCACACCATTCCACTCCTATCTCACCCAGAACCACCCAACCTCAGTCCCAGAGCAAGGCGAGCAGCGCATCGCCGGAATCGCGCCGGAGCAGGCCGCCTCTGGAGAAGAAGGGCGCCATCAATTTCGTCCACCCCAGGAGCTGCCGCGACCACTCCTGAGTTCGCCGTCGTCGACTTGCTGCTCGCCTCGCCGACCGCTTTGCACTCGGTGAGCCCCCAACGACCCCCACTGGCCGCGCTAGGTTTCTGTATCGCCGGCGTTGCCCAACGTCGACGATGACCCTCAGTCGTTGGATTAGAACCAGATCGAACGCACCACATCGCCCCATGCCGTTTCGCACCCCCTGTCTCACTGACGCGTGGGGACAGCCACTTAAATAGCCCACGGAAGCGCTGCGCTTAGCAAGCCGGCCCAGTATCACTTCCCGCGCAACCCAGTTATTTGAATTAAACCTTTTCCATTTTATTTCAAACACACTTCTGTACCCAGTTTCAAAAATCAACCCAGATCGATTCAGTGCAACAAATTGAATGAAACCAATTTTGTTAGAAAGGTCTGGGAATGCTGAATCCAAGCCCGTTGGATTCAAGTCATTTGGATCTGTAGATCAACCTTGGCAAAAATAACAAGGCAGAAGCTTTTCTGCATTCAAACATTTTTCAAATTAAAACCATAATAGCTTTTGAGTTGATTCCAACTCTCAAAAATCACATTTAATCATACCTTTCAGAATATATAAAAATATATAGGTTTACTTACAGAAATAATGACCAAGTAATAAAAGAATGCCACATAGGCATTTCTAGCCACTTTAATTAATTAAAATAAAAGGGTAAAACCTTATTAAATTGTGACACCACTTTAAATCACTTTCCCATGGACTAAAGTATGTGGTGATGACATGTGTCAACATGATCCCATGTTTGGTTTGGAGAATATTAAATCTTAAGTAGTTTTTCAATGAGTAGAAATTACTTTTCTAAAAATAAAAGGAATTAAACCAACCTTTAATCTTGTAATGTTAGTGATGATGCTAGATCATCTATAGGACCCTTTTTGGTGATGATTGCAAGTAGTTAAGTATTGTTTGGTGATTGGGTACATCGTATTTATTTATAGACGCTAGTACCGACCAAGGATACGAGGAGGAAGGAGGATACTACGAAGAAGAAGCCGAGGAGAACTTCAACCACTGCTCTGCACAAGGCAAGCTAACACTTGCAAGATACTTTACCTATACAAGCCTAATACTAATAGTGAATGTGCAAGGTAACCCTTGCAACATATTCCACTGATGCAAACAAACCCTTACTTGTTACCATACCAACTATATGCCTTAAGCATATGTGATCATACCCACTTGATAACCCAATCCTAGTTTCATTTGCAAGCTTTCTATTTTATTTCATTATCAAAGCTACTTCCTTAGAGAGTACTCAAGTGACTTGTAGATTCTATAAAGATATATTTGAAGGTTGCATAAAGAGCATAAAATTTGGCCTAAGCTAGAAACCTTGATACCATCCTAAGATATAAGGTTGTACTTAGTTGAAACTCCACTAGCTTACCACCCCTCATTAGTACTTACCCCCACTTGTAGATGCAAGTGCTAAGCATAAAACTTGACCAACTGTAGATGGGAATACTTGGTGAAAATGGTTATGAAAACCTTAGAATGATGGATCATTCTACTGAGATGTTTTGACATGTGTTTCTGAACACCGGATGATTTTGGTGATGAAAATGTTGAGGCATGAGCCTTCGCCCTTTATAAAATTGATGGTTGTCTGTATGCGATACCATTCCAATTTTATCTTACAACCACAATACCCGAAGATTGGGTAAGGCTTGACTGGAAACTTATATACCTTAGTATTAGTTCCCTCACAGCCAAGGTCTGAGCTGAGGCTACCTTGTGAAGATTGTCCACCTGTGCAGTACCCAAGATGACAGTTGGTCATGGTTGGGAGGCCAAACTCACAGGAGAGGTGCTTATACTAGGGCGTGTAATTGAAAGGTTAGGATTGATTATCCGCACAATCGAGTATGGTGAATTGGATTTGTTCTGACGGATGTATCGAATGTTGTGGTGAAAGTGTAAAATCTGCAGAGTCTCAAACTATTGAATAGTCAGCGTCATGATTATGGACAGTTGGAGTGGCCATACTGTTCCCCCATCAGACTTTTCAAAATGACTTGTGAAATGAATTGAACAGGGTTGTGCTACGATATACAACTTCCCACTTAGGTGTTATAAACCTCAACTAGCTCTCTTGCTTCTGAGCCTAGTAGAGATAAATCTGGCTTTTTGCAAAACAACCCTAGAGCCTAGTGTCCTATTATCCAAAAACCCTTTTTCTTGTTAGTATTAGTTTGCGAGTACTTAAAGAGTACTCATGGCTTTATCCCTGGCTATTCCCGTTGCCAGACTATGAAGAGGAGTACCTAGAGGATGGACCCCAGGAAGGTTACGACAACTAGGATCATCTCTCATCGTCAGCATTGCCTGTGACCCTGAAGATGGAGCTTCGCCTATGCTACCGTTATTATTACGTATTCGGCTGCTTGTGTTGTATTAAGAACGGGATCATGAGATCCTTATTTGTGTAAAACCTTATGTATGGTTTGTAATGGATGATGTACTGTGGTATCCAATTATGTTATGTCTCGCAAAAATGGTAATCCTAGGATTGCGATGTATGGCATAACAGGCATCTGGGATTAAAAATCTGGGTGTTGACAGTGGGCGTCCCACTACATGAACGTAAAGCCTGGTATTCCATGGTTTATCTCAATAGACGCCTCCGGTTGCCGATCAACAGGAGAAACATGTTGGATTCGTCTTTAGCCCTGGCACACTCCAAAAGGCGGCCGTTGAGCACTTAGCATCCCCAGTGGAGGAGCCTGCTCAGAAGACGAAGAAGCACATGAAGAGAGGTAAGAAAGCCGAGAGCCAACCTCCTCTAAAGAGGATCCAGGCTAAGGATGACGTCGTACCAGCCCGCGAGGATGGCTTGCCGAGGATACATATAGCCAGTGAAGCGATACTGACTCCGGAGCTGCTTCGCCTTGCTGGTGGACATATGCTCGCTTTGAGTGATAGTATCAAGACACTAGAGGGCATTCTTCTTAAAGACAAAGATCCAAATTACCCGGTTTTCACTGTCAAGGTGCCATCAGACATGGACTTCGTCCATGAAGCCCCCGCGAACGTGTTCTTCATAGCGTACGAGGACATCTTCAAGCCGTTTCTCTCGAAACGGCTGGACTATAACATGGTCCGCCTATTCGCGCTCAATCTGGTGATGAAGACCAAGAGAGAGCAAACCCCCTACATTGTGATAGTGGATCCCTACTACATGCGTGATAGCCAGTTGAGGGAAGGATCAGAGACGCGTGCCAAGGCAACGGCGTATCTCGAGAAGTTCATGGTGGACCACAAGAGGATGAACACGCTTCTTTTGCCTTTCTTTCCCGAGTAAGTACACACACCCCCTAGCATTGGTAACTTAGGCTTTCTTATAGCTTTCTTCCTTTGCCCTTTTCCAACATCCCGTTTCAATCGTGTTGTGCAGAGACAAATACTGCACACTCATCGTCATTTGCACAAAGTACTCGATAGCATCGTATTTCGACTCGGCGAGTCAGAAGAAGAAGAAGGACTTCACCAAAATAAGGGGTGTTTTTAATGAGGCTCTCGAGGGCTACGCTAAAAGGGATGCCCCTTCGTCAACAAGGGGGAATGTATCAAGGATGACAAGTACGTGTTCAAGCACGTGCTCGAGTTCCCCTGTGTCAAGGAGCTGGCTACTGGCGGCGCCAAGGAGGCATTCTACGCCATGCATCACCTTAAAGGGTTTGTCCGGGATTGCCAGAACCTAACTCTGCCATCTAGTTTCCGAGCATGGGCCGAAAATTTGGCGCGAAGGGACGATGATGATCTTAGAGAAGACTTCCATCGCATCTAGGTTAAGTTGTCGGAAATCATCGTGGAAGATGTCAACACAAGGGGAGGGGTCCTAAAACACAACGGAGGGTTGACTAAGAGGGAGATTGAAAATATTCTTTGTCAACAGGGTGACAACAGGACGTGGATGATGAAGGATGGCTATCTACCATTCCCGAAGCCGAGCATTAGCAGTTCTCAATATTGATCGATGTGTGCGCCCAGAATTATCATAGATGTCTGTGTGTAGTGTTGTGTCACAAACTATATACTACCATGGTCGTATGTTGTAAACTTCACTATTGTGGTCGTTGTCATCGAAGTTCTATGATTATGATCGATGTGCCATCTTCTATGTTTACTGATCTTTTGCTTTAGTTTATGTGAATATATATGCATGTGAACCAATTTAGTTCTTTATGTTGCATGATTTACTAATATGCCTTATCTATAGAGATGACGAAGTGTTACGTGGTGTACAAGGGTTGGGTTCCAGGAGTCTA
The DNA here is from genome assembly GCA_023614405.1 of Avena insularis. NCBI lineage: Eukaryota > Viridiplantae > Streptophyta > Magnoliopsida > Poales > Poaceae > Avena > Avena insularis. The sequence continues at coordinate 301,456,641 of CM042697.1, read as the reverse complement.
TGATGAGTGGGAGGACTGTCAGAAACAGGTGAACAAGTTTAGTGGCAACAGCTACAAAGGATATGCAACTCAAGAGGAGGCGGTAGCCAAGTGGAGGAACCACCTGTGGAAGGAGAACCGGATGAAGATATTTCTAGTGCTCTTGCTCTTGCTCACTGTCATCACAGTTGTATTTTGTTTGATTCTGGTGTAGGCGATGAATACTTCATTTGTAATGTGATGAGATGGTGAACTTTGTAACAAACACTTGTATAAATATTCGCCACCTTTGACTTGTATTGTAATATGATGACCACTTGTTTATCTCGTTCGGGCTCTAAGTAGTGTGATGGCACTATATTTGTGTTTGTATTATATTTGTTTTCATATACTAATTCAAATACACTGTTTCTATATAATACTGTATATTTGGACAAGTTTCGATTTTTTAATACCTGATATTCAAACCAGTGGCGCATCGTTTTTACCTTCTGTGGCGCATATCACTTCAGTGGCGCATTTTCCAGAATGCGCCACTGAACAGAGTCCTGTGGCGCATTATCCAAAATGCGCCATAGAAGTATCATGACTTTTGTGGCGCATTTTGGAATGTGCCATAGAAGTTTTCATCAGTGGCGACATAACAGTGGCGTCCCTGCCATGCGCCACAGAAGCCCAATATAGATGCGCCACTGATGAAGGATTTCCTAGTAGTGAACCCCATATTCATAACATGTGTACACATCATTGGTTTGACATCTCCATGTTTATGACTTGCGAAACATAGTCATCAACCAATCGATGTGCTAGTACAATATTCACATGTGTCCTCACATGAACTCCGACTAGGGACAACTATTAAATAACCATACAAGTAAAGAGTTTGACAAACAATTCACATAATTGCCAATCAATACAAGTTGCTTGATATGGATATTCAACGAACATTACAATAACTCATGGATACATAAGAAATATAATCATCTCTATGATTGCCTCTAGGGCATATTTCCTTCACCTTTCGGGCAGGCTAAAACTCTGATGAGTTCCCAAAGACTCTATGACCTGGTGATGCCCGGGCAAGTACCCTTTAAATGGACTATACCCCTAAACACCATTCATAGATAATCTAGACACCAAAAGTGTGGACGTAAGGGTGCCCACCCATATGTTGGATCCGCACAAGGAATCACAACGTCACGTTAAGGTCGTCTTGCCTCCATACGAGATAAAAAGGATACAACTGACTCCTCCGTCCCATTCCAAATCTAATGGTTAACGCGTGATATACGGCGCTAGAATCACTACTGTCATGGGTTATTAATCCCTAAATGATCATCATTGTTGCAAGTAGAAACCTAAATTCTATTGCTCCATTATATCACCACTTAGGATCATACCTAAGATTTCTTTATTTTGAGAAAATATATTTTATTTCTCTGGAGTATAGATGATAACACACAATTTGCAAATACTTTGATAAAGACTCTTCAAAGGACATGAGCAAGTGTCAACACTCGGATTTTTCAATCCTAGATGCCTGTTATGCCATACATCGCAATCCCAGGATTACCATTTTTGCGAGACATAACAGAATTGGATACCATAGTACTTCATCCATTACAATGATACATAAGTTCGTACACAAATAGGGATCTCATGATCTAGTTCTTAATACAACATCAAGCAGCGGAATACGTAATAATAACGGTAGCGTAGGCGAAGCTCCATCTTCGGGGTCACAGGCAATGCTGACGATGGGAGATGATCCTAGTTGTCGTAACCTTCCTCGGGTCCATCCTCCAGGTACTCCTCTTCATAGTCTGGCCATGGGAATAGCCAGGGACAAAGCCATGAGAACTCTTTAAGTACTCGCAAACTAATACTAACAAGTAAGGGGTTTTTGGATAATAGGACACTAGGCTCTAGTGTTGTTTTGCAAAAAGCCAGGTTTATCTTTAATAAGTTCCGAAGCTAGTCACAGTTTTATAACTCCTAAGTGGGATCTTGTAATCCAGGTCACAACTCTGTTGTGGTCAAGTCAAAGTCGCAATTCATTTCACAAGTCATTTTAAAAGTCTGACGGGGGAACAGTATGGCCACTCCAACTGTCCATAACCGCGGACGCGGCTATTCGAATAGTTTGACACTCTGCAGAGATTGTACACTTTCACCACAACATTCGATACATACGTCAAGAACAGATCCTGAATTCACCATACTCAGTATGCGGATAATCAATCCTAACCTTTCGATTACACGCCCTAGTATAAGCATCTCTCCTGTGAGTTTGGCCTCCCAACCATGACTAACTGTCATCTTGGGTACTGCACAGGTGGACAATCTTCACAAGGTAGCCTCAGCTCAGACCTTGGCCGTGAGGGAACTAATACTAAGGTATATAAGTTTCCAGTCAAGCCCTACCCAATATTCGGGTATTGTGGTTGTACGATAAAATTGGAATGGTATCGCATCCAGACAACCATCAGTTTTATAAAGGGCTAAGGCTCATGCCTCAACATTTTCATCACCAAAATCATCCGGTGTTCAGAAACACATGTCCAAAACATTTCAATAGAATGATCCATCATTCCAAGGTTTTCATAACCATTTTTCCACCAAGTATTCCCATCTAACGTTGATCAAGTTTTATGCTTAGCACTAGCATCTACAGTTGGGGGTGGTACTAATGAGGGGTGGTAACTAGTGGAGTTTCACTAAGTCCAACATCATAGCTTAGACTGAGAACAAGGTTTCTAGCTTAGGCCAAATTTTATGCTCTTTAGGCAAACTTGAGCACAACTGTCTAATATCTACCAAACTCTTAGGTAGACTCTAAGTAAGCTTTGATAAAGAAATAAAGTAAGAAGCTTGCCATAAAACTAGGATTGGTTTAGCAAGTAGGTATGATCACATATGCTTAAGGCATATAGTATTCATATCACAAGTATGGGTTTGTGGCATCAGTAGGGTATCTTGCAAGTGTTAGCTTGCATTGGTATAGTCTCAGCTTGCATCAGTGTCAATATAAAATTGCATAGTTACTAGCTTGCCTTGTGCAGAGCAGTGGTTGAAGTTCTCCTCGGCTTCCTCTTCGTAGTATCCTCCTTCCTCCTCGTAGTATCCTTGGTCGGTACTAGCGTCTATGAATAAATACGAGGTACACAATCACCAAACAATACTTAACTACTTGCAATCATCACACACAAGGGTCCTATAGATGATCTAGCATCATCTCTAACATTACAAGGTCAAGGCTTGGTTTAAAACTTCTTATTTTTAGAAAAGTAATTTCTACTCATTGAAAAACTACTTAAGATTTAATATTCTCCAAACTAAACATGGGATCATTTTGACACATGTCATCACCTCATATTGTAGTCCATGGGAATGTGATTTAAAGTAGTATCACAATTTAATAAGGTTTTACCCTTTTATTTCAATTAATTAAAGTGGCTAGAAATGCTTATGAAGCATTCTTTTATTACTTGAACATTATTTCTGCAAGTAAACCTATATATTTTTATATATTCTGAAAGGTATGGTTAAATGTGATTTTTGAGAGTTGTAATCAACTCAAAAGCTTTTATGGTTTAAATTTGAAAAATGTTTGAATGCAGAAAAGATTCTGCCTTGTTATTTTTGCTATGGGTGATCTACAGATCCAAATGACTTGAATCCAACGGGCTTGGATTAAGCATTCATAGACCTTTCCAACAAAATTGGTTTCATCCAATTTGGTGCACTGAATTGATCTTGGTTGATTTTTGAAGTTGGGTACAGAAGTATGTTTGAATTTAAAAAGAAAATGTTTAATTTGAATTCTTTGGGCTGCGGAAATTCTAACGGGCCGGCCTGCTAAGCTGTGCTCTGCTGCTGCGTAAGTGGGTGTCCCCACTCGTCAGTGACACGGGGTTGGGCGAAGCGGTATGGGGCAACGTGGATCGTCCGATCTAGTTCTAATCCAATGGCCGAGGGTCATCGTCGAAGCGAGACAGCTCCGGCGAGAACAAAACCTAGCGCGGCCAGTGGGGGGTGCTGGGGGCTCACCGGGGTACGGGCGAGGGTCGGCGAGGAGGGCGAACGACGAAGTCGACGACGGCGATCCTCCTGGTAGCGGTGGCTTCTCCTGGGGCGGCTCCAATCGCCGGCTCCCTTCTTCTCCAGAGGCGGCGGGCTCCGGTGAAATTCCGGCGAGGTGGTGCTCGCCTTGCTCTGAGAATGGTGTGGCACGGTCAGTGGGGAGAGGGGAGTGAGATGGTGTGAAGAAATCGTGCGGGGGTGGCCTCTATTTATAGTCGAGCGAGGGGACCGTCGGGGCGTAAGGTGAGCTTGGGGCGGCGTTCTGGTGCAGCTAATGGCATGGGCAAGGGTAGGGGACGGTGCTGTGTCTCCTGGCGATGCTCAACGACATGATCGCGAGGCATGGGGCGGTGTGGTTTGGTCTGGAACGGGCGGCGCTCTGCGCGGCAGAGGCGGCGTCTTCGACGGCGGGCGGTGGCTGTATGGCACGGGGCGGCAAACGGGGGTGTCTAGCGGTGTCCTAGGTCGGTGGTGAGGGCGGCGCGCGGTCTGTGGACGCTGGTCACGGGTGGCGCTCTGGCGCACGCTCGGCATGGTCTGGGCGTGTCTCGTGCGCGTGGTCCAGAGCTTGGCAACGCTCGCGGCTGGGACAGGCAGTGACGGTGGACGGTGGGCTTCCTCCCAGACATGCTGGCTAGGCTTGCTGCTGCTCCTAGCTTGCTGTCCACAATGGGGTGACATGGGGTTGCTCGGCTGTTCACCATTAATGGCAATGGCAAGCTCACAGGGGTGCTAGTGTTGGGCTAATCTTTCTAGATGATCTACTGGGTTGTGTGTGAGCTAACTAGGGAACAAGTTAGGCTCAAAACACTACACACTATAGTGTTTGTGGTTTTGTTTGATTTGTGTCTGCAACCTGTTTGATGAAATGGTCGCATGAACTCAAGTTTTGAATTTTGAAATGAATTTTGGTGAGTTTGCTAGATTGGTTCTGGTGAGTCTACAGATGCTTGGGTTTTGAAAGTTGAGCTTGTTTGAGTGGGTTTTGAAAAAGTGGGATCTTCCCATATGAAGAAGATTCAATTTTGAATTGTCATTTAAACTATGCATTTGAAAGTTTCTGGATGATCACAAAGTGGGACTTGATACTCCGTTATGAGTACATTCAAGGGGTGCAAAGATCCAGAAAATTTTCTGTTAGGTTTTGAAAGTTTGAGACCGCCAAAGTAGGCATGTGAGTTAAATTGGTCAAAATGACCATTCACTTAATATATTTGTTTTGATTTACTTGTCTTTAGGAAAAGTGTGGGGAATGTTTTAGATGATGTTCTTTTCACCTAAGAAACATTTTACAAGCAATGGTTCACACAAACAAGGTGGTTTTTAAAGAAATTCAAAATTCATGCATACACATATACATGCATTCATGAATTCATTTAGAAAAGTTTTTGTTAACCCTAAACTTGATGATTAGTGTTTTGATGATCTAAGTTTGATATTTTTGGGATGTTACAGCAAGTGATGAACTTGCCTTGTGATTGCAAGGTAGTGAAGTCGGATGCTTGCACTGGACCTTGAGCTTCTATGTCTACAAAACATCATTATTGCCCGGTAAGGACAACATTTAAAGAAGCAAAATGATTATGCAAAGTAATGTAATGCATTATTTATTTTTGTATGTTCTCCCCCATTATTTAAATTACAAAAATTCTTTTTAGTAATAAAGAATTTATAAATATTAATTTTTAATATTTATTGAATATTGTATTCTTTTATTTTATTTCATTCTATTTGAATTTTATTTATTTCATAATTCCTTTAAGAATTATCATTTAAATACAAAAAATTGATATTAAATATTTATTTAGTAGTTTTATAAAATACTACAATATTAATATATAACGAAAGTGATTTTTATTTTTTATCATCTTTCATTAATTTTATAAAATTCCATAAGGAATATATATATTATAAAATTCTTGATAAAAGTTATATGCCTAAAATTTTATTTCTTAATTTATTTAGATAGATTGAATTATTGTGAATCCAAAAATATTTTATTTATATTTTTTGGATTTTTATTTGATTTTCTAGCATTTATTGAAATTCAGGGGCATTTTGGTCTTTTCTTAATTATTAAAATTTTCCTTGGGTGATTGGGCAGGCCTTGTTGGGCTTATTGGGCCGTTCTGGCCCAAGTGGGCAGAACCAAAAGACTCCCCGAAGGGTTGGCCCTCTCAGCCCACACCCCTGTCCATCTCCCTCGTCCCCTTCTCTCTTTCTTCTCTCTCGACCTCGTGGTCGCCGATGCCGCTGCCGGCCGATCCACGCTGCCGTGGTCCTCCTCGGCCGCTGTCGTGATGCATGGTGTGGTTATTGACCCTGATCCTCCTTCTAGTCCATCTCGATTTGGACTTGGGGCCCACCTGTGGCCAGATCGGCTCTGTCCCGAAACCTAGGGTTTGGGGTGGTGCTGGTGCTGTCGTCGCTGCCGTGCCCGTGGTGCTGTGGTGTGCTGCTTGCCCTCTAGTGTTGCTATGGTCGCTGCCTCGTCTTGGAGCGGGTTGCAGCGCCCCCTTGGGGTGCTCCCCGTGCCGCCGTGCTCGTCGACTCCTTCTGCTTCCTCTCCTCGACCACAGCTACAACCTCCAGTAAGTTTTTCTTCAATACCTCTCGTGCTCTCTGTACTATGCCACCCTGTCTTGTGTGTTTCTAGTGGCTACCCCTGATTAGGGTTCATATCTTGATTTAGGGTTCATGTCCTGATTAGGGCTCATCCCTCTGTTGATATTATAGATGATGATTTGGATCAAGTAGTGATGATCCTTGAGCATGATGAATGGTTGTTTGATGAGGATTAATGCTTATAGTTGGCTTTGGTGATGCTAGTGGCTTACCAGACTAATTCCAGTGGTAATTTGAGATGATTCAAATGATAGTGTTTCTATGGAATCATTACTTGTGAATGTTGTTGACCTGGGAACTTTCTACTGTCAAATTGTTAGTATTGACAGTAGTTCTATCAGTGATTGTTTACTGCATCTATAGTTGTTATCTTGTATGCTGATGTACAGACTGAATGTAATCATTACAGATTAGTGATGTTCTGTAGATGTATAAATGAGCTTGATGCTGATTCCTAACATTTGATTCCAGGAAAATGATATTTTGTGGATTGCCCCTTGTTTACTTGTGAAAGCTAAGTAATAATTGTGATTGGCTCATTAGAACTTGTCCTTGTGATACCATCATAGAATGGCACACAAGTAGTTGGGTCCTATTACTCAGCTTATCTCTGACAATGCTTGAAATTGGTACCGGCAAAGATAAGATGAAATCTTCTTTTAATCTCCCTGCCTATGATGTTGGTCTGAGGCATAGGAACTAGTTTCCTAATTTGTTGTCCCTGATAGAAATGTTTTGGTAGTAATACCAGCTGCTAATTCTTGAGTCATAGTTGGGGAAAATAATGGGTGTGCTAATGGTTTTGCATGGATCCATAAGATTTATGGATTCTGAGGTGCTACTCTTTTAAGAGATGTGCCCAGATTTCATAATCTTGACTTTGACTATATTAGAGTATAGGATTTGGCTTTTTCATCCAGGATCAGTGATGTTGGTCTGAGATCCTGGTTTTACATGGATGGTTATCTTGTGGCTATGACTTTATTATTCAAAATCTTCTAGGATGGATTCACCTCACTTGGGTGAATACGGAGAAGTTAGATATAGAACAACACATGAATATTTTATATTGATATGATAAACAGATCATGTGATGGTTTTACATAACTCACCACAATAGTGGGTTGTTGTTGTGGTTGGTGATTGATCTTGTTGGTTGTGTTGCTGGCCTGATTTGGTTATCCTCCTGAGGCTGCTCCTGCTACTTCCAGCTCCTAGAACTTGTCCTTGATCTTGCTAACCACCTTCTGGTTCCTGGTAGCTTGGCCTTGACCTTGCTATCCACCTGACCCCCTCCTTATGTCACCATCTTGGTCATTACTGGGTTGATCTGATGTGTGTTATGGTTTTGATTTGGTTTGGCTGTGGCTAGGCTGTTGGTGCTTGATGTGTATGAGAAAGGAACTGATGTTGTGGTGCTTGCCCACGGCTGTGTTGAGCTGTTTTGCTGGTGTGGGCTGCTGCAGTTGTGTTGATAGCACACAACATGCATTTAGGTGTGTAAGCTGCTTGTATGTCTGCTACACCCTTGTGGATATGCTTTGGAAAGGAAGTTACCTTTTTATCTATTTACTACTTATCTGCCTGGTGAAACTTTCCCTCTTGATGATTGGAATCATTTGACTTATGGCTTAAGAATTATGAAATATTTAACTCTTTCATATTGGTGAAACTTGCCCCTAAATATTTACTCAATGATGTAAAGTGGAACAATGCATCTCACTATCACTACTAAGAGTAAAATAAATATCTTAACCTTTACTTTCTTTCTTTTTTGTTTGTTCTTTGTTTTGCAGGTACAAGACTTGAAGATTCAAGATTTCGATTAGTTTTTATTTTTCTTTATAGAATAGTCCCCTTATAATATTTATTTTACTCTTTTGTAAATAAAATGTACTAGATAAATAAGGATATAATTCTACTCTTTTAAAGATTCTTTATTAATTTTGTAATTTTCATTTTGTAACTTATTGATGAATTGATTAAATGAAATGTATATTCATTTATTTAATTGTCAATCTTATATAGAGTTTCTGGTTACTATATATTGTTTGTTTATTATCTTCATAAGTTACATTTTGTAACTTATTCATTGAATAAATATATGAAATAAATATTCATTTACTCAATTATGTTATATTATTTGAAGTTTGAGTTACTAAATATTATTTCTTGATTAAGTAATATTCTCACACATAATCTTAATCCTTTTAAAAATATAAATCCAAATCTTAAGTTTGGATTCAAATTCCTTTCCCCAAAACACATTAATCCATAAAGATCATGTCAAAGTTTATAAGAATCATTCTCCAAGGCTATTCCTAAACTTAAATAATGAAAGAAACTTTGATCACTTTAAGTTTTGTTGGCGAAAAATTTACCCACATTTCTTTATAGATGAATGCATGCAATTGCACATATTCCTAAATCTACCCTTCATTGGTTCCTAAATGCTGGGATGTTACAAACTTCTCGAAGCTCGAGTTCTTGTTGTTCTTGCTCCCGAATTTTGATCTCCTTGCTCAACCCATCTTTGCTGCTGATTTTTGGAGGGATTGCTCTCTGGTATGTGCCTCCTTTGCTTGTCCAATTAGATTTTTGATTGGTGGATTGTATCTTGAGTATTTTGCTAGTATAGGTGACAGGTTATGTGATCTTGCATGCTTGTTCTATGCTTAGTGATTTAATTTTGATGCATGTTTAGCCCTCTAGCAAGTTCCTATAGTAGTTCCCCATCATTTATTAGCTTGGAAATCACTTGGTTTGATGTTTGTTTAAAAATTTCAGAAAAAAGGCCATGGAGAACCATACCTTTGGAGAAGTATTTGAAAGTGATGCACCTAGGAGGACAAGGCCTTCGAGATCAGCCTCTCAATCTAGACCATCATACAATGAGGATCTTATTGCACCGCGCTTTGGCAATGAGGGAGATGCGCACCCTTCTACCTTCCCTTGTTTAGCCTTTTTGCAAGCTGCATGGATCCTCGATGATTTCCTAACTCTTGTTCAGAGGGTTGGTATAACCGATTATATGCAGGATGAGAGTGAGCAATATGCTTTGCTTACCAAAACTTTTGTGGAGAGTTTCACTAACACCCCTTTCAGGACAGATGTTTCATTCAAAATCTATGATAGGCCGATCACCATGACATCGAAAAGATTTTGTAGCATTATACGTATTGGCATGGCTAGGACGGTGAAGAAGATTCAAGGTCGACACACTCATTTGTTGGAGCTTTACTGTGGGATAACGAATGATGATGACCGCACATCCCAGCGCGGGAAGAGGGGCTTCCTCGAGCACGTACCAGGACGAAGGGGCCTCTTCGTTGCATTACGGATGCACTCCTTCTTGGACAGGCTGGGATTGATCTCCACTTAAGCCAAAAGCTTGGGGGAGGTACACCGACACCACACTCATCTACATATCATGTTCTGTCGATACTTTGTATATCCATGTTTCGCTTTCTTTTTAGTTTTTGTTTCTGCTTTCCAAAACACAAAAAGACCAAAAATATTTTTGTTGTTTCTCTTTGTTTGTTTCTTTGTATTTTAGCTTTGGTTTGCTTTTATTTCTTTTGGCTTTGATTTGTTTTAAGAAAAATCCAAAAAGATTTTGCTTTGTTTGCTTTTGCTTTCAGTGCTTGCTTTAAAAAAACGAAAACCCAAAAATATTTGTTGTTCTTCTCTGGTTTTGTGAAGTTCGTTGCAGGGTTCAGCGGTCCTCAGTGACTCCTTAGGAGTTTGGTTTCATGTTATTATTCAAGCCACAAAAGTGAATGGCAATAATGATGATTTATGACAACTCGAGGTGTGGTAAGAGGCTGGTAATGAACTCTATTTGTTTTCATTTTTGTACATATACTCATCATTATGGGCATGCTTAGTTTTTTCATGTAAGGTGTATGTTATTTATGGATGATTAGTAGTTCATGCTCTCTTATGATTAGCTCCAGCTTGCTAATAGTTTGTAGCATGTCACATGAATGTTTGCTTGCATTTTTCTATTCATAACTTGGTATGATATTGTGGTATCCTCCTCTGAATGTTTCATTTGAATCGACTTGGCACATGCTCACTCATGCATATGACTGAACAAAAGTTAGTTAAGCCTCGATGATTTATTTTGCCTCAGAGCTCTTGCATCACTTTTATGCCATAATTTATTTTGTTTTGTTGCAAGCATGATTATGATAGTTATTACTCTCTCTTTTGTCGCTCCCTTTCTATTGCCAGCCTTCACTTGCACTGAGTATGAGCTCTACTCTTGCATCCAACTCCCCAAAACCAAAATTGTCAAAAAGTGTCCACCATATCTACCTATTGGCATCATTGCTATTCCGTGCATATCTATTATGCCTTGTTTTCTTCCAAATAAAATGTTTGCTTGATATGGGAAACTTTAGTTAGTAAAGCTCTCACGAACTTGATGGCACACTTTATTTTCTTGCACTTAATAAACCTGAACCATTGTGACTATCCATGAAAGTTATATGCTTGAAAATTATAGGTTGAGAGTTAGCAGAACCGTGCTTTCATGGGGAACACTTTCAACACCTGTAAATATTATCCAATTGATATCATGCTCTTTTGTTTACGAATGTCGGCGGTGTGAAATAAAAGGGGAGTTTATAAGTCCATGGAGTTATGTATATGTGTTAGAGAAGCGCCTGGGCCGCTAGCCTAAGCCATGCCTAATCATGGTGGAAACTTGCAGCATAACCATAGTGAGCAATATATGAAGCATCCTTAGAAAAAATATATAGAAAAAATAGAAGAGGAAAAAATATGCACCATTCTCATGGTAAATAAAGGATTGCTGAGATGCTCACTGTTTGTTGCCTTGTCATTTTGATATGGGAAATCTACTGTATCATGGGGCAAGGGGTACCCCGTTGGAGGTTCTATATGATACACATGTACTTATAATGACAAGAACTTACTGGTAACTAAAGTTGAGTAGCATGAGGAACGGCCCTCGTACTCAAGGTACATGAGATTTCTAGTTTATGATCTGTCAAGCATATAACTAAAATTGGACCTCACTTTAAACTTAACCACTTAAAGATGCTTATGATAGGGGCAATGAGAGATCAAAGCTAATGAGTACCATACTTTCAGCATTTGGAAGCCTTTCAAACTTTTCAAAACCTTTTCACTTCTTTGTAAGTCACCACTTATTCTATGAGCACCTTCTTGAGAGCATAGTTGTCATTCTTAGTGTGATGTGCTTGTCTCAAAACTTGGTTAATTATGACATAACTTTGATGCTTGTATCTTTGATATCTTTACTTCTAGTCTTCACTTGAACTTCAGAGGTGCATTGGCATTTATGTTTTGCTCTACAATCAAAGGCAAGCGAGATACCACTATATCATACCTTATTATGAGCATTGCAATGTTGCTTATGTTTATATTTCATGCTACTTATTATTATTATGTTGGAATCTCTTCTTAGCTTGCATGACTATTGAGTAGACTTAGTTGCATACTCCTTATATTAATTTGTAAGTACTGATCATATGTTGAGAATATATACATCATATGAAGCAAATGTGTTCATGAAAGTTTCTTTTATCACACTTAGTTTTCAACTGAATTGCTTGAGGACAAGCAATAAGCTAAGCTTGGGGGAGTTGATACGCCCAAAACGTATATACTTTCCCGACCACTTTTGTTATTGTTTCTCCTCTAATTTGTGTTATTTGGATACAACTAACACAGACTAACGTTGTTTTCAGTAGAATTGCTTTGGTGTCTAGTTTTTGTGCAGGAAATCAACTTTCAGGAAAAATCCCGGAAAATATCGCAAAAATCCTATTTTACCAGAAGACTCGTGGAGCCAGAAGACGGGACGGAGAAGGGCCATGAGGGGCCCACACCCCCTTGCCTCGCGGGCCAGGCCGCTCCTGGGGTGGTGTGGCCACCTCGGGCACCCCCTCGGTCTCCCCCTTTGCCTACATAAAGCCTTCAGACCTAAAAACAGAGGGGGGGTTCGACATTTTTCCAGATAGAGTTCCACTGCGCCGCCACCACCAGAAACCGCGATTCAAAACCAGAAACTCTGTTCTGGCACCCTGCCGGGACGGGGAATTGTAGGAGATCATTGCCATCATCATCATCGACGCCTCTCCATCAACCATCCATGTTTACCCCATACATGAGTGTGTAATCCCCCGCTGTAGTCTATGGGGATGGTAGGGATTGGATGAGATCTATCATGTAATCGAATAAGATTGTTAGGGCATGGTTCCTAGTATCTTTGTTAGTGCCTTTTGAAATTGTTGCAACTTGTTATGCTTAATGCTTGTCACTAGGGCCCGAGTGCCATGATCTCATATCTGAACATGTTATTGATTCATGATGAAACTATTGTTTGTGATCTTATCTGCAAGTTGTTTACACATATTATTGTCCGGAACCAAAGGCCCCGAAGTGACAGAAATCGGGATAATAGGAGGGAATGGCTGTGATATGAGGATCACGTGTGTTCATAGAGTGTTAATGCTTTGCTCCGGTACTCTATTAAAAGGAATACCTTAATTTCCAGTAGATTCCCTTGAGGCCCCGCTGCAACGGGCTGGCAGGACAAAAGATGTTGTGTAAGTTCTCATAGCGAGCACGTATGACTATATATGGAACACATGCCTATGATTATTTAGTACTTGGATGTTTTACCTTATTTATCTGCAAATGCCCTAGATCTTGATATTACATGAATAGTCTTGTCCATGTAACTCCCGTCCATCCATTCCTATGTCTACCACACTCAAATCCTGCTGTTTGCTACTATTGTTACTACTGCATTTGTTTTACTGCTGCTGTTACTTTGCTATTGCTACTACAAAACTGTTGCTACTGATAAACTACTGTGAGCAAGACTATTTCCAGGTGCATCTGAATTGATAACTCAGTTGTTAAGGCTTATAAATATTCTTTGACTCCCCTTGTGTCAAATCAATAAATTGGGTTATACTACCCTCAAAGACTGTTGCGATCCCCTATACTTGTGGGTCATCAGCCACGTCCTACATTGTAATTGTTGTAACTACCATGTCGTGTATAATAATGGGATGTTGCTACTATAACAATTTCGTGTGGCCGTTAGATCAAAGAGGATCAACGGTTGGCTGGCACGACCCGCGTGACAACTGTCTGACCAATCAGGGCGTGCTGGTTTTTGCGTGAGCTATAGTAAGGGCTTTTCTGAGTATTCGTGACTAGCATAGAGGGCAAATCTGAGTTAACAAGGCTTCCAACCATAGATTCCCCCTCTCGCTGCCCAGAACATGGAACCACTCCATGGATTGAGCCCAAACATGGCACCTAGCTCCCTCTCGGCATCGCAAGCAACTTCTTCAACTAGAGATTTCATGGTGATTTGGAGAAATCTCAACTTTCCATTTTCTGAACCCGAAAAACCGGCGTTTTCCTAAAGGAGGTGCAAGATTAGGGCGTGCCCATGGGTCCGAGGCAATTTCCATGCATGCTACACCATGGTGCATGGCCATTCCTAGGAGGTGGGTATATATCTCGTGGTGCAAGCATATACTATATTTTTTAGTTACGGCCCGGTAATTGCGGTTTCTAACTGTATGTACCCTATAAGACACACTCAATTTTCAGGGAAAAATGGTTTGGGGTGCCCCATGGGGTACCTAGGCTGGATGCATGCCTGGGTCCAAGATTGCACCAACCGTCGCGTTGCCGCGGCCACCAGCGGGTTTCGCCATTTTTTTGGGCAGCACGAAACAAAATCTAAAAAATAAAAAAAACGTGAAAACGGCTCCTAGAGCCCTTGCATGTGACCCACTGCCCATATAAAATCATAGGCAGGGCATACTAGGTCCTTTGGCACCCAAGGCACCACCAGGATGTCTATCGAGTGTGAGTTAACATGGCTTCTAACCCTAGTTTCCCCCGTCTCTGCCCAGAACATGTAACCACTCCATTGATTGAGCCAAAACCCGACACCTAGCTCTTTCTCGGCATCGCAAGCAACTTCTCCAACTAGATATTTCATGGTGCTTTGGAGAAATCTCGAATTTCCATTTTCTGAACCCGAAAAACTGGCTTTTTCCCAAAGGAGGTGCAAGATTAGGGCGCGCCCATGGGCCCGAGGCAATTTCCACGCATGCTACACCATGGTGCATGGCCATTCCCGGGAGGTGGGTATTTATCTCGTGGTGCAAGCATATACTGTATTTTTTTGAGTTACGACCCGGTAAATATGGTTTCTAACTGTATGTACCCTATAAGACACTCTCAATTTTCAGTGAAAATGGTTTGGGGTTCCCCATGGGGTACCTAGGCTGGATGCATGCCTGGGTCCAAGATTGCACCGACCGTCGAGTTGCAGTGGCCGCTGGTGGGTTTCACCGTTTTTTTGGCAGCACCAAACAAAATCTAAAAAAATAAAAAACACGAAAACGGCTCCTGGAGCCCTTGCATGTGACCCACTGCCCTCATAAAATCATAGGCAGGGCATACCAGGTCCTTTGGCACCCAAAGCACCACTAGGATGTCTATCGAGTGCGAGTTAACATGGCTTCCAACCCTAGATTCCCCCTCGCTGCCTAGAACATGGAACCACTCCATGTATTGAGCCCAAACCCGGCACCTAGATCCCTATCGGCATCGCAGGCGACTTCTCCAACTAGAGATTTCATGGTTCTTTGGAGAAATCTCTATTTTCCATTTTCTAAACCCGAAAACCGGCGTTTTCCCAAAGGAGGTGCAATATTAAGGCGTGCCCATGGGCTCGAGGCAATTTACACGCATGCTACACCATGGTGCATGGTCATTCTCGGGAGGTGGGTATTTATCTCGTGGTGCAAGCATATACTGTATTTTTTTTAGTTACAGCCCGGTAAATGCGGTTTCTAACTATATGTATCCTATAAGACACTCTCATTTTTCAGGGAAAATGGTTTGGGGTGCCCCATGGGGTACCTAGGCTGGATGCATGCCTGGGTCCAAGATTTCACCGACCGTCGCGTTGCCGCAGCCGCCGGCGAGTTTCGCCTTTTTTTGGGCAGCAGCAAACAAAATCTAAAAATAAATAAAAAACGTGAAAACGGCTCCTGGAGCCCTTGTATGTGACCTACTGCCCTCATAAAATCATAGGCAGGGCATATCGGGTCCTTTGGCACCCAAGGCACCACCAGGATGTCTATCGAGTGTGACTTAACATGGCTTCCAACCCTAGATTCCCCCCTCGCTGCCCAGAACATGGAACCACTCCATGGATTAAGCCCAAACCTGGCACCTAGCTCCCTCTCGGCATTGTAAGCGACTTGTCCAACTAGAGATTTTGTGGTGCTTTGGAGAAATATCGACTTTCCATTTTCTGAACCTGAAAAACCGGTGTTTTTCCAAAGGAGTTGCAAGATTAGGGCCTTCTAGAAGCCCCCCATGGGGCCAGGTTGATTTTGCGTCCCAATTGTTAGGCACCGTTGGATTGGGGAGAATGGACGATAAGGATCGTCCTTTGCAATAGTGATCCACGAGTAGGCATTTATGTGTCCCTATTGGCCCTGGCAACCACCAGTGGGCCTACCTCCTTCAGTTTATAAACGCGACTTTGTGGTCGAAGCTCAAACCCCGTTTGTTCCCTACAACTCGCATCAGCACAAGCGTCGAATCCTACCTGAAGAAACGGCGCCTCACCATGAAGAGGCCCCGTCTCAGATTGCACAAGGCCGAGTTGTTTGCCCACTACGACATACTCGCGCCGCTGCTAGCGAGGCTACCGGCCGACTACAAGCTCAGCTATGCCGGGGTGCCCATGGCGCCGCTCCTGCGCGGCATCGCGCTATCGAGGCAGATTGAGGAGCGTCGCCGCCAGCTGCCAGAGCGGAAGAGGGCAATGGACCGATACGCGCCCACCAGCGCGTACTAGCCAAGGTGCCTCAAGAAGGAGCGGGAGGCGTTGCTTTGGCTTTGCAGAGCTCACCGTCCGGAGATCCACCCGTATCTACGCAACCCCGAATGGAGGCAGCGCTTTTGGGTAGTGCCTGGGTGTACGCCCTCCACCATTATCGATGCTGCGCGCCGTGCAACATTCGTGAAGAGGAACGCTGCCAGGCTCGTCCTCATCAATTCAGACTCGGAAGAGGCGGACGACGACGTGGAGGACATCGTGCATGACGAAGATAGCGGGAGCGGCATAGTTGATTAGGGTCACTTGAGCCTAAATTTAATCTATGTACGGTGGATTTAATGACCTCTTGTGATAGAATTTCCAAGTTGTAAGAGCGTGTACAATGTTGTTTGAGTCTAGCAAAAATCTTAGACACGAGTCTAACAGAGGGAAATATGCTACAGCATTTAGACACACTGATTGGCCCCACTGTTAGAATAAAATACCTATTTAAAAGGGCTCTCTTCCTATTCTTTTCTTCTTGTCAAAACTCTTTTCTTGTACAGCGTCGGTTGAGTCTAAAGAAAATCTTAGACATGAGTCTAGCAAAACCAAGTATGCTCCAGCATTTATACACATCGGTAGGCCCCTCTACTGGAATAAAAAACCTATTTATGAAGACTCTTTTCTTATATTTTTTCTTGCCAAAGCTTTTTTCCTCTTAGAGTATCAATGCCCCTGACGTAGCCGACGCGACGTCGCTAACAAAGACGAGGCGAGGCTGATGGGATGGTACGCTATCTCTTCTCCCAGCACTTGATGGTACAGTCATAATTTTGGAGTGCGTTAGAGGAGGAGGAGACACGCGTATCCACAAAAAATCGCAGGGAACTAACCTGTTACCCTGCCCCCAATTTTGGTACTAATAAATGTAATTTACTCGAGAAATATGGGTTCACATCCTTTCCTGAAACATAATAAAACTTATTTATGATATTATTTATAGCTAGTCCATGTGATGAGACAATACAATACTGAGCCAGGACATGCCTTCTTGCTAGTCCAGTCAGCGTCCTCGATACATCTGCGCACTACAAAAGACCGATGAGGAAACACACAAACACCCCTCGATCAAAGAGCCTCCCATCTTCTCCATCTAGTGTGCACTTTGTTCTCGCTCACAGAATCGGTTCTTGCAGGCCGCCATCACTCTTCTCCAAGAAATCCCAACAATAATATTTGAATCCGCCCTCTCCCCCAATTCATCCGGACTCAATGGCGGATTCGATGCACAAGATTCGGTACGGTGGCTAGAGCAAGTTCGAGGACGACGCCTTCGGAGAAATCGCTATGTGTATGGACACTACCTGCGCCATCAGGCCGACCACATGCTCCAAGGATTTGTGCCACCAAGTCGCTAGCAGAAAAGGAAGCAGATGCCCCAACGACGGTTGCGGTACATTGGTCGCCTTCCACGACTTCCTCAGCCACAAGATGGCGTACCCGCATGGCCCGTGCTACTGCCCTGAGCCTGGCTGCGAGTTCGCTGCCCCGCCCACAGCGCTCCTCACCCACCTCGAAAAATCCCACTCGATGGAAGTGCATAGTTTCCACTATGGTGTGGAACACAGGTACATCTCTTAGCCTTTGCTGGCACCTGGCTCATAGAGAGTAGAGACCGTCGTATTCGGGGAAGATGGTATAGTGTTCGCTGTGCGATTTGACATGCTCCACTCTGGCCTCGCCATATCCGTCCAGTGCGTCAGGTCAGCGACATGCAAGTTTCCGCGGTACATGGTGGAGTCGCACTTATATAAACCTTCAATGATGGGAGAGGACCTAGAGGAGTTTGCCGAATATAGCCTATTTTTCGAGCCGAAGAGCAGTGCGTCGCCGGCTGCCACCAGGATGACTAAAGATTTACGAAATTTTCTGATTAATAAACATGATAGGTCCATCCTGGATTACTCATTCTGCATCCACAAGGTGGTAGATGACATATATGACCGTCTTGATTTTGATGATCTGCCATTTAAATTTGGGATTAGGTATTGATGTTGATTCTAATCGACCAAGGTTTTAAGAGCTAAAACAAGAACTGGTTCTCTCTGTACTACTATTGTGTTTCAGTGTTTGTATTGCTGAATTGCTCACTTTCAAATCCATCATACACACGTTTATTCTAATGAGGGGATGACATGTGGGTCCAGCAAGAGCCTCACCAACTCCATGGCACGGCAATAATTTTGGGTAATCCATGATTATTTTTTATGGATAATCAGTTTAAAAATTAATCTACTATCTAACAACCTCGAATCAGGTCGACACCACACATCACATACTCGTTACAAGTACCATATATAAATAAATTTCAATGAAAATTCAAGAGACGACGTTATTGTGCCACATTCTCTCTGCTCCTCTTATTACTGTTCAATCCCGTGCTGCACTAAACAACGGTTGATGAGGACTGAAACAAAAATGATCAAAATGCCAAGTAAAACTAGTTTCAAGCTTACCTTTCGTCCAGAGAATCGTACAAAGACGAAATTGATAGGGATTTAGTTTCTCCTGCAGTTAGCCGAAAGATCCTCAAGAACATCCTCAATCACCCCAGCAACTTCTTCATATTCAAACTCAACTCCGTTATTATTGTTTCCCTTTCGCTCCTGCTTACCCTTTTATTTCTTTTCACCCCTATCCCCGTCGGCACGTCCACGTCCTCAACCAATTGCTGCTTACCAACGTTTCGCTCCACATGCGCATCACCGTTTTCCTTGACATGCATCACTTCCTCCACGTCATCTCGCTGCGCTTCCTCCAGTTCTGCCTGAGAAGCCTCATATTGTGCCTCCGTGATGTGAATGGGGACAAGGTTAGCATCTCTGAAATCACGTGGAACTGGGTTTTTGCATAGCCTGTTGATATGGCCCAACCCTCCACACCATTTGCACTTTCGCTTCCTTGCTCCTAGTCTCGAACCTTTTGCGGGGAAGGCTTTGGTCCTTTCCTTTCTAGGCCTCCTAGCTGGCCTCCTAAGAAATGGTGGTTCGAGTTTGAACCCTGGATCGACTATCTCCCAATCATTTTCATCAGCAATAGGTGGTACATTTTCTGCATAAGTTGCAGCAAACTTATACACGGAGAAATAGTTATGAACATAGTTCTCTATCTCAGCACCTCTACCTCTCAGCTTTAAGATGAAGTGCAGTGCATGGTGGTATGGCAAACTAGTAACCTGCCACTTCCTGCATGAACAAGTCTTGTTACCAATGTCTACAGTAAACCTCCGTTCAGTTCCGTGCGTGTCTTGTGCATAAACCTCAGCCAATGTATTGGAACTTCTGACCACCCTCGTCTTTATCGTTCTCATTGCCCTGGTTCTTGCATTCAGTAATAAAACCACTTTTGGAATTATTTTTTATGGCCTAGAAATTTTCTCGCACAAATTCTCTGCCTAAAATCTATCTTCACCATTATACATTGTCTTATTGCATCTAACAAAATAACAATTGCAAGTGACTTCATGCTCCTAATCTTAGCATTGAACCTTTTTGTCAGATTATTACAAACAAAATCCACTTTGCTTAACTCACCAAACTTTCTTCTGGCCCATAACTTGTTATGATGTTCTTTGAGGTATTCTTTTAGCTTCAGCACGGTATACAAGTTCTGCATGTAAGTAGCATGCATGCTTGGGGTGTACGTGTATGCTGATCGCCACAAGTTGTATTCAAAGATCTTTTCTTTGAACTTCTTCATGAAGCTAGTAGCAAGGTGTCGCATGCATCCCTGTGCTCAACCCTAGAAAACACAACATCAACAGCATTCTGAAGCCCTTGCATGCACCAGTGTGTATCACCAAGCCTTCGAGGTGACCAATTACTGCACGTAGTCTTTGCATGAACCTTGTCCAACTTTCATTCGATTCACCCTCAACAACAACATAAGCTATGGCAAAAAGTCAATTATGCGCGTCCACAATACAAGCGGTAGCAAGCTTTCCCCTGAACTTCCCTGTTAAAGAAGTTGCATCTGTTACCAAGTATGGCCTGCAGCCATTTATGAACCCCTTCCAGCATGCCTTCAGGCAGACAAAACATCTCCTAAAGCATTTCTTATCTGCCTGCTTATACTTGACCCCCCTTGAGACCTTTTCTCTTCCTTTCACAACCTCATAATCAATGTCAATAACACTACCAGGTGATGTCTTCTCTACCTCAGCTTTGAAACTATACAACATGTGAAAATTGTCAGTCTACTTGCCTTGAATGAAGTCTAGAGCCATCTCCTTCCCATCAAAGACTCTATGGTAAGGAATCTGCGGTGACCCAGCATACCACTGCATGATGTAGTACACTATAGTCATTGACATAACACCAATTAAACACCGTTCACTAGTATTACATCCCTCGGAGTGGTACAACAGAAATACAGCAGGTCCAAGACATGACTATAGGTTACAACTCAACTTTTTACACAAGATCCAGAGAACACTCTAGGTTAAAGAGAGAGAAAGAAACTTCTTACAAAGAAGAATCAGAAATAAACAAGTCAAAAACTATCATACTAATAATACTAGTATCTGAACTACTGGCCTGGCATTGCTGCTATTGCAATACACTACAGAAATAGGTTCTATGGCTAGAGATTATATTCCTGTCTAATTAGTAACTTCGTCTGCACTTGATTTTATGTATATGTTGACTTTCATGACTTCATTGAAGAATTTTAGCTTTTGGTGATGATTCCTGGGGCATAACTTGAGGTAGACAGCGTCTGTACTGGCTTTAGAACCTAGTAAGGGTTAACAAGATACGTTTAGTACGAGCGTACTCAACAAGTTCACTAGAAAAGGAGTGTTTGATGCACTATATCTATAGCCATAGACCATAGGTCATAGGCAATGCAGGTTTTTGTAAACATTTCTTCAAAGGTTGCTTTTATTCTAAAAAGCTATGTCCGTCAGCTTTCACGGGTTTATCAGAACTTTGATGGAGTTCCTTTCCCGCCGCGTTCGCAGCTCCTTTCCAGAACATGGAGTAACAAGTTACAGTTCTTACACTCTACAGAGGTGCGTTACTTTTCCCATGAGAGATCTTAGCTTTGTTGCACATCCGAGTTGCAGGATCGTTCACACTTCCTTGGTGTGAGGCCCAGACTAAGATCCAAGCCAATCACTGCCCTCTCCGCGACCCCATATGTCTGCACCATCCTTCGGGGCTAGATCACCTCCGTTAAGCCCCCTTTCGGGCAGGCTAAAACCCTGATGAGTTCCCAAATACTCTATGAACTGGTGATGCCCTGGCAAGGGACATATCAAATGGACTATACCACTAAAAACCACTCATAGATAATCTAGACACCAAAAGTGTGGGGCATAAGGGTGCCCACCCATATGTTGGATCCACACAAGGAATTACAACGTCACGTTAAGGTCATCTTGCCTCCATACATGAGGGAAAGGATACAGCTGACTTCTCCGTCCCATTCCAAATCTCATGGTTAACGCGTAATATATGGCGCAAGAATCACTGGCGACATTGTTTGTTAAGTCCTAGATAATATGTTCCTTTACCACCGGAACTTTCATAGTAGGTTATTACCTCATGGTAAATAACCTATACTCATATTATTATGAAAATAGTGTTTTCTGACCTTTTTCAAATGCAGGCGATGACAACACTGGATTTGCAAAATACTTTACAGAAAATAATCAAAGGACATGGGCAAGTGTGAACTTGCTTTTTGAGATTGCAAGATTATGCACTCATGGTCTTCAAGATAATATAAGATCCAATATCTGAAATCAGCATCATTGGTCCGGTAAGGACTAATGTTTAAAGAAGCAAGATGCTATTGTACATAGTAATGTAATGCAATTTGATAAACTCAAACCCCTGGAATAAGCGTTGATCAAGGGTTTGGATGCTAGAAATGGTTTTTGTAGAATGTGTTGTACTTTTAGATAAGATTCTCACTTGTGCTTCTTATTAAGGCTTGTGGTTGTGTGTGAAACAACATGTAATTACAATATCATACAACAATAAGATACAAAATTGTGGAATGCTATTCAAAGATTACTTATATAAGAATTGCCTTATTTTGAAATCTTACTTTACCAGTATAGGCATTTATAAGGAACGTAAGTATTAACAATCCTAATATACAAGTAAATTATAAAGTAATGTGATTATGATTAGTTGTTATTCGTTGATTGAAGTGGCAAAAAGAATAACATTTGAAGAAAAGATTTTTTTCTAGGGTCTAAACAATCTTTATGGTTAATCAAATGTGGTTGATGTTGTTTGTGCTTGCTTGAATAGTTTGGACTTGAGATTCTTTATGACTTAATTATAACAGACCAAAGTTAACTATAAAACACATAATAAGGTCTTTGGCATTATACTTAAAGTTTTGTAGACTAAAGTTTAACTTTAAGAACATAAATGGATTTAAGGTGTAATGCTTATGATATTGTACTTTCTCATCTTACAATATTTCCTTAAAGTTATTTAAGAATGGCAGTATTTTTATTTGAGTAGTGGTTTCCTAACATTATAAATGTATAAAAGGATTTCTCTCCTTATAAGGGTGTGGTTATTGTTTATGAATAAGTAAATAATATTATTTACTACTTATGAATTATCTTTTGATATAGTCCATTATAAAGCTGTGAGTAAAACAATGGTAAAAGGTTTTATTTGGTTCAAAATATCATTCTTGAAGATTTTATAATTGAAAAGAATCTTTTTAGAAAATGACTTACACTTATAGTTGAATGATAATTCAATAAGATTTTATTTAAAATGTGTTGAACCATTTTGACTTTATATTATCAACATTTAAGACTAATACTATTTATTAGACTCAACTGGCTAATTTTAGAAATATTAGCAAATTTTATCTACCCTTATATGAACTATCAACTAAGGAAATAGGTTTCAATTCAAGTTATTAAAGTGTTTAAATTTTTATTTACCTCAAAAGTGGAGTATTATATTTTTAACATATAGTTACTATTTTTGGGATCATTTTGGTATATTACATTTATTTTTATGATTTATAAATAATAAGATATGATTTTTATAAGATTTACTACTTTATACACACTTAATAAATGATAAGTATTTAATTAGGTGAAATAATATTACATGATTATAGTATTAAGCTATAGTTCTTATTTTTCTAAGAATTTTGATATATTATTTATATTTTTATCATTTACCATTATTAAAATATGAATTATCAAAGTTTTATTACTTATAAAATCTTTATTAAATAATAAATATTTAAATAACTAACATAATAATGTTTGATAATAGTGTTAAGTTATAGATTTTATTTTTCTAAACATTTTCATATATTACATATATTTTTATGAATTATAAAACAAAAGTTATTAATTTAACAAGATTTAATCATTTCCTAAATCATTTTCTAAATAATATTGCAAACAGAGAATTACTTTTCTTACCCAGACTTATCCTACCCTAGTCACTGTCTAGTGGGCCTGTGGCCACGTTGACATGCTTAGCTTAGTTAATATTTTTCTTACTAGGCTTGTTCTTACTCATAGGCAATGACAAATGGGCCCAGGGCCACGTCACATGCCACATGGGCAAGGACCGGTCAAACCTGTGGACTCGACGCAAGCATGACTTCGAGGTGACGTCAGCACGGGATGATATTCTCAGATCAGTGATCAATCCATCGATTGAGGAAATGCGGGCTCGTGAGGATGGTTGTGTTCGAAATAGGGGCTTAAGGCGAACCTATCGGTGGTGGCACCGCTCCGGTTTGGTCACCGGAGCTACTCCGGCGACCCTTACTGCGGTGGTCGGCGGCGGTACATGATGCAATGATCGATACACAGCGAGAGGAAGAGATTAGAGGGCATGGGGAGATGCGCACACTCACCTTGGTTGCAGCGGCGGTGTCGGTGAGGACATACATGGTCGGAGGAGAGCTCTCCGACATGATTTCCGATGAACTCCGTCGGAATGAGATGATGAAATTCGCCCCAACCCGTGCTCCCCTTGACACTGCGTTCTTCTTAGATGATCTACATGCGACGGCGCTTCTCCTTGTCCAGTTCACGGCCTCCGAGGCGAACTTTACCGACGATGAGGTGTGGCTCCGGTGAGCTAGGGTTTCAATCCCTTGCGAAACAGAGAGGATAAGGGAAGAGATGGGGATAGGAATGAGGCAGGGTGTCATGGTGGACTTCTTATTCTACTCTGGGCCAGCGGCGAGGATCTCAACTTCCGGCTAACGACGGTGACGACATCGGGCGGCGGCGGTCTTTCCAGCGAGCAGCTTGTGACGCACAAGGAAGACGACAACGTCATTTTTGCGGAAAACCCTCTGGAAAAACTTCTGCCTCAACCCGCGATCCATGGCAACGTCCCACCTGTCAGTCACAGAGCAAGACGAGCTGGGATGGTCGTTGGGCCGAAGTGGGTTGTACGTGGGCGGTAGATAATGGAGAGGAGAGATGGGCTGCGGCCAAAAACTATTTTTTTGTTCGTTTTTATTTTCTGTTTTCTGTTTTGTTTTTTAGAATTGCATCTTGTATTTGTTTTTGAGTTTATCAGAATTTATTCTTTAATGAATTGCAAGTTTGTGTAGATGTACTTAAGATTCTGGTATGAATTATTATTATTATGAGATACTTTATTTATTTACTCTTTTTGTACTCTATAATACCTAATCATATGAGAGGTTCTTATATAAAATAGAAGGAGTAGAAATTAGGGTTTTAGAGTTTTAAGATTTGTTTATGATCTTATAAAATGATTTCTGTTTACTCTTAATGAATATAATGAGAATAGTTTAAGATAGCTAAGGACATGCCAGGATTATATCCATATTTATTTTTATGTAGCAATCATTATATAAGATGTTTTAATTTTTTAAAGTTCATAATATAGTAACTTCTATTGTCCTAATTCCACTAATGGGTGAATATTGTTTTAATAATCTTGGTCATGACCTTACTTATATATTGATAGTCATGATTGAAATAGAAGTTAGGGTTTTGAATTATAAATATTTACCATGATCTCTTTAGGAGATTCAAAATAATTGTATTATTTTCTGAATGTGGATGAACACTATGGGTGAAGACATGTTGCCC